>JAUTXW010001340.1:0-600000 GCA_030620095.1 Kuschelorhynchus macadamiae | reverse complement strand
TACTTCGTCAAGATTTCTTTGGCGATCTCCCCATCCAAACATCATAAGAATCTCTATTCTTTCTCTTTCTGAAAGCATTTTTATCAGGAAAAAAGTAACTCTCCAACAATATGTTAAAAATTGACACAGTTTATTGTCAGTACATGACAGTTTCTATGGGAGTTCTAAAATAATCCACCAGGTTTCACTATGCATAGTGAAATGAGTTAATTTTGTTTAAAGCCAAATTTCCATTTTCTCATTTTTTTATCTCAAAAACAGTTGACTTTAGGGATAGGGTATGCTTAATAAAATATGATCAGAATTTCTTGTAGATTCTTAAAATTAAATAATATGCAGGGTGTTCCATTAGAGATTCTGAAGTTTTGGCGTGTAACTTGATTTTAAAACACCCTGTATATTTCAAGACATTTTTGAATCATTAATCGTAAGGAACTATACAACTTTTATATGAAACTTTTTTACCCAACTTGTATAGTTTTTGACATATCTCAAGGTTTCCAGACTTTATGCCCTCATTGTATATATATATATATATATATATATATATATATATATATATATATATATATATATATATATATATATATATAATATTTTAAATCTTTTTTTAAAGTATTTTTACTTTCCTCGTAAAAGAGAAGTATTGTAATCGTGAAAAAATGACCCTCCGAGATTTGTTTAGATCTTATGGGAGATAACATTTTAGTAAAAAACCAATACGGCAGAACAGAGAAATGTTAAAAAAATTATTACTAAAAAAGTACTTATAAAATTTATCTCAAATTTTGCACAAAAATCTAGTGTTATGTGGGAATCAACTGGTGAAAGTTTGGTACGAATCCAAGATGGCGGAACAAAATGGCGTCTTAATAAAATATTTAACAATTCGGTCTGAAAAAACTACTTAATGAACTGATTTCAATTGTGGTATAGAGATGAACTAGTACAACTGTGATTCAAGATGGTGGAACAAAATGGCGGCCAAATAAAATTTTTGTAAACTGAAAAAATTCCCCTCTCAGGTTTTATATATTTTCACGTTTTAGCGTCCCTATGTTTTACCAATTCCGTCGGTCTGTCTGTCTGTCAGTTCCCGGTACAGCTTAAAAACTATTCATCAGATTGACAAATTTTAATCAACAATAAAGGGTTATATGGGGGTGACCTGGTATTATTTTGGTAAAAATCCAGTAAGTCAGAACAACAGGGTGGCCTAGTAAAACGTTAAAAAAATTATTACTAAAAAAACTAATTAACTAATTATCCAATGTATCTCAAATTTTGCACAAAAATCAAATGTTACATAAGAATGAACTGGTAATATTTTAATATGAATATAAGATAAAACAAAATGGCAGCATTTTGCAGTATTTAAAAAATCAGCCTGAAAAAAAACTACTTATTAGATTAATTTTAAATTTTGTGCAAGCATTAAGGGTAATGTAGAGAGAGACTTGTAAAGTTGTGTTACGAATTCAAAATGGCGCCCAATTTTTTTTTAAAAACAACGTAAAAAAATAGTATTCAATTGACTAAAATTTGCAGAAAAACTAAATGTGATACAGGGATAAACTAGTACGATTTCACATGACGTAACAAAATCGCGATGTGTGTCAATGAAAAAACAACTTTTATTGAATTTATTTTAAATTATGCCCCAAAACCAAGTATGGCATAGAAACTGGCAAAATATTGGTAAGAATCCGTCCAATAAAAATGTTGGAGGCAGTATATGTGTTCGTAAACAGCCGGTGAAAAAAAGACTTAAAATCACACGATACAAATAAAAAAAATGTTTTAAATCACAAAAATGATTTGAATCATAATATCTGTCAAAAAAAACGTGCTTTTAAAATTAGAAAAAACCACGAAAATGGATTATTTCAAATTACTGACATATAAAACTGACGCTAAAAACTTTCCTGCAGCTTTCATTTAACAATTTCTCAAGCAATAAAAAGTTAAGCGCTCATTTTACCATAAATATCTCGAATGTACGCGAGTATAATAGTATTGCTTCCCCGTTTAAAAGATGCATCTTGCGTATACAAAATAAAAACGTTCAAACAATTATTACCCAATGCACCAATGGCCTTATGGATTAACATATATCAAGTTTCATAAACCCGTCGCCGTCAGTAATGTGGGATGTACAAAATTTGCATTCGGAGCCGGTTTACCGACCGACAGTTTTTAACATCGGCTACAACCCATGCCGTTTTATATTTGGACGACTCGTCTAATTTATTACGTGACTTTTAGCTAACATGCAGCTTGAAGACAACATGGCGTATGGTGCATCGTGCATCTGTCACCTCCTACAAGGCTAGGCATGGCTGGACCGACTGACTGGGTTAATATTGATCGAGGTCTGCAATGATGGCCAAATTATCCTGTCAACGTCTATAGGTTCGTTCCACCAAGGGTCACAAACAGTTTCTAACCTTCGGGACTCTCTCTCGGACAGTTAGCAAACAATCAGTACTCTTTACAAACCAACAGCTTGACGTTGGCGCAAAGATTGTTACAGGTATCTGACCGCAATTATTTCTATCATGCAATGCTTTCTTTTGTAATAGGGAACTTGCATATTTTTTTTTATTACATTAATGTATCCTGTTACATATAAAAAGTAAATATCTAAAATATAATGCCTTAAAAATTAACACTTATTGGTTTTTAAGGCATTAAAAATATAAGTTTTAAAGGACTGGTGTAATATGATGCCTTTACAATGATTTACGAAGTCAACAAGCCAACCAACCCCAAATTAAATTTTTACACGAGATTCCGGCTGTACTGAAATTCATATTTCATGGCAATCAGCATTCAACAAGCTAATGACCGACCGACCCATCCACCCCATCATCCGGTTCTTCTTATCAACGAGACCGGTTTGAAAATCGCTCTATATCGGTCGTCGGCTCAGCGGTTCAGTTTCCGACCCGAGACCTACCAATGATGATGATGCATTGAATGAAGAACTGACAACCATAGACAAACACAACTGAACGCTTCATTTTACTTTGTCTCTATTTCAAAGATCCGTGATCCGGTTCGTAATCCGGCTCTCGTGGATCAGTCGTGAACGACACATCTGTACAAATATGTAATATCTGTCAGCTGTCATGCTTGATGGCAGTATTGGCAGTTTTGCTTGTTTTCAAAGTCAAAGTCAAATCAAGCTTTATTGTTTAAAGAAATATTCCTGTTAACAAAGCTTTAAAAAAAAAATAAAATAAAATGTGTTAAATTTAGCCCAACGTTAACAAAGTATAGTTAAAAATGATTCAAAAAAATATATATATAAATGTAGGCAGGTAGGTAACACTTAAAACAGATTAAAGGTATAAAGACAAACGATACAATATTTTTACAGTTTACTAACACTACAAAGAGTATAAATGTAAAAGGTGCTAGAAATTACGATAAAAGGATTTTTAAATAATAAATATACAAGTAAAAAATTAAAACATGTCGCTAGTTAAGCCCGTCTCGAAAAAAATCCTCCAAGGTATAAAAAGGTCGCGCGATAAGAATTGATTTTAATTTCGTTCTGAACACCCTCTCATTTTGTTCCTGCCTTAAATCTAGTGGAAGATGATTGAAAATTCTCTTACTATTATAAATGATGGAATTTAGGGCCTGTGCAGACGATGGAATAGGAAGAGCAATACTGTGTGAAGAGCGCGTGAATAGAGTTGCTATTAATTGAATCTTTAAATTTCTTGTGCATCATACAAGCAGATCCCAAGAGAAAAATACAAGTCAATGTAAGAATTCTTTGGGAAATAAATAAAGGTCGACAAGAGTCCCTCACTTTAGCCTTACACATGTATCGAACTGCTCTCTTCTGAAGAACAAAAATTGAGCTGAAAAGTTGCTTTGAACAGGATCCCCAAAAACAGATACCGTACCTAAGGTGAGAGTCAATCAAAGCAAAGTAGGAGTTTCTAGCTATGACATAGTCCAGTTCGTTACTAATTACTCTCAATGCATAGCAGTTGGAAGACAATTTTTTGCTTAATTGTGCAATGTGACTTTCAAATTTTAACTTTTTGTCGATATAGACACCCAAAAACTTATTCTCTGTCAGAGAATTCAATGTAAAGTTATTAAGGGACACTTCGTTTAAATCACATTTAAACGACATTACGCAAGTTTTATTTGTGTTTAATGTAAGATGGTTTGCGTCACACCAATTTTTTATTCTAAGCAGATCTTTACTTACTAAAGTATTCAAAACAGTGGCACTAGTATTATGCCAGAGAACAGTGGCATCATCAGCAAATAGTGTAAACGCACCCTCTATTTTTACCGACGACAAGTCATTTATATATACCAGAAAAAGTATGGGGCCCAAAACCGAGCCCTGAGGTACCCCATACTCAACTCTAAGACCATCCGATGTCTGGTCATTGAAACAAACACTTTGTTGTCTTCCAGTAAGATATGATCTGAACCACTCCAACGATACCCCTCTAAAGCCATAGATCTCTAGTTTTTCCAATAGAATACAGTGATTAACGCAATCGAACGCCTTAGAAAGGTCACAAAAAACAGCCGCAGCTGATTCCTTGTCGTTCAATTTTATATAAAGGCTTTCCAAAAAAGAAAATATAGCATCATCAGTGCTTTTATTGCTTTGAAACCCAAACTGCGCGCGACTTAAAATTTGTTGTGATTTCAACAAAATCAGCATACGTTTTTTGACAATCTTTTCTATAATTTTTGCAAGTGTTGGAAGCACATAGTAGTGAGCAATAGGCGAAAATTTTGTGATCACCGCCCTTGTGAAGAGGAATCACAATTGCCGATTTCAAGCACGATGGGAAGACGCCATTGACAAATGAAAGATTTATGGCCTCAGAAAGAACAGACAAAACATTGTCCGGCAGAGCCTTGAATATTTCGATTGAGACAGCATCCCACCCAGAGGCACGAGTATTTTTTATATCTAAAAATATTGATTTGAGCTCAGATGCGCCGGTAGGTGTCCGGAAAAATAAATCTCTGATGTTTATATTTGTTAGAAAGTCACGAAAATTTCCATTACTCTTAATTTTATTAGACATATTGGCTGCTATTGTACAATAATATCTATTGAAGTCATTAGGTGTTAGGTTAGTATCAGCTATGTTGTACCCATTTTTGCATCTAATTTCATTAACAATGCGCCACGATTCTTTCTGCTTATTATTGCTATTCAAGATTCTATGTCTGTAATAAGCTTGTTTCGCGGCCTTAATTGTACATCTATAAATGTTTCTATATTTATTAAAGTATGAGGTGAAAATTTCATTGTAAATAAAAAACTTTCTAATATAGTGTAAAGAACGCATATTTCTGGCAGATACTTTAAGCCTTCTGGTTAACCAAGCCTTACTCCTTTTACTTTTTAGCTTTCTCACAGGAAAAGATTTATTGAAGAGGTCTACCATTGATCCATGGAATGCCTGCAACAGATTATTCGAAAAAAAATGCTTTGCCAGTCTGCTTGTGCACAGCTTTGTGTAAATTTTGCGTAATTTGACCTAGTAAATAATCTTCCCTTCCTAGTTTTTCTTTTAAAATTACTATGCTTAACATTAAACCTACAAAATACTGCTTCATGGTCCGAAACTCCAGCAGGGACCACCCTGCACTCCACCTAACTCTTCGGAAGGTTACAACACATATAATTAATTAAACTGGCCGTATGCAGAGTGATCCTAGTGGGTCCATCAACAAACATTTGCAGGTCCCACGTGCGAAAAATTTTGTGGTTTAATTTTTATGTTTATTTAAAGGAAAAGGGTGTATTACTGGAAAAATTAATATAATTCACGTAAACAACAAACTGAACAAAATAAACTTTAAACTAATAAAACTGAAATCACAAAACGCTATTAATGTCGTCCATTAACCACAAAAAAGACAAATGTCATCTGGCTGAGGGCTGGACGAATGATGCCCGTTGTTGTTAAACGTTGAACCGTTGCCATATGGTAATACCACCACGTGGCCTTATAATCTTTAGTATTTTTTCGTATTTAAAAATGTATGCAAGTTCCCTATTGTACTTTTGGAATTCATCATCAGTCCACATGAGTCCATTGCTGAACATAGGCCTCTCGTAATCTCTGCCACGCGCTGCGATTCTGTGCCATCCAGTTTGATCCTTCTGATATCGTCGGTCCATTTAGTTGGAGGACGCCTTCTATTCTTGTATGCTTCATATCGCGCGCATCATATAATTAAATAATATGAGCGATTTTTCATCTTCAGAAGAGTTGAACTTTTTGATTCGGATACCGACTTAGAAGAGGCTTTGTTTTTACTAATATAATAATTTTGGCAAAATTGAGTTTTCCGTATTTATATCTTCTTGTATTAAAAGTTAAAGACTAGTTTTTTAGGCGTCATTACACTTGCAATAAAGCCACACAAGCTTTTAATAAAATATTCAGGTTTTAAAAAGTTCCTTGTTTATGTGTAAGTTTTATTAAGTATGTACTGTTTGCGCCTTTGATCAGTGAAGGAGGGGTTCCTCTCTAGCTTTAGTAACTAACTTTATAGGCTAATTATTATTTTTGCATGCTCAAGTAAGTTGACCCAAGGGGCAATTATAGACACGTATTGGGCAAAGAATCGACACTGTGTCAACCGACACGAAGTTTTGGACATGACACTATATTTTAATGTTATTTTATTAATCATTCTATTAAATATAACGACTTAACATTTGATGTGCTTATTAGCGTACACTAGAAGTATCTTTTGACGTATGTATTAATGACGTCTTAAAAATTAAACTAGAAGAATACAGTAGCAAAGTCCTATTATTATCGTAAACCTTTAAAGTTACATCACACAACCCCAATATGGTATAATATCTAATACCACGTAATAAATACTAATTTTAAATCGTATCGCTTACGACGGATCGCACCTTAGTTAATTTTCGAACCAAATGAGGAATTATAATGGTTATACCAAATACTTCCTAACTAATTAACTAATAAAATAACGAACATTTAATAGACAATTTGTATGGTGATGAATTCTTCGCCATTATTATGATAAATATTTCACTACGCGATTACTATGATAATTTTTTTCTGTACATATACCCATTAAGACAAAATTAGTCTGTTACTTTGGCATTCATAAAGAAAGGAGCATCCTTTTTAATCAACGATAATATGGGTTCTTCCTTCTATATGACACAACCACGTAGCCATGGATCCGTCGTTTCTATGACAACCATAAAAAATGTCAATAAAATAGATGCTATAAAACTTTGTTATTTTGATCAAAATAAATAGATTTTGCTAATGTTCTTTGCAGTTTTATGAACTAATCAGTCACACAACTAACTTCCTAAATTACCCTCGAATTTTTTTTATCTATATAAAAACAAAATGCCATTTTCTTAAGTCGAGCTTTATATCTAAAGACAGTGCGCTGTGGCGATTTTGCTGGTCGACAGTTTATGCTAAATCCAACATTTAAAAGAGTCCCATATGAATAATCAAGAGGGGTTAAATCAGGTGGGCTCGGCGACCAAGTAACATTAGCACAACGCGAAATAACAAAACCCTCGAGGCTTCCCATACAATAAGTCAATAATCTGGACTGCAGTATGTGATGTTACACCATCTTGCTGAAACTATATATGCCTAATCCGATAACTTCTTTCCGCCACTGATAGTCAAACTAGCTTCGAAAAGGAGGTTAATTTTGGTTGACCAAAATCCATATCAAAAGATACTTTTTTTTGTGATAAAGTTGATAATTTTTTGATAAACAACACCATAAAACGCCTGTCAAATGTGAAATATACAGTATGTCATAAATATGTTTTAGACAAAACAGTGCTTTATAAATATAGAGGGCCGAGTAGAGGGCAATTCAAAAACTTGGAAGTTATTATAAAAAGAGAATAGGTTAGCCCGATACTACTTTCTTAATCACCCTGTATAAAATTAAATTGTATTGTGGTGGTTATTTTGTAGACCTTTAACATTGCTTTAACTTACCAAAATCCTGTTTTTTAATAATATTTTTTTTTATGATTTCACTAGGCCGCCATTTTGTTTCGCCATATTGGATTTTTACCCAAATTTTATCAAGTTTGCTGGTAACATACCCATATATATGATTCTTAATTTTGAGTCAAAATTAGAAGTCAATCGGATAAGTAGCGACCAGACAGACAAACCGACGGAATCGCGAAAACAAGATAAAACATCATCCAGGGACTGAGACGAAAAGATCTGAAAAAATCTCGAAGGGTGGTTTATTCATGATAAAAATACTTCCCTTTTACAAGGGAAGTAAAAATAAAAACATACATTCTGAAGATTCTCAGAGAATCTGGAAATGAGACTTTGCCATTATTAATTGAGAATATAAGTCCTCCTGCTTCCTTTTTACAAGCAGAAAAGAGACGACTTACTAAACCTGCTGAAGGCACAAAAACATCGGTAATACTTAAAAACGGTATCAGTAAATCGAAAACAAAACCAATCATTTAGACAAAAAAGCAATCATTTTTAAGCGTAACAGGCATAGTTGTAAAACGTTCTTCATTATTACAAGACGTCTTTAGGAAATCCAGTTATATTAATTTTATGACCTGTACACGAAAAAAACCTGTGTGCTGTGTCCATTAATTATATCCTTTCTTCGCAATAAAAATAATAAAATAAATGGTATAAAACTTTGTTATTTTGATCAAAATGAATAGATTTCGCTAATGTTCTTTGCAGTTTTATGAACTAATCAGTCACACAACTTACTTCCTAAATTACCCTCGAATTTTTTTTACCTATATAAAAACAAAATGCCATTTTCTTAAGTCGAGCTTTATATCTAAAGAAAGTGCGCTGTGGCGATTTTGCTAGGCGACAGTTTATGCTAAATCCAACATTTAAAAGAGTCCCATATAAACAATCAAGAGGGGTTAAATCAGGTGGGCTCGGCGACCAAGTAACATTACCACAACGCGAAATAACAAAACCCTCGAGGCTTCCCATACTATAAGTCAATAATCTGGACTGCAGTATGTGATGTTACACCATCTTGCTGAAACTATATATGCCTAATCCGATAACTTCTTTCCGCCACTGATATTCAAACTGGCCTAGAAAAGGAGGTTAATTTTGGTTGACCAAAATCCATATCAAAAGATACTTTTTTTGTGATAAAGTTGATAATTTTTTGATAAACAACACCATAAAACGCCTGTCAAATATGAAATATACAGTATGTCATAAATATGTTTTAGACAAAACAGTGCTTTATAAATATAGAGGGCCGAGTAGAGGGCAATTCAAAAACTTGGAAGTTATTATAAAAAGAGAATATGTTAACCCGATACTACTTTCTTAATTACCCTGTATAAAATTAAATTGCATTGTGGTGGTTATTTTGTAGACCTTTAACATTGCTTTAACTTACCAAAATCCTGTTTTTTAATAATATTGTTTTTAACATTTCACTAGGCCGCCATTTTATTTCGCCATATTGGATTTTTACCCAAATTTTATCAAGTTTGCTGGTAACATACCCATATATATGATTCTTAATTTTGAGTCAAAATTAGAAGTCAATCGGATAAGTAGCGACCAGACAGACAAACCGACGGAATCGCGAAAACAAGATAAAACATCATCCAGGGACTGAGACGAAAAGATCTGAAAAAATCTCGAAGGGTGGTTTATTCATGATAACAATACTTCCCTTTTACGAGGGAAGTAAAAATAAAAACATACATTCTGAAGATTCTCAAAGAATCTGGAAATGAGACTTTACCATTATTAACTGAGAATATAAGTCCTCCTGCTTCCTTTTTACAAGCAGAAAAGAGACGACTTACTAAACCTGCTGAAGGCACAAAAACATCGGTAATACTTAAAAACGGTATCAGTACATCGAAAACAAAACCAACCATTTAGACAAAAAAGCAATCATTTTTAAGCGTAACAGGCATAGTTGTAAAACGTTCTTCATTATTACAAGACGTCTTTAGTAAATCCAGTTATATTAATTTTATGACCTGTACACGAAAAAAACCTGTGTGCTGTGTCCATTAATTATATCCTTTCTTCGCAATAAAAACAATAAAATAAATGGTATAAAACTTTGTTATTTTGATCAAAATAAATAGATTTTGCTAATGTTCTTTGCAGTTTTATGAACTAATCAGTCACACAACTAACTTCCTAAATTACCCTCGAATTTTTTTTACCTATATAAAAACAAAATGCCATTTTCTTAAGTCGAGCTTTATATCTAAAGAAAGTGCGCTGTGGCGATTTTGCTAGGCGACAGTTTATGCTAAATCCAACATTTAAAAGAGTCCCATATAAACAATCAAGAGGGGTTAAATCAGGTGGGCTCGGCGACCAAGTAACATTACCACAACGCGAAATAACAAAACCCTCGAGGCTTCCCATACTATAAGTCAATAATCTGGACTGCAGTATGTGATGTTACACCATCTTGCTGAAACTATATATGCCTAATCCGATAACTTCTTTCCGCCACTGATAGTCAAACTGGCCTAGAAAAGGAGGGTAATTTTGGTTGACCAAAATCCATATCAAAAGATACTTTTTTTGTGATAAAGTTGATAATTTTTTGATAAACAACACCATAAAACGCCTGTCAAATATGAAATATACAGTATGTCATAAATATGTTTTAGACAAAACAGTGCTTTATAAATATAGAGGGCCGAGTAGAGGGCAATTCAAAAACTTGGAAGTTATTATAAAAAGATAATATGTTAACTCGATACTACTTTCTTAATTACCCTGTATAAAATTAAATTGCATTGTGGTGGTTATTTTGTAGACCTTTAACATTGCTTTAACTTACCAAAATCCTGTTTTTTAATATTTTTTTTTACATTTCACTAGGCCGCCATTTTGTTTCGCCATATTGGATTTTTACCCAAATTTTATCAAGTTTGCTGGTAACATACCCATATATATGACTCTTAATTTTGAGTCAAGTCAATCGGATAAGTAGTTTTTTAGCTGTGCCGCGACCAGACAGACAAACCGACGGAATCGCGAAAAGAAAATAAAACATCATCCAGGGACTGAGACGAAAAGTTCTGAAAAAATCTCGAAAGGTGATTTATTCATGATAACAATACTTCCCTTTTACGAGGGAAGTAAAAATAAAAACATACATTCTGAAGATTCTCAAAGAATCTGGAAATGAGACTTTACCATTATTAATTGAGAATATAAGTCCTCCCGCTTCCTTTTTACAAGCAGAAAAGAGACGACTTACTAAACCTGCTGAAGGCACAAAAACATCGGTAATACTTAAAAACGGTATCAGTAAATCGAAAACAAAACCAACCATTTAGACAAAAAAGCAATCATTTTTAAGCGTAACAGGCATAGTTGTAAAACGTTCTTCATTATTACAAGACGTCTTTAATAAATCCAGTTATATTAATTTTATGACCTGTACACGAAAAAAACCTGTGTGCTGTGTCCATTAATTATATCCTTTCTTCGCGATAAAAACAAGAAACATCACCGCTCAACGATCTTTAATGGCTCCTGATTTAAGATTTTCTGTGGATTATGCAGCAACAAGAATGAGGAAAGGCAACATGTCGAAGACAATTAGTCGATGCACTGACATTTTCTCTGGCGCCGTGTTTAAAAATATTCGCTGTTTTTATATTACGTCAGAAGACGATTTCCCATAAAATTAATAGGATGTTTCCTGAGAACAACGACAAACAAGTAAGGGGAGTTGTGACAACAATAGTCATGAGAGAGGGGAGGAACGATTGCGACAGGTATCAAAGGTAATTAAAATCGAAAAGTTTGATTATCATAATTTATATCATAATCACTCTTCTCCTTTTTTAAATTTGAAAGCTTTCCTCGTGCGGTAGATACAGGTAATTTGCATAAGTCTTCTGAGAAGGCTGAAAGCAAAGGATTTATATGCGTCTATATAACTTAAGCAGACGACAGACTAGGTACTATACCAGGCAAGATCATTAGAATAGTTGAATTTGTATTGCCCCCCCCACTCCTAAAACCTGAAAAACAATGGTACAAACCTTTTAGCAGAAAAAAATATGTTAGTATTTTTGGTCCCTTGCAGGAATAATTTTCAGTCTTATTTTGCCTTGGGAAGACCACTGTCTATAGTAGCATCAAAGTTTTATTTTTTTTTTTTACTAAACAATTTAAATGTCGTAAGGCGTCCTGATTACTTTATTCCCACATGTGCTCCTCAACATGCTTTTTTTAAACCTTCGGATTGCCTGCTGAAGATTTGTACTTATTCTGGATTTTCAATTATTATGGAAAAAAATTACTTAGATGTATTTTGAAAATATGCTGGATCTTTTTTATTTCTCAATAATTTTTTGGTAATTAGCTTATTGCAAACTCACTGGAATACAGCTCTCGCCAGTTTATAATAAGCACCTTACCATTATTGTTATGTGATATTTTATTATATAATCAGTTACGAAAAGCGATATCTTGCGTAACCAGTGAATTTCTTCCGGACGAGAGTAGCGAGTTCCCGAAAAATAACACGAGTTACACAAAATATCGTTTCGTAACGTGTTTCAGAACAACATACATTTTTTATAATTCTGACCATTTAGAAACCAAGGAATGCCAAATTTTGACACCTCCTTGCAAACTATTGGTGTGGGGAACGATATACATATATATAAAAATAAAAACTGGGTTGGGAAAGTGAAATTTATTTTGTTGCAAGTCAAATCGTTTGGGATTTAAAGAATCTCACTTAAAGGGCCAAAAATTTTCAATAGCCATTTTCTCGAAGAAGTTGAATTTAGATATAGGAAACATAACACAAAAAGTGTTTAGAATGATCTGGACAACACAAAAATGCAATAATATATAGGCCATTTTGGTTAGAAAACGGATGTTATCACTAGTTTAAGGTAGAAGCGGCAACATCGCACAATTTAAAACATTTTAAAAGCCAGTTGGTAATAGCTTCATCTCTCTCATACAATTTTGTTTCACCAAGGGTGGCAGATTGTATTTTTTCACCAGTATTTCGAAGCATGACCAATAAAAATTAAACATAATACAAACTACTAACTTTAGCAATACTAAGTGATTACAAGTCAGTTGGTAATAGCTCTATCTATCGATTGCATGCAGTTTTACTTTACTAAAGGTGGTAGTGACGTTTTGACTTGAAATGTCAAAAAGTATAATTTTCTCCAATTTCCCCAGGAGCAAGAAAATTTCCGGAAATTTTTCTAATTACGATGGTAACAGTTTAAAAAATTAATGTATCTGATTGGCTACGAGATGGCAATGTAAACATTTTCAATGTAAGAATTATGTTCTTAATATATAAATCTGCAAATCTAAATTAGAATTCCTTCAATTAATTCTCGCAAAAACTCGTGAACTTCTTGCCCCTCGATTTATCGTTTTGTACTGAAAGATGTCATAGTAACCTCATCTTCGGGTTCTTGGCGCTTTAAAATGTCTGTCTCAGTCTTCCGGTTCGTCTCGTCGAATGCAGACCTCTGTGTTATTAACACAAGTGGTTCCATGTGTTCGGTTTTGCTGCTTTATTTCGAGGGGAAACGGGAGACTCAACCGCTCAGTGTGGAAACTAACGACCCCGCTAGAAAGGGAGCAGACGCTGTGAACGTGTGAGGCCTAGTTGTTCCTGCATTCTATCCCGTTCGTCTGCCGCAGTTCTACAGAGAATATTAGCGTAATGGCCGCTACGTGGGAGGGGTAAGGGGATAGCTTGAAAGAAAGGGTCATCTCGTGATATCAGTAGTACTCTCAAGGGGCACCTAGTGGAAGCCTAGATGCATTTCAAAATTTAAAGAGGAAATATTAAAAAGTATTTGAAAGATTCGGGGTATTCTGGAGCTTAGAGCTCGCCATCCGGATATCCTACCGATAACGTCTCCAAACTGGAACAAGGTGCAGGGTCGACTTCGAGGGTCGCCGATTTAACGACTCTGAGCCCCGGACGGAGAGCAATCTGGCGACTACCTTGTAGCAAAGCCAATAAGTC
The DNA here is from genome assembly GCA_030620095.1 of Kuschelorhynchus macadamiae. Classification (NCBI taxonomy): domain Eukaryota; kingdom Metazoa; phylum Arthropoda; class Insecta; order Coleoptera; family Curculionidae; genus Kuschelorhynchus; species Kuschelorhynchus macadamiae. Next base: position 585,942 of record JAUTXW010001340.1, on the reverse strand, counting down.
CTGTTATGTAACAGGATAAACAGGAATGAAGAAGCAGAAAATGTCTGTCTGTTATTTTCTGCGGCTTGTGCAGTAATTTTTTAAGGTAAACTTAAAAAAATATATTGTTATCGACATTCCTGTTATTATTTAGCTTATTTTGGGATGCATAAAATTTATTCTGTCAGTTCTTGTCAGAACCTAGAAGATCATTTTGTCAACGTTTTCTTCCTATTAAAGTTAAAAAATAAAGTTGATTTCAAGCCACATCCTGAGAATAGCTGCGCAAATGTGGTTTTTGACTGTTTTTCAAACAATACAAAAAGAGAACTTCAGAACTATATTATGAAAAATGATATATATTTCGAAGAAACATATACAAAAGGAGATCTTTACAGTTTGGCGTCTTCCTCCGTATTATTGTATTTTTAATCCGATCGGAGATCTGAGAAAGGAAAGAAAAAACTTCTCGAAGACTCTTATAATTTCATAAATAGTGGTATTAAGCCATTAATAATTAATTTAGGCATAGACGAAGACGACAGTGATAGTGAAACAGAACTGAATATAGAGTAAGTTGTATACAAAACTAAGATGCATTTTTTCATATTAATAAAATAAAAATATACTTTTTAAGGTGTGTCAATGATTATTAAAAATATTAGAAGTAAATACATAATAATATTAAAAAATTTTTTTAACTTTTTTATTTGCTATTATTTATTGGGTAGCTAATTTAAGGGAGGGTTTTACGGTTAAAGCTACCAGGTAAATTTTAATCAACGATTAATTCTGAAAAGGATTATATTTGAGACATTAGACTATACTAAGACTTTACGAACACCCATGTCCTTTATATTATTATAACCAGCAGGTGTGTTAATTCAAGTGTATTGTGTTTTAGTAAAGAGGGCGATTAATTGTTAGATAATGAAATTAAAACTAAACTTGTTTATAAATCGACCCAATCATTATAACCTTACCTATTTATAGTTAAAACGTTGCTAGCGTTCTTATTTTTTCTCAGGCGCTTGTTCGAGCTTAACGACCGATATTCTCCTGTAAACTGGGCTTAAAAATAAAACTGGACTGGATTTATACGTCATGTACAATGAATCATATTTTTTAATTTTGCATTGGATTTTCAAGTGTTTAGAAACATACATTGTATGGTAACGTTTTAAAGATGAACCAGAAACAGAAATCTTTTTTTTTTAATTTCCTTAACCCGGAACATCCCTCCTTGCTTCTGGCCATAGGTGCCTTTTTAATCAGTTAGAGCAAATGAAGTTGTTAGTTTCTCTTTTGTTAAACACAAAATAGGGTAAAATTTGATTGATCCTCCTTCGAACTACTTGCACAAAGATACAATCTACCACCTTTAGTGAAATAAAATTGTATCCGAATGATAGATGGAACTATTACAACAGACAATTCATAACTTAGTCTAACTAAAGTAAGTAAATTAAAAATAGTAGCATAAAGGCATATATTTGAATTCCATTAATCCCGTTTCGAGCTACTTGTAAATAAGAACATCCACCACTTTTAGTGAAATACAAATATTTGAGAATGATAGACTGAACTGTTACCAGTCTAAATTTTTTTACATTATCTAACTAAAGTGGGTAACTTGACAGGCATGATCCTCTCCACAATTTCGAATCAAAACGTCTGCCTTGATTTTTAGTTTTATTTATACTTTTGGTGTGAAATTTTCTTAACGAATAGCACACTAGCGTAAATTATTCTTGGATTTTTTTTTAGTCACAAATAATCCAAATTATAATTTTCAAAATATTCATGCTCTGAAAAAATTTTCGAAAATAATTTAAGCACTTGTGATATTAAAAGTTAAAAATTTTCGAAAATATCAGGTTTTAGGGAAAAATTAAAAATAATATATACAATTGGACGAGGGGAGAAGGGAAGGTAATGACTTTTGATACATTTCTCTCACTAATTTTGCTGTTCAAAATTAAATTTAACTACAGGTTGTTTCACCATATTTAGACTTCATCCACTGCCATTATTATAAGAGAAAATGTTAAATACAAAAGTTGTAGGGATTGTCCTAAACCGCCAGAAAGTAATTTTTATTAAAACAAATGAATATAGCAAAGCTACTAGAAAACATTACCTTTGTATTTTTTAAATGGATGATTATGTTTCGATAGAGAACATTTTTCTCTTTTCAAAAATGTATAATATATCTATGTTTGGTTCAGAAGTTTTTGAAACACTTACGTTCAAAAATATCAGATTGGGTATACGAAATCACAGTTGCCATGGACAAAAAACAAAACAAAGCAAATTAATATTAAAGACGTTTGAATCGTGCGGTTTGTTTTGTTTTTTATCCACGGCAACTTTGATTTCGTAAACCCAAATCTGATATTATCGAGATTTCTAAACGTAAGTATTTCAAAAATCACTGATCCAAACATAGATATATTATCATTTTTGAAATCAGAAAAATATTCTCTATCGAAATATTATGTAATATATAGGGTGTGCCATTTAAAAAATACCAAGTTTATGTTTTTAGTAGCTTAGCGATGTTCATTTGTTTCAATAAAAATTATTTCCTGGCGGTTTAGGACAATTCCTACAACTTTTGTATTTAACATTTTTTTTTCTATCTCTTATAATAAAGGCAATACATAAAGTCTAAATATGGTGAAACACCCAGTACAGGGTGTCCGGATTTGGTTGTAAAAACAGGGTATCTCGCTTATTTTTAAAGGTAGAACCTTGCGGTTTTCACAAACCTGAGCTAATTTTTTGAGAAACTCATGAAGCCGTAAACAAAATTTTCATAGCCTTCTTCGTTTATGAGATACGGGGCGAAATAGAAAATTTTGCATTTTTTCCCAGAAGACAGCAGGGCAGGTTTGGTCTAAATGTGTCCTGGATTAGGAACACATATAAAATTTTATATATTTGAGAGAAATCCCCCTCGTATCTCGGTTATCCTTTAACTTAACGCAAAGGGAAAAACTGCTGACTACGCCACTGGATCCAGCGTAAAAATCTGCATAAGCAACAATTTTTCTCTTTGCGTTAAGTTAAAGGATAACCGAGATACGAGGGGGGTCCCAAAATGCAAAATTTTCTATTTCGCCCTGTATCTCATAAACGAAGAAGGTTATGAAAATTTTGTTTACGGCTTCATGAGTTTCACAAAAAATTAGCTCAGGTTCGTGAAAACCGCAAGGGTCTATCTTTAAAAATAAGCGAGATACCCTGCTTTTGCAACCAAATCCGGACACCCTGTACAGTTTTATGTTGTTTTATCAAGCTAATAACTCTGTTTTCAAATTGCATAGCAAATGTTGATTATTTCTCACAAACCAGAAGAATAATATAAGTGAGGGACTTAAAATATAAAAGCTTGAGAGAATTTCCCAAATACCATTTCAGATACCGTGTTGTTGTTATTGTCTTGATCGTTAATGAATCAGTTTTGACATTTTTTTCTAAATTGTAAAACAATGACCATTTTTTATCAGTAAAAATGAATTTCCGCAATTTGACCGTCACCAATTAGTAACAGAATTTTTAATAGCGAACTAATGTAATCCATATTCTCACACGTGTCATCGAAAAAGAACATACTTATACACGTAGATTTAAGAAATGAATTATGTTGAAATTATAACAGCCTACAGTGAATTTGTTTTTGTTTTTCAAAATTTAGTCGATAGCTATTTTCAACACAGCTAAAAATACGATTAAAATCATATAAAAAAATTCGTTCCGAAGAAATTAAACGAATAGGCGAACGTTGTAACGTAAAAAAAAACACAAAATATTCTTAGAAACATAACTCACAAGGAAATACAAAAAATATTATTTATAAAATTCCGTGTCAATGCAAAAAATTTTACATCGGTGAAACCTCTAGGTCAGGGGTGCTCAAACTTGAACTGCTGGCGATCTACCTCAATATTTTTAGACTACTTACGATCGACTCTGAAAGGCTGTAATTATATGTGATGCAGGGTTGTAGTACATACACGATACCCTACCTACCTACCTACCTAGCTAGGTAGGGTGTACCGTAGCATATATAGATATTAGCTTTCCGCACAATATACATTATTTTAGTCAAGGTTTGGGTTAAGTTTAGATAGGTTCTTCTCTACAAATCAATGAAAAAACTCATAGTTATTCAAAACTGAGAGTTTATTGGTTGTTACAAAACAAAAGAGTTACATATGGTGTTAAACTTAACTAAGGAGTGACTCTGGATGTTGAAGCGTGGCACTGCATGTCCTCAGCATACTTTTCATAAGATGGTACGTAACCACTGAGTGCTAATCGCAAGCATGATGACATATGATCGTCAGTTAGTCGATTGCGATATTTTGACTTAATTATATTTATTTCAGAAAATGCAGACTCGCACAAGTAAGTTGACCCAAACATTGCTGTCAGTTGAAGGGCGATTTGCCTTAGATTCGGATATTTACCTTCAGATATATATCTGATATAATCTGCACCAACTCATTTTTAACAGAACATGAGTTCATATTAAACTGACTTGCTATTTCAGTAGCTAATTCCTCAATGTTTTTACATGAAAAAGGATAACTCATAAATGATGCTACATTTGCCAATTTACTACAATCATAAAAACGCATTTCGAATTGTCCCAAAATATTTGATAATTCAGCCTCATACGTATCATAACTCAACTGAGGAATCCTTGCTTTCAAAGACGGAAAATGTTTCAGATCCTTTCTTTTCAGTTGATCTATCATCTATCAAGTTGCAATTTACTTTTGAATGCGTTTACTGTGCTAATCATCTCAGTAACAGTTTTTCCTTTACCTTGAAGCTCCAAGTTAATGGTGTTTAAGTGCATTGTGATGTCAGTCAAAAATGCCAAATCAGTCAGTCATTTTTCGTTTTTCAACATCTGAGTGTCATCACCTCTTCCGTCTAGAAAAGCTGCTATTTCGGGCAATAATTCTTGAAACCTTTCTAGGAATTTTCCGCGACTCATCCACCTGACGTCCGTGTGAAGAACTAAATCAGTGTGTTCAGCTGACTCCCTATCTTCCAACTGCAACTTAAAGAGCCGCCATTGCAAGCTACGTGCACGGATGGAATTCACAATTTTTGTTGCAATGCCAATAATTTCCTCCGTGTTTAAAACAACCCTGCTCTAGGTCATTAGCCAAAATAATTAAAGAACACCAAACTTACATAAAAAATAGGGAATTTCAAAAATCAAACATTTGCCAACACGCACTAGACAACAATTAATCATTGAATTAATTGGGATACTTCTAGTTTTAATAAAAGAACAATGCTCCAAAAAACGTAAAAGTAAAGAAAGTGCTTTAATATTGTTAATTTTTTTCCATCTTATTTAAACAATATAAAACCCTTAAATTGATATTTAATGACATTCTGTCAGAGATTTGCCATTTCGGTTAAACTTTTGATATTAAGATTTACTGCTCTCAGTATTTTAATTCTAGTAGCTGAAGACGGGGGAAGACATTCCCCGAAACATCCGCAAAACCAGATATTTTTCAGCCTCGTTCCCCTGATTCCTTTACAGTGGACCCACGACTACAGTTTAGAATTTTGGGCAAATTTCGTTCATTGGCAAAACAGATGGCAAAATTAGAATCCACTTAGGCGGGTCTTTTATTTCCCATTTATTGGATAGTCTATTGCAAGTATAATAGCTTTTTATTTATTAAAATGTTGTGAAAAGGTCACCTCCTACTGTAAACACGTATGTATGACTCGATATTAACTGCCTGGTTTTTGACTGTAATTGTATGAAACAATTATACATTAAACGACTGGGTTCAATTGTTTCTGTTTCGAAATGAAACCAGAATCTAATAAAGGTGCAGTACTATATAAACACACTGAACATATGTATGAATCATGCATATGCAGACCATTAACTTACGTAAAGTACAGACGTCAATGGTTGTGTTAATAACAAAGCATACATTTAATTTGGTTTTTTCTTGCTTGGGAACAACTGACCTGCATAAATATAGGACGTTTCAAGCGGTATGAGCTGCAGAAACACAGAAAGACAAAATAATTTATCTTATCTATTTAACTTAATAGTACTAAAAATAGAAACTATAATACCAGCCCCAAAAACAACTATATGTTCGGACGATGTATGAAATGTTAAAAAAAAAAACATATTTATATCTGACTAGCATCTACTAGTCTGTACCCGCGGCTTCGTTCGCGTATATGACTAGAATGAAAGGGATGTAAATAGGTACTTAAAACGCCTCATTTGAGTACCTCTTTATAAACTACGTTTATTGTTGGACACATTGAATGAATTTCTAGAAAATCCTAAAATATGTAAAAAAATAAATTAAAAAAACAAGTTTTCAAGCGTTTTTCCGAAAAACTGACCGTTTTTTGAATAAAAAATATTATAATATTTAAGGGGTGGTTTTACCCCCTTGGAATTTGAGTTTTGAAAAATTATTATCGAACCTCTACACACTAAAGTCAACCTGTATGCCAAAATGCAGCCTCTTACCTTAAGAGGTTTGAGCTGGAGTGTGATGAGTGAGTAAGTTTGTATAAACTAGATAACAAAATAACAAAAACATAATAACAAATTTGCTAAGTAAACAAAAAACACTTGCGTAAAATTTCCACTTAATTTATTTTACAAAAATAATGACAATTGTTTCGCCAACACTGTGGCTTCGTCAGATGTTAGATGTAAACTAAAATAAAATAAGAGTGTACCACAAATTATAGATTTTAAATACCTGAATGCGTTTTTTTACAACTGCGGATCTTATACAGTTCAAATGTTCTGGATTTACCCTTAATAAACTAATAAATTTTACGCAAGTGTTTTTTGTTTACTTTGTTAATATGAATTTCCATCAAGTAACGGCTAGTTCTGTTCAACAACAAATTTGCTGACAAATATTCGAACACACTTGTATCTTATAATTTAAATCAAACATTAATAAGAGGTAACATCGCCTTTTGTGGCAAGAACGACTTGCATGCGTTTTGGCATGGAATCTATTGAAGTCTTGCAATATTCGGAAGTGAAAGGGTCCCAAATTTGCATGATTTTTGCCTTTAATGTCACATTTGTACGCTGAGGATCGTTACGCAGTCTTCTTATCTGATGCCATAAAGTTTAAATGACCTTCAAGGCGGAGCTACTAAATGGTCACGATAAAACTTTTAAATTATGGACCTCAAAGCATTTTTTTGTTGTTTTCACAGTATGGCAGGGCATACCGTCTTGCTGAAATATGAAATTGTCATTTCCAAAATGTTCTGCTGTTGAAATCAAGCTTCGTGATAAAATTTGTTGGTACTTTTCTGCATTTACAAGTACCATCAATGAATTCAATATTTACCAATTCCTTTACTAGTCATACATCTCCATATCATAAACCCCTGGGGAAATTTTACTGTACGCTTTAGACAGTCCTTATGAAATGCTTCTGATTTTTCGAACATCATCTACACAGACAGCAAATTTCGATTCAACGCTGAAAATATCATTACCCCGCATTTTGTGTTGTCCAGGATATTTTCGACTTTACCCAATCCAAATATTTCTTCTTTTGAATAGCTGTTAATAACGGCTTTTTCTTGGCCTTTAAAGAAATTGGATAAAAGAACATTATTATTTTTATATTCTACCATGAAAAATTACAAATTTGCCTTATAAAAATTGTAATCAGTCTACACTCTACAGCATTCCCTGGAGATATTTACTTTTGCTTCGTGATGCTATTAGACTTGTATTTCGCGTAAGGTACCTCTTCTGTTAGTTCAGCAAATTTTGACCAGAACACGACGTTTTTTCAGTGATTCTACGATGTCAAACATTAACACTAGCTGTCTCTCCATATTTTATTAATAATCTCCCCGACTGTTGATTTTCCAAGTCATTTGAAATTTTTTTGGATTGCTTTACCTCTACAGTACAGAAATATTATAATTTATCGCACTTTTTTATTCGTTCCAATCGACTCTTCTAGCAGCCGCGTTAAAATGAAAATTACATCGATTTATGGCTTATCTGGTCTAAATCCTTGTTGCTTCTCGGGAATGTTTACATAACCAGCAACCTTTTGTATTAAAATAGTTGTTAACTCGTTTTCCTCTAAAACAGTGTATTTGAGTTGTCAGTTTCTTTTCCAATGAAAGTAGGAAGTCGCTATGGATGGACATTCGTGTGGATTTCACAAAATAAACGCAGGCCAACATTAAACAGAGTTCAGTGTTGGCACCTAATTCTCCTGAACATTGCTTTCTTCCGCAAAAAATCCAATCTACAGTTACATACATATATACATATTACAGTCATTCCAATTTATAATTTCACAAACCTGTTAAAATGAGAAAAAGAAATCTGCAATCTACGCTGAACGGTAAAGAACAAAAATAGATTAAAGATCTATTTACTATTTGCAGGTTAGGTCTTATTGCTTATCAAAGTATTGTTTATAAATTATTGTAAGAAAAATGTAGTTGGAAAGAAAAACCGATACTGGTAGATGTGGATGGTCGAAAACAAGGTAGGTAATAATATCTACTAAATTCTGTTAGAATGTAGAGTAACGACTTTGCGTTTAAGGCAAGTTCTCCAGGAAATCGTAGATTGGCTAGTAATTAATCTAGTCCAGTTTAAAGCCAGTCATTTTCGCTATCTCAAAAATTGGAATGAACAATCACTTTTTTAAAACCAGAAATTCCCTTACTTACATAACCACGCTAGCTAGTAGTTGAGCATAAAATACCTGGTCCTAGTTTTTCTATTTTTTAAATACAAAATACTAAAGTACATACCACTCTAACACAGTGTTATGTTATCGTAGATATTATAACAAGAGACAGTGATTTTTTCGGATATTTTTACCGAAGACACAATAATTTACCAATTCACAATCTGAAAATGAATTAAAAAATTGATGGCAATTATGAAATATCATCGACAACATGGTAACGTCACAAACATGCCACGCAAGTGTTTTGTTTGAATTTTACTGGTTATGGCAAGCTTCGATTAGTGATTTGAATGATTTTAACACAATAAGGATAGGAAATTACAGAGATAAACCAAACCGACAAAACTGCTTGTATGTGTTTTATAAATAAATAAATAAATAATGTCTTTAATTAATATATAGAAACAATACACAATGTAATAAAGTAATTAAATATATGTTTACACCTGGCGCACTCTAGCTTTTAATAGCTGCTCAACTAAACCAGGTGAAAACCAAACAAAAAAAAAATAAAATAATTAAAATGAAAAACTATTCAAGTCCTTATTAAGAAATTACATAAAAAAAGAGAGTTTACATAAGAAAATTAAAATAAATAGTTAATTTTCGAGTGAATAAAAAATACGTTAACAAAAATAAAAGAAAATCAGAGAAAAAAACTAAATATTAAAAAAACCTTTCAAATAGGTCACTGAGAAGCAATCTAATTTATCATATTCTGCAAAGTTAATAAATATTTTGTATAGTTCGTTTTAAAAGTGTTACTATTAAAGTTTAGCAAGTTGTTCGGTAAGCTATTATAATGATGTACTGCATTTTGTAAGTGAATCCACGCTGAAAAATGGCACTCTGATGATGAGGCATGTTTAACCCTTCGTTATTTCGGAGATTTAAATTGCGAATGTCATGGCGAAAAACCAAGCGCTCACGAATGGAAAAAGGAGATGGATGATTATTAATTGTTTTTATTAAAAAGGTACATAAATGTAGGTTTCTACCAACCTCTATTTTCAGCCAATTAATTTCCCTAAAATATTCAGAAACTGATCATATTTCCTAAGACGCACAAGTCTCTCTTTAAATTTACATTTAAAATGTGCCTGTTATTGTATAACATTTTGAGAGAGAGATAACATTTTTGAATAATTTTTTTAGATGTTCTTTAAACCTTAACTGATTATCCAATATTAACCCTAGGTTCTTCGCAGAGTCAACAAAACTTAATCTTGAACCATTAATGGAAATAATGAGATTATTTTTTAAAAATATTAAATTATTATTTTCGCGAAATACCAAAAGACAGGACTTAGAAGGGTTCAGATTCAAATTATGGCCCTTAGAAAGTTGATACAGGATTTCAAGATCTGTGTTTATATATGATTCCGCAAGTTCATAATCCTCCTTATCAAAGCGATAATATAACTGCGTATCGTCTGCGAAAACTTGAACTTTACAAAAAGATAATGATTTCAAGATATCAGACGTATAAGTTTTTTGAAACCTGTCGGATAAATATGATTTAATTAATGGAAAAGAGCTATTATCAAATCCATAGTATTTTAGCTTCGCAACCAGTAAATTATGATTGATCGTATCAAATGCCTTTGTAAAATCAAGGAGTACCAAAATGCTGTTCATTTTTTTATCCCATGCTCGAATTATGTCATCTGTAACATTAACTAAAGTAACAGACGTGCTAAAATTTTTACGAAAGCCATATTGTGTATTTGGAATAATACTCTTGGTAGTACAGTAAGTATACATTTGTATATACAATATTTTCTCAAATATTTTAGATAGCGCAGGCAGAATACTTATAACTCGAAGATCATTAAAAGTCGAAGGTTTGGAAACTTTTGCCAAGCGTTTTCCGATTGATATTTTCCATAATTTAGGAAAGTAGTTTATTTCAAGACTACAGTAGTTAAGCATTAGCGGAGAAATCTCGTGAACACCAGTAGCACTTGTTTTTATATTATTTAAAATTGTATGTTATCCTGTAATAACAGTAAAACATGAACTCGTTGGTACTACGAACAATGAAAATTAAATATAAGAGACTTACGGTTGTGATTCTAAATGATCGGTCCACGTCGGGTCAACCTGCAAACTAAGTCGTCGACGGTTCCTCGACCACGCCTCCCACTGTTTCCTAAGTCTCTTCTCCGAATTTTTGGAATTAAGATGTCGCTTAAGGAACCTCTGCCACTGCGCCTGTTTATCCGATTCGTCACATTCTGAACACGAACTGTTCGAACCGACACTGCTCTTCCGACTAGTCACAGTACTCTCGCACCAGGAAGATTTTCGACTCTCCGGAGTCGAAGGCGTTGTAAGACTCGATTTTTGACTCTCGAATCCTGACGACGAAGACTTCCTTTCCCCCAGGCTGCTCTTCCTGCTATCTGTCGGAGACGAAACGGGGACGTCCACCGAAGAGTGCCGCCTGGACGGTACAATCGCGTCAGCAAACGTCCCGCCATGACTGTTCTGCTGCTTCAACCAACGGATGATGTGCTCGTTTCTGTCATCCTCTAAAGAATCGAGGATTATCTCGTTAACGTTTTCGTAGATTTTCTCTTCCTTGGGAACGTAACCCATTTTCCTTACTCTAGGCGGTCGGGAATCCGCTGGCACATTTTCGCGTTCGATTTTCTCCATGGCACTTACGATCTCATCGTCCAAGGCGTCCTTGCTATACTTGCAATATTTCTTCAACAGCCTCAAGACCAACTCGTCGTTCTCCTTAGGAATCCTATCAGTCTTCTTGGGGTTATCAGTTTGCGCAAATAAATTATTAATAAATAAATTATCTCTATCTATAGACCGGAGTTCGGGCATAGAGGGCCTGCGGGGCTGCTCGACTATTTTGTCCTCTGGAATTTGGCCCAGACTCGTTTTCCTCTCGGACACTAAACTATCAGTCAATTTTATCACATTATTCTCACTAGAAAATTCGAATTTGCTACCGTTCAGCTGATTTTTGAACATGAGTTCTTTGTGTCTCTCTGTAAGTTCTGTGAAGCCATTGTCTTGGAGAATGAGCTGCTTGTTGGCGACTCTTTCCACGAAATCGGAAATTGCCGACCAGTGAGCCTGGGTGAGAACCCCGTGGAGTCTTATTGAAGATAACTGTAATGGGATCCATCGGTTGTCCTTGTAACACCAGACAACTCCTCCTGCTAGGTTAACCATTCTTTAGGCAACACATTAAATCCAGTTTGGTAGCTCTTTGGTATTTCTTCATAGAAAATATTAGAGCTATAAATAAACACTTAATTCATTATATTATACTTCAAGTAAACATTTTGCTGCATTATTTAAACAGTGGCGTACATTTTTTAAATACTAATAAGGAGTATTATTTAATTATTTAACAATAAAAAATTATCTTATTGCTGAAGTTTCATGTATAAAATATTGTCAAAAGTTGTAACATGGTTCATATGTGCAAAGTGGTAAAAACGTAATGCAATACCGTTTTTCAATTTGCCCCCGATATTAACAAAATACTATAAAACTGTTTGTATTTTTTTTTCGTATATTCTGCCGTCCAGGCCTAAAATGTCTACAAGTTTACATTCCTATTTATTACAAAATCAGGATGGAAAAGCGGTTGGGAAAGCACAGTTTTTAATTTCGAACCAACCCTAATATTTAACAATTTAATGTAATAATAATTGTAGGCAACCTTCATTTCCTTCATTAATTTATAGAGTGAGAGTTTTTGATTGTTTTCTTTGAATAATCGAGTGGTCTATAGGTAATTACTTCGGCCTCCCACTCAGGCAGTCCGGGTTCGAACCCGGCTAGAGACATAAATCTTTTTCAATACTTTTTTAATATTTTATTTTGTTTATTCACGTGAGACCTAACCTCATTTTAGTGTCAATCAAATATGTATAAGTAGTTGTTTGTTTTGTTGTGCTTTAGTGTGTTTTTATTCTATTTGTAAATTATTGTTTTAGAATTTGTGAGTGTGATTATTTACTAAGGTTCTCTCTGTTGTTCGTAGGTCTGATGATGCTCGAACGGGCGAAACATGTTTGCAAAATGCAAAAAATTATAATTTACTGAGGCCGAGACTTGGAGTCTTTTTCTATGTTTGTTATAAGTGAATATTTTAGTGTAAAATAGCCAACATTTAAACCAAACTAGCCGTTTACCTATTGTTTTATTTGCTTTCAATAAAATCTGATATAAATAACTGGAGTCCTTTCATTCAAAAATCAAGACCCTGGACTAGATTTTTTTTCTCAAACAATCTGTCATCTTAACGATTTGTTTGAACCATATGTAATGTTTCCAACAAAACGTACAGTATGATATGACAGACAGTTTGTGAAACAAAATATCATTTAAGCATTTAATTTAAAATGTTTCGTCTTTTAACGCACCAGGTATCTTCATGAACATTAACACGATTGCACTAAAACAAATTAACGGAGGACTCTAGCTCGATTTAAGTTGAGAAACGGTTCCGTTATCGTCTAGTCTTTTTATACAGGAATGTAAAACATTTCTGTTAAATAACTGAGTTAGTTTTTTGAAACATTATCAACAGAGATTTAACTTATGTTTAATTTGTAACCTATTCAGGTCAGTGAATTATAGAGCCTAGTGCTGTAATAAATAAAAGGCAACATAATGTCATGACATGACAAGAACACCATGTTTAAATTTTGTCACAAGAAGGTTGAAAATAAATCGAGTCTGGTACAAGGACTTTAATGTTCCGCCCCAGACTCGTTTTCATGAGCTCCTACTATACTGTTTTATGTATGTATGTAGGCAGTGACGTAACCACGAGGGGTTTTCAAACCGTATGCCCTAAATTAGTAAAATTAAATGAAAAAAATAGCAATAAATAATTGATTCTTAAAAAATTTAAACTTAAATAATTTTGTTTGTTATTAGTATCCAATTTTCCTTTGAATCGGAACAAAAAAATCCGTCCAGGCCTAAAATGTCTGCAAGTTTACATTCCTATTTATTACAAAACCAGGATGGAAAAGCGGTTGGGAAAGCACAGTTTTTAATTTTGAACCAACACTAATATTTAACAATTTAATGTAATAATAATTGTAGGCAACCTTCATTTCTTTCATTAACTCATAGAGTGAGAGTTTTTGGTTGTTTTCTTTGACTAGTCCAGTGGTCTATAGCTAATTACTTCGGCCTCCCACTCAGGCGGCCCGGGTTCGATCCCGGCTAGAGACATAAATCTTTTTCAATACTTTTTTAATATTTTATTTTGTTTGTTCACGTGAGACCTAACCTCATTTTAGTATCAATCAAATATGTATAAGTAGTTGTTTGTTTTATTGTGCTTTAGTGTGTTTTATTCTATTTGTAAATTATTGTTTTAGGATTTGTGAGTCCGATTATTTACTAAGGTTGTTCGTAGGTCTGATGATGCTCGAACGGGCGAAACATGTTTGTAAAATGTAAAATTATAATTTACTGAGACCAAGACTTGGAGTTTTTTTCTATGTTTGTTGTAACTGAATATTTTAGTGTAAAATAGCCACACACACATTTAAACCAAACTAGCCGTTTACCTATTGTTTTATTTGCTTTCAATAAAATCTGATATAAATAACTGGAGCCTTTTCATTAAAAAAATCAAGACCCTGGACTAGATTTTTTTCTCAAATAATCTGTCAACGATTTATTTGAACCATATGTAATGTTTCCAACAAAACGTACAGTATGATATGACAGACAGTTTGAGAAACAAAATATCTGTTAAGCATTTAATTTAAAACGTTTCGTCTTTTAACCCAACAGGTATCTTCATGAACATTAACACGATTGAACTAAAACAAATTAATGGAGGACTTTATCTCGATTTAAGTTGAGAAACCATTTATCGTCTAGTCTTTTTATACAGGAATGTAAGACATTTCTGTTAAATAAGTGAGTTAGTGTCTTGAAATATTATCAACAGAGATTTAACTTATGTTTAATTTGTAACCTGTTCAGGTCAGTGAATTATAGAGCCTAGTGCTGTAATAAATAGAAGGCAACATAATGTTGCCATGACAAGAACACCATGTCTAAATTTTGTCACAAGTAGGTTGAAAATAAATCGAGTCTGGTACAAGGACTTTAATGTTCCATCCCAGACTCGTTTTCATGCGCCCCTAGTATACTGTTTTATGTATGTATGTAGGCAGTGACGTAACCACGAGAGGTTTTCAAACCGTATGCCCTAAATTAGTAAAATTAAATGAAAAAAATAGCAATAAATAATTGATTCTTAAAAAATTTAAACTTAAATAATTTTGTTTGTTATTAGTATCCAATAAATATCGCTTTTTCGTTTGAATCGGAACAAAAAAAAAAGAAGGAAAAATATAATAAGTTACACTATCCGTATTTGATGTATCAAAACGAAATTTGGTATAGGTAAATCGTACATAAAGAGGAGAGTTTTCGCATATTTTTCACTTTCCGGTCACTTCCGGTTTCACCGTAAATGACTCCAGTTTCGATTTTTTAAATGGAACACTGTATATTTTTACATTTTTGGATTCCTGAGACATTTCTGAATCAGGATGAGACATTTTAAAAACTGTTTACGCCTACTTGATTTCTTTCTAGCCATTTTTAAAATTGTATCTAGGTGACCGGACGCAAATTAAGCTAAGGACCTCAAATGATGACAGAATAATACAATCGCTAAGTTTTAGTGATTAGTCTGATAGTAAGGAACAAGAGAAGTTGATAAAATCAAATTTTTGTGTCTAACTATTTTTTTTCAAATGGAGACCCTTTTTAGACAAGCTCTTTTTGAAAAAAGAATTTTTTTGCGGTATTAGCTTTTTGCGATTGGATTAAAAATAAGCTCATTAAATATTACTAAGAAAAATACTCGATAATCAATTATTTACTTTTATCAAGTAGCCATGCTGGATATTACGTAGGATTTGACAGATGGTTGATCAAGATTACTTACGTTAGATCTATCTATGCGTCATGTCACGTAAAGTCTGCCCAGCCTATCTTTGTTGATCAAAAGAATGCACGCCTATGCGCTTAATGCTCGGAACAGCATTTTTTATACAGTTTTCTGCTGCCCCTCTTCAGACATCGTCAACAAATTTAGGAGTACAAATCTGTATCTTTGGCTAACAAATAGTTTAGAGTATTAAACTAAAAACTTCAATAACGCTGTAAAATGTAAAAGCACAATATTCGAGTTCACTGTAGTTGTTCAAAGTGCATTCCTCCTTGTTCATGACACATTTCCGTTCGTTCAATTGCTTCTCTAAACACGTTGTGCAGCATTTGAGGCGTAATACTTCTAAATACACGTACAATCCTTTCTTCTAAGATTTCAAGAGTGGCTGGGGCTGTTACATAGACTCTTTTTTAACATATCCCCAAATAAAGAAATCGAGAACAGTGTGATCCGGTGAACGAGCGGGCCACCGTATTGGGCCATTGGTGGCAATAACTTTATTATTAAAATGTTCAATTAAATAATTAAGAACTTCTCTGGTATTGGGAGGCGGTAAAACTTCTAAAGATGTTGATGCTCAACTTCATTTTGGAGAAACCCTAAGTACCTAACCCCTGTTAATTGGCCTTGAAATAAAATTGGCCCAATTATTCTGTTACCAACGACACCAGCCCAGATATTGACACCACACCTTTCTTGAAAATTTCCTACTCTCATGTTGATTTTGTTGGGCCCAGTAATGAGTGCTTTGCTTGTTAAACATACCATTATTAGTAAATCTGGATTCGTCAAAAAATAAGATAAAGTTGAATAAATTTGTGTCAATTCTACAATTTTGGAGCCACCAATCACAAAACAATACCCGTCTATCGCCAACGTCAGGATACACATGTTGGTGTAACTGGTACTTAAAAGCTCTAGATTATTCATGACTTAAACCCAGTTCCTGATTAATTTTTCTTAAAGAAACAGTTGTCTCAACTTCAACCATATCAAGAACGTTAATCTCCATTTCTTCATTTATAATAAATCTGCCTTCCGCCACTTGATTTCCCTGTTGATGCCTAAAACGATTCTCGAGATATGGAAAATACTGATGGACTGGATGTTGCCGGTCGAGGTATCTCTGAGCATACAACTTAGCAGCATTCCTTGAATTTTAATGACATTCTCCAAATACTAATAACATATCGACTTTTTCACTTTAAGTATACATTATTTTGACTTTTAAAAACAAAAATAACACTGAAAATCAAGAAAAATAAGGAAATCTTATGTCTACTCAGAAAGAACAGGTAAGTGTCACTGTCAAAACAAAAAATCCTACTTAATATCCAGCATGGCTATCCATGGCACATTTGATAAAAAGTAAATAATTGATTGTCGAGTATTTTTCTTAGTAATATTTAATTTTTGACCTTATTTTTAATCCAATCTCCAAAAAGTAAGTGTTTGTCTAAAAATGGTCGCCATTTGAAAAAAAAATTGTTAAGACACAAAAATCTGATTTCATCAACTTCTCTTGTTCCTAGCTATCAGACTAATCACTAAAACTTAGCGATTGTATTATTCTGTCATCATTTCAGGTCCTTAGATTAATTTGCGTCCGGTCATGGCCACCTAGAGGTAATTTCAAAAACGAAAGAATGAAATGGCGTAAAAAGTTTGTAAAATGCCACATTCTGATTCAGAATTGCTTCAGGAATTCAAAAATATAAGAATATACAGAGTGTTCCATTTTAAATAATCGCAACTGGAGTCATTTCCGGTGAAACCGGAAGTGACCGGAAAGTGAAAAATATGCGAAAACTCTCCTCTTTATGTATCATTTACCTATCGATATTTCGTTTTGATACATCAAGTACTTTAAAAATTATGGCTTGTCTAATAGAATCGTTGACACCCGGTATACTATTAAGTGCCCTGATATCAGCGACCTTGATAAATACTGAAAATTTAAAACAACCATCCTTTTTCGTTATGTAAAATTAATATTGTTACGAGTATAAGCTGGAGAGGCCACCCACTCTTTTTAGGATACCTACGAGAGAGCGTACGGTCCGGAATAAAAGAATTTACTGACCTAAATATAAATACATTGTTTTGGTACGTAAATATTCTTAGATCACCATGCTTTTCTTATTAAAAAATAAAATATTAATAATAATATTAATTTTGGAATCGTATTTAATGAAATATTGATCTGCTACAATAGATTATAAAATCAAACACGAACATCATAAAATACTAATAATGAATCTAATGTTTTACACAAAACCTTAAAAAATATTTAATTAGTTTTTTGCTTCTTTACACTAATAAACTTTTAAATTTTTGACCCCGCAAGGTGATCGGCTTTTAAAACGTATCTCAGGATTTCCCAGTCTGTGCTTCGCGGAAACCTGGGGTTCCATCAACTCCTTTTAAGTACAAGATGTGTATTGCAATATCACTGGACGCAGAACTGGATATGAGAATTGTTGTCAGAGAGGCCTCCAGGGGCGTGCGGTGACATATTTTGGAGAAGTTTATTTTCAATGGACAACAGCGATGTATGCGAAAGTCTCTCCTGCCCCGTTGAATTTCTCACGACATTTTGCATACGTTTAAGTATTAAAACATTACGTTCTACTGATGAACTTGTGGCAGGTATTGTCAATACTAATTTACACAATTTCGACACTTCGGTGGAGGCATCTTCCAGCTCCTTGTCTTTTAAAAATTGCATTAGTTCCTTAGCGTTATTTTTTGCGCTAATGTCATCAGTTTCGTAAATCAGTTTTAGTTCAGATCGCAGCAACACTCGGTCGAATAACTGGCCATAATGAAGAAGAAGAGATTTAAACGCATCTTCTGGAAAAGTTTTTCCTTCAAATGTATCAAAATTGCAGAGCTCGAGGAATTTAAAATCATTTAAACCGTTAAATCTATAGTTTATTTGTTGCTGAATTTGATCGATTATTTCATAAAAGAGGCGTCTGTATGATTTTCGAATATCCCCCACCTTGTCTGTTCGAAGACGCTTGGCTTGTGACTCTACATTTAACGTCATCGTTTTCTCCCAAAACAGGTCAAGGTCATTTTTTTTTGGCTTAATATGGACTTAAAATCATCCACTTTTTTTAGGCAAAAAGCAATATCATTTGTTTTAGTTTGTAATATATTAAAAACATGGTCCGAGAATGGAAATATTTCTGAAAATATGTTCAACAAATAATTAAAATTAAAATCTCGTTTCAAATAGTCCAAAAACTGTTAACACAAGTCTGCCATTATAGTTTCCAGCTAGTAGGGGCTATTTTGGGCAATCGTTTGTGGACAATGGAGTCCAAAGCTTGTGTACGTTTTGTTGACTTGGAAAAAAAAGCAGCCATGCCACTTAAAGTAACGAAAAATACTTTACACTCTTTAATGTGATTGATAGACTGGGATAAAACTAAATTTAATTTATGAGCAAAACAATGGGAAAGTTTCTCGAACTTTAGCTTGCAGACCCCCTAATTGTCCTGCCATCACTGCAGCTCCATCATAGCTTTGAGCAACTAATTTGTTCTCTCCATTAATTTCTTTAGTAACGTTATAAACTCCGGTATATAATGCATCTGCTGTACGATTTTCGGACACATTCTTAAAACCTAAAAATGGCTCTTGAATACTTCCGTCTGTTTTAATGTAGCATATTACTATAGATAATTGGCTAAAATTAGTGATATCAGTGGTTTCGTCCAGAACAATAGCAATGAACCGCGCCTCGCCAATCTCCTGCTTAATTCTTTTTAGAATAACGGTTGCAACAGCGGAAATTAAATCATTCTGGATTCGATTCGACGTTCCGCGAAAAACGCTAGACTGCTCTAAATGATTTTATAAGCAATTATCATATTTAGCCATTAAACTAAGTAATTCTTGAAAATTTCCTCTATTTGAAGAAACCTTTGTTTCGTCCCCAACAACACCTGAGAACATGAAGCTGCGAATTCAAGACGCATTTCGACAGGTAAGACCCGATATTTTAAGGAGAGTGGCAGCATCTTTTCATACTCGTCTTCGTTTGTGTTTGGAAGAAAACGGAAGACGCATTGAACATAAGTTCTAGTGAAAAAAATTAGATTAAATATAGTTGAATTTAGTATAGTGTAAGTCTCAAATGTGATATTTAAATAGTAAATTTTTAATGTCAAATAAATGATAAATTATAATAAAATTCAATATAAAAAGAAATAAATAAAAAAATAATTTAAAAATAAAAATTTGCGATATGTCAAAATTGTCTCTTGTCATATTGATTGAATTCTACGTCATTCATTTTAATAATCTAAGCCACCTTGGATTACTTTTCATTAAAATGGTTGCTAAAATAGGACGCTTTACCAGTTTTTGGCGAATATCTTTTAATACGTTAGAATTAGAATTTTAATAAAGATGTATTTACAAAAAAGTTTCATTTTTCAATTACGCAATTGCAATGAAAAAAGAATTTTTTAATTTACACTTAATTTTGTAGACCCTGTATAATTTAGATCGTTTAAATTTGGTCAGCGAGATTGACTTATTTAATGAACTCCCAGTTTGTTTCTTATGTCAAGGCAATATTTGAATTTTTATAATTTTTTTTAACCAGTGGTGTAAATTCACTTTTTTTTCACATTTAATTTTTTTAAGCCGTTATTTACCGATCGAATCCAATAAAATTTTTGGATGATCTAAACAACTATGGAAGCCATCTAAATATGCAAGAAAATATAGGTCATCTAATTTAAAAAATATGTCATTGTGACGTCACACTTGTTTGGGTCACCCTGTATAATCAAAAATATTTTTCGAAAATGCGCCCTAATATACATATGAGTTGTGCAAAATTTCAAATTCATGAGTCAAATGATAAGTGAGCTACAGAAGAAGGGAGCTGAGATGGACCACCCTGTATATGATATAGTTTTATTCTATGTTTATAAAAATATTTCATAAAATCTTACATAAAAAACAAAGACGTATCAGTTTAAGATATTTAACCCCCATAATGAGTTCCGGAATTACACATTAAAATGTGAAAGAATTTGAACTTGAAACATTATGTTTTAAAATAAAAAAACTTACCTAATATTACAAAACACTGTGTTTTGGATAAGTACTGTGTTTGCTCGTTAAAAAAACGACTTTTTTTTAGTTGCGGAACATCGAGATTCCAAAAGGGTTTTACCAAAAAGTTTATCTACATCCAGTTGGAGTTGCTATGATGAATAAAAGTATTTTTTTTATTAAAAATTGTTTTTTGAGATTTTCATGTAAAAGGAAATTATTTTTGACAAAAGGTTCTGTAGATGATTGTAGTTTGGCTTCCTTATTTCACATAATTTCACAGTTATCGAAAAATATTTAGAAAACATACACATTTTGTGCATAAAAATGTACAATATTTACCAGAAAAAAATAATATAATTCACAATGTTGTGCATATAATGTTCACAATTTGTGCAAGAATTATGTGCAAACATATTTTAGAAAGAATCACGTTTTATGCTAAAAAAATAGACATTATTAAAAAAAAATTTCGAATTTGTTGCACAACTTTGGGCATAAAATGTTTACAATTTGTGCAATGATTATGCACAATATTGTTTGAAGAAAAAGCACATCGATGTTAATAAAATATTTGCTATACAAAATTGTCCAAAAAAACTTATATATTATTGTATGTCAATTCAACACAGTAATGTTCAACTACTTCTGACCAATCATGTGTACATTTTCTGCACAAATTTGTTCCAAGTACACTTTCAGACACAATTTGTGAACTAAATCTAAACAATTGTGCAGAATTTATGTATATTTTTTTAGAAAGTATAGTTTTTGACGAAATTTCACATTTTAATTTTAAAAATTAAGCTCTTATGTGTCATTATTAAAACAAAAAAATAATCTGAACGTGAATACGGGTAGCAATTATGGAAAAAGTTATTACTAAAATTACAGACAAATATAAAAAGTCATGTTATATGAACCCACCTATAACTTCTTGCGTACAGGAATTCTAGTCATACAATATTAATTTAAAAAGAATGCCTGAATGACAATTTAAAATATACTATGACAGACCGGGAATTCAATTCTGGCCTCTTAGCTTAGTAGGCCTGTTGGCCGATCTCAAAGCGGAAAGATACTAACGTATGATAGCCAATCCCGCAATGGCAAATGTGACAATTTGCATACAATGTGGACACCGACAAATGCTTTTAAGTATGATTCATCATTCGCGATACAAATTTTATTGGGGATATAATGGCTATTAATCAAACATGGTGTTGACGACTTCTAATAAAACAATACTGACAAAATAGCAAACACAATTTAATTATTTATTTACGATTTATTAATGCATGCAAATTTGGTAATACTGGTTAGTAATATATTTTTCATTTCAATAAAGGTATTATTCTGTAAAGTGACCTTTCAGTGTAATCGTTGTAAATATATTAAATTTAAGGTGTTTAAAAAATTTCACACAACCATTTTTTTTTCTTTCCTGTATAAGAAAGGTTTAAAAGGCAAAATCAATCAATAAATAACTCGTAAGAGGGAAGTATTGTTATAAATATATTCCTTCATCTTTAGATCTTCAATGTATAGATGAATAGTTTTATGAAGCCACTTATTTAACCGACTTAGTCATTAAAAAATAATAATGAAGCAAGGACTGGTAAAATGTTGGTGTAAATCCACTATGGCGGATTAATGAAATGTTTTCAAAAGCCAGTGGCAGCTTTTATCCTCTTTTATTAAAGAAACTAAAAAAAAAACACGTAATTGTAATATAAATCGATCCCCCGGTTTACTGTAGTAGTATATTGTAAATATATAGATTAGTTTATATCACAACTGTAAAAAGTCTGGCTGAAGGGCTTCTGTCAATAGCCTATTAGTATGTCTAATAAATGGCATAATAATAATAATAATAATTATAATATGAACACACACATGAAATAATATGAAACAATGAAACCATAGATAACATGCTCAACGTAGAAACATACAGATACCTAGGCTTCCATCAAAGCACCAAAATTAACCACACTCACATCAAATCAGAGCTCAAGATGGAATTTAAAAACAGACTCACAAAACTACTAAAAACAAAACTGAATTCCAGAAATTTAAAGAAAGCTGTTAACACCTTCGCCATACCTTATATATTATTACGTATTCGTTTCGTATCATTAAACGCGGTCACACAAAGACACAGAAAACATTCACATTCTCATACGCTCTGAATTCACTAAATACAGGAAGTTACATCTCAATGCATGCAAGGAAAGACTCACCATTGAGAGAGAAGAAGGAGGGAGGGGAATTATAGATATACATTTGCTAAATAAAAAACAAATTTACGAACTGCAACACCTCCACAACAAACAAACTAACCTCCACAAGGCAATAGTGAAGTTAGACAAGAATTATACACCGCTCGACCTGCCTCAAACGAGCCACGCAGCAGACGCACACAGTCACATCCAATCACGTCTAGAAAAGAGGAACACCTGGTCTGAAAAAACACTTCACGGAAGACACAGATACCACATAATGCAAGACCACATACATAAAAAGCTCTCAAGCTTCCTGCTTGCCATCCAGGACAAAGTCATAGCAACCAGAAACTACCGAAAGCACATCATCAACGACACAACCATTAAAGACGACATGTGCAGGAGATGTCACCAGCAGAGAGAAACGATCGATCACATAACGAGTAGATGTGGAATAATGGCCGGAACTGAATACACCGCGAGACACAACTCAGCAGCGAAGGTCGTTCATCAAGCATTAGCCCCAACCTACAAACTAACGGAGAAAACAGACTCTTATTACCATTATACACCAAGATCCATACTTGAAAACGAAGACTACAAGCTCTACTGGGACATTGACATCCACACAGATAAAACAATCCCCGCAAACAGACCCGATATCACCTTTCAATCCAAAAAATACACCGACTTGGCAATGGAAATAAAAAAGCTGTGGAAACAGGAAAGAGTCATCATTGTTCCAATCGTCATATCAATAATAGGCCTCACCACAACAACGTTTACATCGCATTGAGATCTATTAGGACTTAATACAGACATTCACAGGCACATCCAGAAACCGGTCATTTTGAAAACATGTAGCATGGTTAGATCATTTCTTAATGCACAATAGTCGTTTTTTTTCCTTTTCCTGTTTTTGTTTTCTTTTTGTACTGATTTGGTATAATCCCGTCAGTATAAAATACAACCACAGGAATACTGTGAGACAAAAAAAAAATAATGATGCCAATATTAATATCAAGACTAATCCTCTCTACCAATAAAAAGAGATATTTTTCAAAGTGATTCACTGAGTCTGTTGTTGCAATGAACCCTCTGTCTAACCTTTTAAATTCGACTAGTTATGGGTTCAGTATCAAAAAGAACAACAACAGAGAAAAAAATAAAAAGTTAAACCATCTTTTATACATGGACGATTTAAAACTAATGGCAGCTACCAAGAACGAGCTGGATCAGGTCCTCAAAATTGTCAGTATAAGGAAGGGTAGGACTCAGGAGGATGAATGCAGAGCAGTGAGAGTATAGAAGCAATGCGTCCTAACCTCACCTAACCTACAAATATTTTGGTGTAAGGCAAGGGCAGTGTATAAATCACCGAGTAATGAAGGATGAACTGACGAGTTTACAAGAAGAATACGACAATTAACACCTACGCTTGTTCTGTGCTTGGCTATTCATTTGAGATAATTAAGTGGTTCAACACTGACATCAATAACTTTCAGCGAAAGATCAGAACTCTACTTACAACGGCAAAAAAACACCATCCAAGAAGTGCCATAGAACGTACGACAATTGCACGGCATCAAGGCGGAAGAGGATTAATAGATATCTCAAAGCAGCGTTTTCAACAAAAAGCACGCACATCTGACTTACATCGGATTATATGTAATTCGGTTCACTTTACGCCTTTACCTAAAAGAGCAGCAAGTTTCAGTCAGGATTACGTCGACAACATAACGTCGAACTACGGCTGACGTCAGGATGGATGTTTCCTGAAACCGAGGGTTTCCTAGTTGTCATACACGATCAGGTAATTCCAACCAGAAGCTACATAAAATATATAACGAAAGATGACACAGTGGTAAATGACAGCTGCAGGTTGGATTTCGTGTAAGACCATACAACATGTCACAGGGTGATGTTCGCTCCGAGTGAATGCAAGTTGAGACACGTTGCATTAGCCAAAATTCTGCACCAAGAACTAGCAGAGAAATTGCAGCTCTCGCAAGAACAAAGAGAGCCATATTATATGTACAACCCTGAGCCAATTTTATAAAATAATCTATACAAGTTCTATTGGGACCGCACTGTTTTGATATAGACCAAACTAACATTTATAATAGACTAGATCTTATTCTTGTAGATAAAAGGGCAAGAAAAACAACTTTTATAGAGGTGGCTATACCGAATACTCATAATTTACGTCAGAAGTATTGAAAAATATCGTGACATAGAGGAACAGATCAGGAGACAGTGGGGAATGAAGAGCGTCTGAACACTGCCTTTCATTATGTCAACAACAGCAAGTTATCCCAAAAAACTTGCTCCAGAACATCAAGGAGCTTGGCCTTAATGAACGTCTTTTCCAGGCCATGCAAAAGGCTGTGCTACTCCTAAGTTTATGGGTAACTTAAAAACTTAAAAACCAATTACCAAAATGGACCCATAACACCGAAAGGGCCCCATCAGAGCTCAATCCTTTTGATGGGTAAATATCTGGGATGAGTGAAAAAAAAAAGAAAATAATAATAATAACAGTAATCATAATAATCCCAACTAAACTGACACGAAGGATTCTCAAGATGGAGTCATATAACTCTTTTAGATCGTAGTCAGTTCGCTAATATACTTGACATTATGTGTTGAGTCTGTCGTGAGTATCCTAGGACTCCACCTTCCCTCGTCATGCCCTGTTCATGCACTATATATATATATATATATATATATATATATATATATATATATATATATATATATATATATATATATATATATATATATATATATATATAGTGTGATCTATTTAAAAGGGGAATATCCTCTCATATCTCAGGAATTAACTACCAGGTTAGTTTTAAATTTTGGTGATGTGTATGGATTTAAAATGTGACTATTTTGACATATTCAACTTTGACATCGCTCATTGGCGTGCGAAGCCTAGAGGGGGGAAATGGTACGATTTTTAAGAAAAATATATTAGCGATTTTTTTAACGAAATTTTGATTTTTCATTCTTACTCAGCATCATCAAGAACCCCCTTATACCAAATTTCAACACAATAAGTCATTAGCTATAGAAATATCTTTATCAAATTTAGAAAACAAAATAGTTCGAAGACGTACTCAAAATATGTTCGAGTTTTTCAGCTCTGCATTGTGTTCCATAATTATTTTTATTAAAATTATAAAAATAAAAAAAATGTCTTAAAGTAATTTTTTTTACTAAAATTCAAAAAAGATCGTGTTAATAACAAAAAAAATGTAAAATAGGGTTTCTTGATCGAGACAATCGTTTAAGAGACTTCTGCCTTTGAAATGAAAAAAAAAAATACATTTTGAAAGCTCGTATTACCCAAGGCTACAATGACTTCTTTTGTTGAAATTTGGTATAATGGGGTTCTTGATGATGCTGAGTAAGAATCGAGAATCAAAATTTCGTTAAAAAATCTTATCTTTTTCTTAAAAATCGTACCATTTTCCCCCTTCTAGGTTCGCACGCCAATGAGCGATTAAAGTTGAATGGGACAAAATAATCATATTTTAAATCCATACACATCTCCAAAATTTGAAACTAATTCTTGAGATATAAGTGTGCTTCGCTTTTAAATGGGTCGCACTGTATATATATATATATATATATATATATATATATATATATATATATATATATATATATATATATATATATATATATATATATATATATATATATATATATATATATATATATATATATATATATATATATATATATATATATATATACACTTAGCCGCAAAAATAACGCACAACCAAAAATTATACTCAATTTCAAAGTTGATTTTCTCGTGAACCAGTAAACCGATTTCGATAATTTTTTTTTGAACTGTAGCTTTTTTCTATAGTAATTGCACTATGATAAAAAAAATTTATTCAGATTTCAGTTTTTGGCTTATACAGGGTGAAAAACGAGAATAGTTTTTTTAGGTCAAATTTGAAACACCCTGTAGGGAGCGTTAGCAAAAACAACGGTTGCGTATTAAAACCATAATGTAGCCTCATGTTTTCTGAATATTTTGTTTTTTTGCTGACTCTGATATCTGTAATATCAAAGAAAATACAGAGTTTTATTCCAGAACATGTTTTTATTCAATAAATCACAGTTTTATTGGATACTTATTACGTTTACCAAAAAAAGCGCTTAGTAGGCTATGATAAATCAACAGTGTCAGCAAATGTCAGTTTTGACAATTCCTTTATTTATGTACCTATCGTCCCAAGCTGAATAATTTAAGTTCATTCTTTAAGTTCTTTCGTGAAAATGGAACGGGTTAGAAGGAATATGACTCGTGATGAATGTGTTCAGGCAGTGACGTTACATAACGAAGGAGTAAACTACAATGCTATTGGTTTGAGATTAGGATTTTCGCATACAACAATTTCTCGTGTTGTCCAACGCTTCAGAGAAACCAATGACTATAACATACGTCCACGACCAGGCAGACCTCGAGTAACTACAGTTGTTCAAGATCGCTATATTAGACTGCGTGCTTTAAGAGAACGTTTTACCACGTCAAGGAAACTTTTGATGCAACTCAGTGCAGTTCACAATATTCAACCAAGCATTGATACTGTGAGGAGACGTCTTTCTGAACACAATTTACATGTCAGAGTTCCAGCGACAGGCCCTGCATTAAATGCAAACCACCGCAGAGCTAGACTGCAATTCGCCAGGGAACATGTAATGTGGACTATTGAGGATTGGGAACACGTTCTATTTACAGACGAATCTAGGTTCTGTCTATATAGCTCCGATCGACGTTTAAGAGTTATCCGCCGGCCAGGTGAGCGTTATACCCAGTGTAACGTACGTGAAACAACTTTATTTAATGGAGGCTCTGTGATGGTTTGGGGAGGAATTTCCTTAACCGCACGGACGGATATCGTACCTTTACGTGGGGGCTCTTTAAATAGTGAAAGGTATATTAATGACATTTTGTCTGAGCACGTTGTCCCTTTCGCACCGTACATTGGTAATAATTTTTTACTAATGCACGACAACGCAAGGCCTAATGTAGCGCGCATCGTCAATGAATATTTACATGAAGTAAATATTCGAACTCTAAATTGGCCACCGCACAGTCCCGACCTGAATCCTATCGAGCATTTATGGGATATTATTGGTAGGGCACTGAGACAGCGTCAGCCCCCTCCTGCCACCCTGCAAGATGTCGAAAGGATGGTTACCGATATTTGGAATGGACTTGACCAAAATCAAATATCCAATTTAATATCGAGTATGCCGAGGCGATGTGAAGCTATCATTAGAAAAAGAGGTGGAAACACGCGCTACTAGTGCACGTTTTTTTTTGCTTTTTATTGTTAATTATTTTAAATTTTATTGTTAGTTTAATGTTGTTAAATTGTTATCTTGATAAAAAAACATGTTCTGGAATAAAACTCTGTATTTTCTTTGATATTACAGATATCAGAGTCAGCAAAAAAACAAAATATTCAGAAAACATGAGGCTACATTATGGTTTTAATACGCAACCGTTGTTTTTGCTAACGCTCCCTACAGGGTGTTTCAAATTTGACTTAAAAAACTATTCTCGTTTTTCACCCTGTATAAGCCAAAAACTGAAATCTTAATAAATTTTTTTTATCATAGTGCAATTACTAAAGAAAAAAGCTACAGTTTAAAAAAAAATTATCGAAATCGGTTTACTGGTTCACGAGAAAATCAACTTTGAAATTGAGTATAATTTTTGGTTGTGCGTTATTTTTGCGGCTAAGTGTATATATATTTATATAGATTCTACTATGATCTGATACGCATTCTTGGAGAAAGCCTGGTAACAATAGGATTCCATAAAAACAGCTCTATGGACCTCCAGAAAGTTTGGATAGCTGCCAATTGGTGATGAACAAAGGACCTTGATTTCGGTTTTTGTTTACTCATCCTCTTCTTTTGATACTTGTATCCGGGATGAGTAATACAAACCAATCTTTAACGATGAATTTATAATATAATAATAATAATAATATATTGTTATAAAGGTATTTTTGTTTTATTTATAAACTTAATGTATTTTTGTCACATCTATATAACAAACATAACCACAACCTTTTTACCCGGTTAAAACCAGGGGTTTTTACCCAGTATGGCCGAAAACCTGCCAACCATGACTCTAGCGACTTCAAAATAATCTACACTTCTCTTTTTGATTATGTCCCTAATAAAATCTTTAACAAAATAATTCACTGTAAAAGAAGATGTCGTATATCTCGAACGGTACCCTTAATTCCACGAAAATACTCTCTTAACATAGTACAAAAAACGCGAAGAAAAGTTTTTAGGGTCGTTGACATATAAAATCTAACCAACGTCCTTATACACTGAGTAAACACTATCTCTTTGTGGTCAATGTTCGTTAAGAAGAGAAAAGAACAAGCCTAAGGAAATAAAAAAAGTCGTAACCGGTACCCTGTTTCTCGTGTTCATTATTCAGCGAGGATAAAGAAGTCGACAGCTTTTTTTAGATTCATAAATACTTATGTCATAAAACATATAATTATTGTTCCTGACACAGAAACCCAAGCAGTGATGTCAGAAACCACTTAAATCAAAAGGCATGCCATGCCATCTTTTTTTGCTAAATCCATGAATTTCATTACCACATATTGATATATCTTGTTATAAGGGGGCGAGAGACTACTGATGCAATTATGTGAGTATACAGATTTATGTCTGAATTCATATACACACATCGTTTCTAACTTATTATTATTATTATTATTTGTTTTTCACAACATTATTTACGTAAATAAATTACGCTATTTATTATTTTCCTCCAAAAAAGAAAGGTTTTATTCCAGGAAATGGAAGTTTTCCGAATATTTAAACATTTTATTAGAACACCATTTTGTTTTGCACTTAAAATTTACCAGTCTATCCGCAAAATTTTGTCTATTCGATAATAGTTTCTTAACGATGATTTTTTTACATTTTATGACGCGGCCATTTTATACCAACATCAGTAGCGGCTAGTCAGGTGAAGTAGATGAAGTGCTACTTCACCAGGAAAAATAAACAAGCCAAAGGTTTTTTATGTTTTGCTGGTTTTGAAGGTTTGCGCCATAGCAACCGGTGAAAACGTCCAAACAGAAAATGACAAATATTGACATTTTTACTACAATTTTTTATTTTCAAAACAAAATATGGTACCTACTTTTTGATTAATGGTGTGGTTGTAAATAAAATAGTATATAGACCTCGGAGGGAAGTTTTCATTACTGTCTCATTATCTCTCGACAGTATGTAACATACTATTGAACGCCTTGTATTAGGGTATATTTCAACTTTTAAATCTTTAAATAGATACATACAAAATAAACTTCTAATAATAATCTTATAAAACACGACCTGCACAACGCAAAATTATTAGAAACGATTGAACCAACTCCAAAACAACATATTCCTTCGAATTCTGTTGAGATTATTCGAGTAATTGGGGCTAAGACGCGCGGCAGGCACTTGCTCAACGTTGCCATCTTATTCAATTTAAGTGTCATTTCCCGATTTAACTTTAAGGAACGTTAAAGACTAATGGATATTCATATCTTTTTGAGGGAGGTACTAGCAAAAATTCGAATTAATAAAATATTAATAAACATCTAAATGTATAAAAAAAAGTATAGTAAATTTTAAGAAAAATAGTTCTAAGTCAATGACTACAATACAACTAACTGTATCGATCTCCCAAAAAATAAACAAAGATAATTTTTAGGTATAAAAAAATATAAAATTACTTCTGTTGAATGTTAGTCTTTATTTCTTACGGGAAGTGTTCAGATCTATTGCAATATCATTTTACGAAGTAAATAATATAATAAAAGTCTGATTAAAAGGGGGAAAACTCTTTTTTACTTTGCCAAGCTTTCGGAAAATGTATTTCCTTTTCAAGGCTGCAATATAGATCAATTTTCAAATTACATAGAATGATAATAAAATATATTATTAAAGACTTACTCGTAAAGTAAAGTAGAAATTTTAACAGATTATACATATTTATATAATCTTTCTATATAAGGGCTATTTATACCTTGATTATTATAAACTGGAATTCACGTTTATAATAACTGAACTCATTCCTTGTTTTCCTTAGAACTTCAAATCTGAATTAAATACATGCGAATGATTCAGAGACTTTTTAAACAAACATGGAAAAATAAGCATATATATATATATATATATATATATATATATATATATATATCTTTTTTTTTGTAAAGATGGATTAACAAAAACAGGCATTTCTTAACCGTTTTTAAACTCGCCTAGAATAAATTAAAATACAAGTAAACTGGACCAATCTGAAAAAGTTTATGCTTATGTATTTAAATAATGTCAAATCCTTAAATCACATTCATAGATATCTGATAAATAACATTGTTTGTCGTCAACGGTCGTTCGGAGAAGAAAAAGCCAAAAGAATAAATAAAATCATAATAATGAATTAGATAAGCCGAAAGCTTTTTTAAATTAGGGAACCATCAGAACATAAGCTATTATATCAACACGCAGGCTAAAAACCTCTAGCAATCGTATCAGTTGAGCAACTTAACTACATTTAACGGGTTCGCATTCTTGCTAACTCCAACAAGAACATCATCAAATATACTGTTACGAGTTAAAATGGCCAATTAAAAAAAGTCCTCCGCATTACATAGTTTCATCTCGTCATACTTGGTGAATAATTATTTTTGTGGAATGTTCGTCGCACCGATAGAAGAGCCAGTAAAAAAAAATAAAAACAATCATAATCGGTATTCCGTTTTACGTATACATTATTCAGAGTAAAATAAGTCCAGTCCAGGTTTCTTAATTTAGAAATAATTATAACGTGATAGTTTTACTGAAGCAAAAAACTTAAAAGTTACATCAATGAAGCCAGTTAACGTCACAAAGATTGGTACGGTTTTTTTCCAAGACCAGCAAGAACATCATCAACATATCTAATTAAAAAATTTTTTTTCAAATCATACAGTTCCATTTCGTCCGCTGTATAAGTATTCAAATAATATCAAAGACTTGAATAACATTCATAGACATCTGGTAAATAATATTTTTTGTAGTCAATGTTCGTTCGGAAAAGAAAATGCAGCATGAAGAATAAAATCACAATAAAATGGATCAAGTAAGTCGAAAGCTTCCTTAATTTAGAAACTATTATAACAACGGTATTATGTTCACTCGTAGGCTAGCAGTTACATCATGAAGCAACTTAACGACAGAAAACGGGATCGCATTTTTGCAAACTCCAAGAAAAACATATCAAAATATACTGTTACGAGTTAAAACGACCAATTAAGTCGAGTAGTTATACCAACAAAGACACGTAACTCCAGAAAACGCTGGTACGCTTTTTTGACAAGACCAGCAAGAACATCATCAAAGTATAGCGTATGCTATTATGCCTAAAAATATCTAATTAAAAAAAAATAAGATGCTTTTAAATTATATAGTTTCAACTGGTCTGTCTAGATAAAATAACAGGGCTTTTTATAAAATATCATTTACTGCATATTCCTTTGATACTGAACGTTAAAGAAACTAGAAATTAATACAGAAACCAGGTTAGTTAAGTTACCTTTTTTTTGCTTTTAACAGATAATCAAACATGCTTCAGATTTAATACAGTTCGTCTGCTGTATACTGTTCAAATGCCATCAAAGATTTAAATAAGATTCATAGACATCCAGCGAGGTGAGAATTATATTGTTCAATCTGTTTAAACTATTATTTTTAGGAGAGCCTTGTGAAAATTTTATATAGTGAAAGTTAAATATGCTTTATTATAACAAAAAAAGAAATTCTCATTGACAAAGCTTTAAGTTAACCTAATCAAACATGGAAAAAGTGAATAAAACGCTTTAACAATTGCAATAAAGAACACATATGTGATGCACTAACAGTAAAAAAAGATATATACATATAAAATAAAAAAAAGTAACTAAATACTTATTTAGTTTTTTAAATTTATTTTTTCTCTAACTCGCTACATACAAAGAAAATACGGATCGATACATGTCAAAATGAGCTGGAAAAGAATTCGTCAAGACTATAATAAGCCCTTTGTACCAATAATCTTTTGACATCCTCTTTAAATTTTATTGGAGTTTGAAGATCTTTCAATTGCACGGGTGGGTGATTAAAAACCTTTAAGCCAATCAAGCTTGCTTGATGGTATCGGCAGTGGTAAGTTATGATGTTGGCGAGCATGGTCTTAGCAATCAGTGATCACAAACATGACGAAATTTAAAGATTAGACAAACCCTTTTAAGTATTAATGAACTCAATGTTTTTTCACAAATGGTGGCCTGCAAGAATCCGTAGGTTAAGCTCTACAAATATAAGATTTAGTAGGTCCTGATTAGCAGGCCCCAAAATGCAACGCCGTATTTTGGATGAGATTCTGTGAGGGCGTGATAGGCTGTTGTCCTATGTTAGAACCAAGTTCGTTTACTATAATTTTAACCGCATACCAGCCAGATGCTATTTTTTTTACTCAACCGCATGATATGATTTTCAAAACGCAGTTTGCTATCTATTGCGAGACCAATAAAGTTTGTGCCAGAACATTTTTCCAGTGAGGAATCACCGATAGGCAAACCACTACACTTAAAACTAATTACATTAGTCTTACTAAGATTTAATTACATGAGTCTTACTAAGATTTAATAACAATAGATTTGAGTCGCTATCTTAATTTAAAAACCATACTAAGAACGATCTTATGTTTCTTCACAGGCTAAAAATCTTAAGCAGTCACACCAATGAAGCAACTTAACGACAGAAAACGGGTTCGCATTCTTGCTAACTCCAACAAAAACATCATCAAAATATACTGTTATGAGTTAAAATGGGCTATTGAGAAAAAGTCTCTCAAATTACATAGTTTCATTTCGTCATACATGGTAGATAACTTGTTTTGTGCAATGTTCGTTCAAAAGAAAAAAAAAACAGTCAAAAACCATCATAACCGGTACTTCGTATATTATTCATAGTGGGGAAAATAAAGTAAGTCGAAAGCTTTCTTAATTTAGAAATAATTATAACGATATTATTTTTACCGAAGCAAAAAACCGAATAGTTATATCAATGAAGCCACTTAACGTCAGAAAACTGGTACGCTTTTTTTGCCGAGACCAGCAAGAACATCATCAAGGTATAAGGTATACTGTTATGCGTGAAAATATCTAATTTAAAAAAAGTAAGATGCTTTCAAATTATATAGTTTCATCTGATCGTACCTTATAAGTCTATAAAGGCTGTCCCCATGTCTGTCTACATGAGATAACGGGACTTTACAAAACATCAATAAATTTACTGCAGATATTCTTTTGATACTGAACGCTGAACAAACTAGGAATTAATACAAAAAGCGTGTGTTACTTGTTGCGTGATTATACTGTTTTCCTATCGAGGTATCTGGTTTAATGGCTGAAGATTGCCGCAACAGCGTCTCGTTGGCTCCGACGATTTACATTTTAGAACTGTGGGATTTATAATTCTGCAAAAAGACCTGTTTGCTTCGATGACACTCACCAGTATTACTATTCTAGGAATAGATAGAAAATAGAATTAAATGGGATGTTGCTACCTACAATGTTGAATGCCGCGTTGCATAATAATTATATATATATATATATATATATATATATATATATATATATATATATATATATTAGTAATCTTTCTTTATTGATGAACCAATAGTATTTTATAGTTTCGTGTTAAAAAATTATAAGCTCAAATAATAATTTTGAAATCTTTGGGTATTAGTTATTCATAAGCAAATTTGATTTCTTGAATTTCAGTCAAAAAAAATTTCCTTGCATGCCATGGCGATTGGTGTTGTCATATTAGCGATATTGTTAAAACTCTGCAAAGAAACGGTTTTTATTTTTTAAAGCGAAAACCGTGCGTCCAACACAAAATTTCCAAGGGATCAAACTTGCTCAAAAAATGGGAATTTCAAAAATAATTTTTATTTAAAAAAAATCAGTGGCGTACCATCAATGTCTGGGAAAATATGCAGGTCGGATTCCGTACGGACGCCACTGGTGGAAATTAAAAAAATGTTCTACATCAAAAAATTCCACTAAATGCATAGTACCTCTTTACCAAATTTCATTACAATATCTGGAGTGGTATTCGAGATATTATCGAAAAATTATGAAATTATTGAAAGTTTAACACTCTGTATCTCAAAATTTACACCGTTTAACACATATCTTTATATGAAGTTTTCTTCTTAAAATGCACCCAAAAATCACCTTCTTAAATATTGAAACTCAATTAAGAAACACCCTGTATATCGGGTGACAATGAAACTACTAGGGGAGACCGGGGCAGGTTGCAACACGGATAAGTTGCAACACACTTGATATCTAAGGCACAATTATATTTAAAAATTTCTTGAACGCACTCTTCCATTCAATATCGACTGGCAAACGTGTTGGCGAACGCACTTTATTCTTGTCGAATGACAGACGGTTTTTTCACAGGTTACTTGATTTGTGATTGTTGAGTGTAATATTTTTGAACAGTTTTTTAATAAATTAAACCTCTCTGCTTTGTTTTTCACACGTGTCATTAGTGGTAAGTTATAGCACATATATTACGTGTTTATTGCCTAGATAATAATTGGGATGTCTAAAAAACAACAAAAAAATTTAGAGGTTAGATTAGGAAGGTCAAATTGAGGCAAATTGCAACACTCTGCTCGGGGCACTTTGCAACGGTGTTATAACTTACCCCGGTGTTGCAACGTGCCCCGTTTTCATTTTATTCCATCATTTTAGTTTATTGCTTCATATAAATTTTCTTTTTCTAGGGATCATGAGAAATTATAAGAAAAAAACCGAGAGGGGTACGACTCCGGATAATGCTATTAAACGCGCTCCCCAATTAGTATTAGAAAATATTGGGAATAAAGAGTTTTCTATTAGAAAAATCGCTAAAGATTTTAATATTCATTATTCAACGCTTTCACGATATGTAGCGAAAACAAAAAAATTTCGCGAAACGAAGCATACAATAGAAATGCCAGATAGCGGTAATGCCAAGCCACGACTAATATTTAATAGAGAACAAGAACAAATTTTTGTGAAGTATATCAAAAAATGCAGTGATATTATGTTTGGACTTGATCCGATTGGGGTCCGCAAGTTAGCATATCAATGTGCAAAGTTACATAATATTCAAGTTCCTTCTTCTTGGGATGACCACGAAAAAGCTGGAGTGGAGTGGCTAAATCTGTTTATTAAGAGAAACACCGACATTTCTATCCGCCAGCCCGAAGCCACAAGCCTTGCCAGAGCTTCCAGTTTTAATCGCACAAACGTAGACATGTTTTTTGCCAAGCTCATGGATGTTCTATCGCGTAGCCAATTTCAAGCTTCTAGAATATGGAATATGGACGAGACGGGGGTGTCAACCGTTCTTCGCCCAAGAAAAGTATTAGCACAAAAAGGTAAATACACATTTAATATCCTATACTGATTTCTGTTTAATGCACTATGTTGTTTCTTTACAGGTGCTAAGCAGGTAGGATCCATTACTTCGGCTGAGCGAGGACCTATGTTCATATTCCCAAGGAAACGTTTCAGAGAATATTTTATTCGCGATGGTCCTTCCGGTCCAAAAATTTGTTCTTCATAGGCGAGGCAAATGGATCCGGCTGGATGCAAGAAAATACGTTTTATATTTTTATGCAGCATTTCATCTCACATGTCAAACCATCGAAGGAAACTCCAGTGATTTTATTATTAGACAATCATTCATCCCACTTAAGTTGTAAAGTTCTCAATCTATGCAAAGAAAACGGTGTCATTATGGTCTCTTTTCCACCACACTGCTCACATCGGTTGCAACCGTTAGATGTAGCAGTGTTTGGACCCTTTAAAAAATGCTGCAGCTCAGGTATTAGTGCTTGGTTGGTAAACAACCCAGGAAAAACTCTTACTATTTTTGATTTGTCACAGATCATAAAGCTTGCATTTTTAAATGCGGTAACTCCTAAAAATATCACTTCAGGTTTTTCAGCTTCTGGAGTTTATCCTGTGAATCCTAATATATTCACTGAATCTGATTTTGCACCAGCTTTTACAACGGATCGGCCACAACCGGAATCGCTAAGCAGCATTGATAAAATGGATCAAACGTCGAAAGTGGCCGGTACACCGAATCCAGACACAGAAGCAGTTAGTACACATACTTTGGATTTTCCTGGCACCCCAGATAAGCCGCAACCGAGCACTTCAAAATTTAGCCCGGAGTGTGTTAGTCAGATTTTCCTTTCCTAAAGCCCCCCTTTCCTACGCGTGGTTCAGTCTAAAAGAGGTAAGAAAAGAAGAAAAACTGCCATATTAACCGACACACCTGAAAAAGAGGCTTTGGAAAATGAGGAAAAACTGAGAAATGAAAGAAAGAAAAAAACGTCCACAAATATTGACAAACCAAGACAAATGAAAAAATTAACATCATGTAAGAAAGGGCCAGAAGTTCGACAAATATGCCCCAATGACTCTTCAGATGATGAACCACTCATTCATATAGTTAAGAAAAAAACCATAGCGAGAAAGCATCCTAAGAAAGATGATGACTGGGAAATTTCTTCTGAGTATGACGACACGTTGTGTCTAGTTTGTAACGAAATTTACCAGGGCGAAAAAGAGAAGGAAGACTGGTTACAGTGCACAAAATGTAAAATGTGGGCCCACGACCACTGCGCAAAATCTGATCCATTTTATATATGTATAAATTGCTTTTCTGAATACTCAGATGAACCAGAGTAGTATGTTGCAACTTACCCATCTTATTGTTGCAAGTTGCCCCACAAATGAGGTAAGTTGCAACACATGACTTGGTCAAGAAATATATGCGTATAAGCGTTAATTAATTTTTTTAAGCCTCTCATTATATTTTGATGTATTAGCGAAATACAGATAGATATTTTTCTCACCTGACTCTGAATGTTATTTACCTGATAACCTAAGAAAAAAATACTATCCATTTTTTGATGCAACCTGCCCCGGTCTCCCCTACCCAGTGCGCCATTTGAAAACGGCTAGAGATAAAAATATGGAATTTGGTGTGTTGATAGGGTTGAATATTGTGAAGATTTGTAACATAAAAACAATTGAATATATTTTCGGGTTTCCCCGGAAATGACCGCGATTCCGTTATTTTAAATGGAACACCCTGTATATTGTATGTTTTTTGAACTCTCTTAACAATTCTAAAATACTTTTGTATAATATAACCTATGTCTAGAATGTATAATTTTCCAAATGAAGCCACTTAAAAATGTGCCATAATTCCCACTTTATTGTATTTTATGGAAAAACGGAGTAGCCCAGGATAAAAACAATCCCGGTTATTTACTCTTTATTCAAACCTTCATCCACCGCAATGTCAAAAAAGAAAATGTTCCGAGTTTAAAAAAAAATCTGTTTTTCGCAAATCGATTTTTCAAGTTTTGATCAGACCCTGTACCATAACGGGTCAAGTGACTGTTTTTCGCTTTGGATAAATATTAACATCATAAAAATTACCTTAATTTTCAATTTTGCAGTTGTTTATAAAAGTTAAGCTAACGATAAGTTAACCTAGTGTGATAACTACCTATAAACAAAGTTTTACTAAAACTAAAATTAGGGATCGACCGATATAGAAATTTTGGCCGATACCGATATTCCGAGGCAGATATATCGGCCTATCGGCCGTTCCTTTACGTACCGTGGTAAAAAATAAACATAGGCAAAACAAATAATCACTATTCACCTATTTTTATTATTCGCCGATAATTCCTAAACTGTCGGTGCAATGTAAAAGCATGGTGCGAGTTTACAACAAATTACAAATAAATATGTTGCCGAATGTCAACTTAAATTCGAATAGAACATCGAAGTCGATGGTCGGAACTTTTAACATCGATGTTCTAAAAACATCGATAGACATCGCCCAGCACTAACCGTGTCGGTTGGAAAACCCGCCATATTGATGCACGTTATGCTGTTAACACAACATATTGACATTTTTTTGACACATTTTAATCACTCTGCAATTGCTTGCGATAAGCTTAAAAAACTGCAAGAGCAAATGAATGTTCCAACAAAAAAACTGATCCAAGATATAGAAACCAGGTGGAACTCCACATATTATATGCTAGAACGACTTCTAGAACAAAAAAAGGTAATCAGCAATTATATCTTGGATAACCCAGAATTGACAGACCTGACATTCCACCAATGGGAGTTGGTTCAAAAGCTTATTAACCTTTTACAACCGTTCGAGTAAATTACTAAACTCTCAAGTAATAAAGACTCCTGTATATCAGAGGTAATTTTAATTAATTTAATTAGTTAGAATATTAAATTCATATTTGAGTAACCGTTTAAGGAGCTCCATGTTTTCTGGCCTAGACACTTGAAGGGATGATCTGCAAAGAAATTTGGAAAGAAGATTTAATCATATTTTTATTGACGAATATTTTACGCTGGCTACAGTATTGGATCCACGTTTTACGAGCAATTTTTTGACAATGAAGGTGAAGTAATCTACACAATATTAAAAAGAAAAATTACTGCTCAAGAGGAAGACAGCCTTACAATTAAAACTATTTCTAATGACGACAGTGATGACACGGAAGATAATGTGCCATTAAAACTGCTAGCTGTGGGAATCTTGTAAACATTTTGCTGGAGAAGATACATCAGGTTCGAACTCGAAGCGCAAATGAAAAATTCAAAGGAGTAGTTTTGTTAAGTTAGTGGAAGATGAAATTAAACTTTACCAAAACTATCCGATAATCCCCAGAGATAAAAATCCTGTTCATTGGTACAGTAATAAACCCAGATTCCCCAATCGTTTTCCGTGGGCTGCCATATACCTGTCTGTACCAGTTGCAAGTGTCACTAGGGAACAAGTTTTTTCCGAGGCTGGTAATATTTACGATGCAAAACGAAGCAGGCTAGTGCCTGATAGGGCAGAAAACCTATTGTTTTTCCATCATAATTTACCGAAGCTAAATTATCAATATTAAAATATTGTTGTCTTTAATTAAAAAAAAAAATGTTTTGTTTAATCATGTTATAGGTTTATTTTATTATTTCCTCTTTACAAAGAATGTTTATTTTCGTTTATATGTTATTCAAGATGTATTTTTTACTTAAAAAAATATCGGTCGATATAGGCTCTTATATCGGCCGATACCGACAATCGGCCAATGTGGCCGATATAGCCGAGAGGTTGATATAAATATACATACATAACTCGCTTCAATTCAAAGTTTTAAAAGCACCAGATCAGCAAAGCCGCCTTGAGCAAGTGTGGGTAAGTGTTAAACTTCAAGGAAAGACAGTACATTTCGGATCTTTATATCGACCTCCCAATATCAATGTCAATGAATGTTTGGAGGATCTGGAAAATGCTTTAGTTAGTTTTTTGCCTGCCAGCAGTAATATTTTCTTTGATAATGATTATAATATAGACGTTTCACAGGCGCATAATGCCGCCTGTAAACACTTTTCTCGTTTATTAAATAAATATAATTTAACACAACTTGTTCATGTCCCTACTCGGATTTCTGTAAATAGTAGTTCAATCATTGACTTACTAATCACTAATTTACCTGAACTGTGTACTAAAGTAGAGGTTATTAATATGGAGGATATCTCAGATCATCATTTAGTGTACTCAGTTCTGAATTTGGAAAAGCCACGTAAACCAATTTCATTTCGAACATATCGTGATTTTTCTGGCTTCGATTTAAATAATTTTTTATTCGATTTGAACTCTGTTTATTGGGATTTTATCTATAATCTAACCGATGTAAATGAAATGGTCTCTTTTCTAAATACCAATATTATTCAAGTTTTTGATGCGCATGCTCCAATAAAAACATCCCGATTTACAAAGGCACCGGCCCCTTGGATTACCTCTAACATTAAATCCATGATGAAACTACGACAAAAAGCCCTTACTAAATATAAGAAATTAAAAACAGAT
Source organism: Kuschelorhynchus macadamiae (assembly GCA_030620095.1). Taxonomy (NCBI): domain Eukaryota; kingdom Metazoa; phylum Arthropoda; class Insecta; order Coleoptera; family Curculionidae; genus Kuschelorhynchus; species Kuschelorhynchus macadamiae. The sequence continues at coordinate 544,864 of JAUTXW010001340.1, read as the reverse complement.
GCAGCATTTAAAGAATATAAGCAACTTCGAAATTTTGTAACATCCGCTGTTCGAAGTGAAAAAAAGGCCTTTCTTAAACACAAATTTAAAACTGACCCCAAGTTATTTTGGAAAACTTTAAAATCATTAAATATTGGCAGTTCTTCTAATACATGTAATAAAATACATGAAAAGGCACCGTTTGACTTTAATAAGTTCTTTGTTGATAGTGTGCCCAAAATAAACTCTAACCCTGGCACTGGTATCTTCCAGCAATATGCAGATAATATTGCTCTACAACCCGAAAGCCAATTCAAGTTTAAGAAAGTAAGTGAAGACCAAGTGAATAGGGTAATATCTCAGATCAGGAGCACTGCTATGGGGTCTGACTGCATAAACATAAAAATGATTAATCTCGTGACTCCTTGTATTTCCCCGCATATTACATTTATAATAAATCACTGTCTTATGTCTGGTGTTTTTCCAGAAGCCTGGAAACAGGCTGATATAATACCTGTTCCTAAAATTAACAACCCAATTGAATTGTCGCACTATCGTCCTATAAGTATACTCCCTACTATGTCTAAAGTTATTGAAAAACTAATTAAGGTGCAACTTGATGATTTTATTTCAAGTAATCATTTGCTTCCTATAACACAGTCAGGTTTCCGAGCAGGACATAGCACTTGTACAGCTCTTCTTCATGTATATGATGATATATTTGTAGCTCTTGATCAGGGCAAAACAACGGTTTTGGTTTTATTAGATTTTAGTCGAGCCTTTGACACTCTAGACCATTCCATTTTGTTAGCCAAACTTAAGTACTTTGGACTTCATACCTCTAGCCTTAACCTAATAAAAAAATATCTTTTAAATAGGTGTCAAAGGGTAAGTCTGAATTCTGCTCTATCTGAGTATGTGGAGTTGCAACAGGGGGTTCCACAGGGTAGTGTTCTTGGTCCGCTACTTTTCTCCCTGTATACATGTGACTTCCATGAACACCTCCGAACTTGTCGCTCGCACCAGTACGCTGACGATACGCAAATTTATCTTTCATTTGATTACACTGATGTCGCCGAATCTATTAATGCCATTAACTTAGATCTTTCCACCATATCCAATTTAAGTAAAGATCATAAACTTGTTTTAAACGCTGCCAAGTCCAAACAGCTCGTTTTCGGGAAACCCCTTCCTGATGACATGAGTATTGGTATAGATGGTTCTTTTTTAGCTCCTTCCAATAACCAGAGAAATTTGGGAATTGTCATGGACACTGATCTTAGGTTTGAGGAGCATGTATCAAAATTAGTACAGGCATGTTTTTATAAATTAAAAATACTCTATATGAATAAAAACTTTCTTACAACCGATATTAAACTACATCTATGCGATTCCTTAATATTATCAATTGTTGGTTATTCTAATGTACTGTTTTGGCCAGCTTTGTATCAACGGGAAAAAAGAAGTCTTCAGAAAATCCAAAATACTTGTTTGAAATTTTGCTTTGACATGAGAAAATATGACCATGTTACTCCGCTTTTGGATAGATCAAAATGGCTCACCTTGGACGAGCGATTTGTGTTACAGATGGCAACGCTTGTACATAGGGTGGGGCTGTCTGGAAAACTTGCATATCTGTACAGTAAATTAAGGTCAAATTTTAGTGTTCACGGTAGAAATACGCGAAACGGTCAAAGTTTTGTCATTCCTAAGCATAAATCTGCCAAATTTCAGGGCTCATTTAGTTATAATGCTCCCAAAATATACAGCACATTGCCATTTGAGGTAAGAGGCCTCTCGGTCGTGACAACCTTTAAAGAAAAAGTAAAAAAGATTATTTTAGATAAACGAAATGTTTAGGTTTTTTCTTTTCTCCTGACATCCTCTAGTTTGCATTTTTATTTCTCTTCTTAATTCAATTTTTTTTTTATTTTCTTATCAGACAATGAACAGTGAGATTTTTTAGGGTTTACCCATATGGGTTATTATATGTACTGGAAAATGTGTATTCTTTTCTTTTATTTTTAGTTGTTATTAGTTACAATGAATGTGGTAATTATAAATATTGTATACTTATTTTATGATTAGGATTACTTTAGGTAAGATGGTTAGATAGAGTAGCCATAGGCTAGATCTCGCCATCTTCTGTATGTATCTATTTGTATTTATGTATATGAAAGAAATAAAAGACATTTATTATTATTATTATTATTAAATATCGGTATCGGTCGATCCCTAATTAAAATAATCATATTAGCCTTGACAGATGTTACTATGGTTTTTAAAAACAATTGAATTTTGACAAGTAACTTTTATCAGTTGTGGGCTTGGCAGAATGTTGCACTATTTCGTGTCTGTATTGGTGCAGTGGCTAGTACAACATTTGAAAACAGTTCCCCAAAATGAAAATGAAGGAAAGTTAATTTATTGAAGAAGCTGAAATAAACGTTCTGGCATGTGTGAATGCTGATCCAAGTATTTCTACTCGCCAAATTGAAAGTGAAGTGGGTGTTAACAGAGAAAGTGCAAAGAACATTTTAAAGAAACATAAGTACAAGCCCTAAAAATGCCAAATCCACCAACACTTGGGTGTTAGTGACTTTGCTCGGCGAGTTGAATATTGCCGTTGGTTTATGGAAAATTCTAACCATAAAAATAACTTTAATATTATTTTCGGATGAGTCTCGCTTCACGAATCTGGGAATGTTCAACAGGAACAACGTAAGATATTGGGCAAATGAAAATCAGCAGTTATTTGGAGAAGGATCTTTCCAAGAACGGTTTGGTGTTATTGTGTGGCTAGGTGTTTTAGGAACGAGAATTGTGGGCCAAATATTTTTTAATAAGCCCCTTACAGCACAAACTTATTTGAACTTTCTAGAAACAACAGTTACCGATTTTTTGGACAATTTACCTTTTGCAGAAATTCCCAACATCTACTTTCAACAAGATGGTGCACCGGCCCATAATGTTCAAATTTGTGTAAATTATTTAAATGACAGGTTTGGGGATCAATGGATAGGAACGAATGGACCTGTAAGGTGGCCAGCACGTTCGCCTGATTTGACACCTCTAGATTTTTTCTTCTGGGATCATATCAAAGAAAAAGTCTATTTAACTCAATCTGAAAATTTGGACAGTTTAAGAAATCGAATTATTAGTGCTATTAATAATATTATAACTCAAAAAGAAAATGTATTACGGAAAATTATTGAAAAATGTGAGACCTGTATTGAACAAGAAGGTCGTGTTTTTGAAAATCTTAATTATGAATAAGTACGTTCTTTTTTCTATTTCGTTTATTATTAGCTAATATTAATCATCTCTAGGTATAAAAAGTTCATTTGTTTTCACTTTATTATATTCGATTCTTTTCTAAAATTTAAATGAATTAAAAAAGATTCCTTTAAACAGTAGATTATTTGGAATCCATGGCCAACTTTGCCGGTGGTACAATTAAATATTGATTTTCGCTTTCGATGAGCATTAACAACATGAAAATAGGCTATATGGAAGTTAAATTTTTCATGTGGATAAAGGATAAAAAAGTGGGTTTGGGTAGTAAAGGTTTTGTTCCAGTCAGTAGACCTGTCATGGTACAGCATCTGATCAAAAATCGATTTGCGAAATATATATATATATATATATATATATATATATATATATATATATATATATATACATATTATTCTTGTATCTTGTTCTATGGTATATACAGAAATACTATATAGGTTTCATTTCAAATCTTATAATTATAATTTTCATCAGGCAAAGTATTCATATAACAATGTTGTAGTCTTAAAATGTTTAATGTCAGTTTTCTAGCTCCGCATTACAGATAGCATTTTTACTGGAGTGTGCAAGGTAACAGTCTCAATATGGGAAGAAAATAAAAAAAAACCACAGTTGATGAGAGAAAAACTATTGTCAGATTGTACAATTCATATATAAATATTGGGGAAATTGGAAACAGGAGCTTTGCAACAGTCCAATACATGTCAATAAGTTTAAAAATGACAATTAATGCTTTCAGAAGTAGCCTCCCAAAAAAGTTAATGGAACGAGAAGAAAAATAGTGCAATAAGTAAGTAAAAATCGAAAAATGCTGCGTAGCTAGAAAACTGACATTAAACATTTTAAGACTACAACATTGTTATACGAATACTTTGCCTGATGAAAATTATAATTATAAGATTTGAAATGAAACCTATATAGTATTTCTGTTATGTTTGCTCTAATCGGTAAAAATCCCACTGTTCCAAAACTAGGTGAAGCATTTAAATGTTCTTTAGCGAAATCAAGCCGTTTTTGCCTGTTAATTTTTTTAATGAACTGCTTTTTTCTCGCATCACGTGCTCTATAACCAGCCTTCTTGATCGTTCTGCGCACTGTATCAGGGCACATTTTTGGGTCAGATGGACGTCACTTAGTATGGAAAAAGGCAGGAGAAGCGTTAAAAAAAAAGAAAATCTTGAAGGTACTGTTAAACATGGAGGTGGATCAGGAACGGTATGGGGCTGTATGTGGACAGATGGGTAGTGGCGCAACTAGGGGGGGGCTAGGGGGAGCTTAGCACCCCCAACCTCGAAAGTAGCCACCCCAGCCAGACGAGTGGTGAGGGTTAACCAAACCGTGATGTGGCGTGATTCTGCGAGCAAAGCCGCGCAAGCGGAATGCCGATTATTGTATATCGATCGTCAGGTTCTCATTTTGTCGCTGTGGACCATTGAGTAATGTTTTAAGTTTGTTTTTTGAGATTATTTTGATTTTGCTGTTAAAATAGTTAATAGTTACAACACAGGTAAGATAAAAACTTGAAAAGATTATCTCTTACTGTGGTCCAACGCCTTCTATATGTATATATTTTTTTTAATTACACTTAAACTCCATTTTGTTTGTAAAAACGGATAAAAAGCTATTCTTCCGTAGCGTAGTTTATTTTTCTCGTGCATCTTCGTTTTTTTAGTTAAGAAATAAACATAGATACGTTTTTTTTTCTACTTTAACATCTTGTATACTTTTGACCAATTTAATTGGACACTATCTGGGCTTAGAAAAATGGAAAATTACTGGCTCTTGGTGTGTACAAAATCATGCAGGTGTGAGGGGTTTGAAAACATTTTTAACATTGGAAATGTTTATGTTCGTGTATGGGGACCAGATTAAGAGTTATCGATCAAGGTGAAAAGACAGCCGTATCGAGGTTAATCGATCGGTGATGCTTCGCTTTGGCATGTTTTGTTGCTGATATTCTTCCTCAATGCAGTAGTGCCCTTAGTTGATAGGACGATCGGCGAGCGCGCTTATTTTGAAGTTATGGATTCTAAATATTTGAGAAACGTGTAAGCCATATTTTTTAAAGGGTATAAAAGAGTAAAACAATCATATTTTGAGGATGCAAAACCGATAATAGTCAAAATAAAAACAGAAATAGGTGGGATAAATGTTCTAACAATGAAAAATAATGGAAGGTATTGACGTAGATACTTATTTTTTCTCCACTATACATATTTAAAATAAAATTGAGGTGATTTTTCAAAAAACGACGAAACTTCTCAGTTATTTAATCTGTTGTATCAAAATAATGTTTGTCCAGTATACAGGGTAGACCTAAAAGGAGGGGGCACTGTGACAGGTTTCCACTTAACAGATCAAGTCAAGTATAAATTATGTTATACAGAAGAAGTGGTATTTTAACTCCTTAAAATTTTTATATAAGGGTTTCATCGTTCTATGTAACTTTAAGTGTACGGTGATGGTCTAAAAAAATGATAAGAAACATAAATCGAGAGTTTATAATTAAGTCATAGCCGTACGAAAAAATGTGGCCTAATAAAATGTAAAAAAAAAATATTTTTAAAAACTGAATGAACTAGTAAAATTTTGATCCGTTTCAAACTTGCACCAAGAAATAGACTAGAACCTTGTCTCAACAATTTCAATTTACGGTGCCATGGGCGTAGATATTCGATTTTTAAGGGTGCAAAAGCATACATATTTTATATTTTGGGAACGCCAAATCGATTATAGTCAAATCGAAAATTGTTGAAGTCATTGGCGTAGATTCTTATTTTTTTCCGATTATACATATTTAGAATAAAAAAGAGGTAATATTTCGAAAAACGGTAAAATACGCCAAATTTATTTACTTTTTTGTATACATTGTAGTGTTAAGATTAAGATAAAGTTAGTAGTAAAAAATATCATGTACAAAAAATCATTGTGACAGGGCTTGGGCCCCACCAAAAGTCGGTGTCTAGTTGCGCCACTGCAGATGGGACAGACAGCGATAATTCCAGGCATTATGGATAAAATCATATATATTAATGTTTTAAAGAAAATATAAAACAAAAATTTATTTTATCAAGACGACGATCTCAAATATACGGCCACTGCAGTTCAAGAATGGCTGCTTTATAACATACCAAAAGTCCTTAGATCCCCTCCTCAATCACCTGACATTAACCCTATTGAAAATCTTTGGCCTATATTAGAAACTCTCATTAGAAAATTTGAAATAACGAATAAAGCACAACTGGAGGCAAGATTAAAAGAAGAATGGTTAAAGATTCTATAAACGATCACCAGAAACCTGGTAGATTTAATGCCACGCCGTTTAAGAGCAGTAACTGAAGCAAAATATTAATAATCAAGTATTTTATTCATTTATATATATTTTTATATAATTTAATTAAGTAGTGATAATTCAATTAATGTATGCCTTAGGTTTATATTTATATTTTTGTAATATTTAAAAAAAAAATAATTAAATACGGAAAACATTAAATATTTTCTTGCAAATACATCATAAATACAATACGTTTTATATAAAATATACTCAAATTTATGAGAAAACAGTTTAAATATTATTGACTTCCCTTACAAAATATCAGAAATGTATGAATACTTATGCTGCATAATATACACACAAAAATATATATATAATATATATATATATATATATATATATATATATATATATATATATATATATATATATATATATATATATATAATATATATATATATATATATATATATATATATATATATATATATATATATATATATCGATTATCATTAAAAAATCGACGTCGTACCATTATGAAAGTTCCATGTCGAAATGAATCTAAACATGTTCAATGTTTAGGCGTATGCTATGATGGCCAATTCGAATACTTATTACTTCTATTAGTGTTCGTGTTAATTAACATACGATTAGTAGGTATTTACAGTAAGTGCCTTCTGCAATAATGTAACTCTATTAATTACACATGCGACTCTTAATTAACTATATGTCATGAATTAAAAAACTGCAAGTCAGTTTTTGGGTACCAGCAAAGTACGAAACAAAGTGCCCGGGAAAATATGGGCAATCTCTTAGATGTAAGTAAAGCTAATAAAAATATTCGTGGTTTGTCATATATACATTTTTTTCCTAAACTGAGATATTTAATTTTAAACATAGGATGTTAGACACCATTTTTCCACAACAATTTTGGTTTCATTTGTAGTAACCTAATTTTATTAATTAAAAATTAAATAAATTAAAATTAATAACTACATTTTTCTTGTCCTCCAGATATTTTTCATCAAAAAAGATAGACCCTATCCGCTTGAAAAATTGAAGCGTTTTCAAGAAAAAAGTCCATTTATGAAAAAAAGAACGGATATAATATATATATATATATATATATATATATATATATATATATATATATATATATATATATATATATATATATATATATATATATATATTACTAATACCGGGTGTAGCAATTATAGCGTGTTTTTTTAATAAAACTTGTAACACCTTGTAGAGTTGATCAGTTACAATATCAAGTTGGAATTGAAATCACGCCATAGCCTTATCTTTTTTTTACATTTTGTTTTTTTATTTACTCCATTATCTTTCTTATTAAACGAGAAACAGCATTTTATAGCATAACATGATTTTATTGGTTTTAATTTACATTTTTCTCACTAAAGTAAATAGCAGGCTATGGAAAACCAAAGTAACAGTAATTGTCAAAAATGCAGATGCTTTTTGTCACTGTCAGTCCGCTTTGTATGAATGTAGATCAATATGCAACGTGAAACAAGAAATCTTACTCGCGAAGAATGTGCTCAAGCATTAATATTGTTTGAGGATGGTTGGAGCTACCGAAGAATTGGTGAACGATTTATGACGTAACTCATACAACCATTTCACGAGTTATACAATGATATAGAGAGACTGGAAGTAATTGTCGCAGGCCGGGACAAGGGAGGAATCGAAAAACAACTCCGATTCAGGAGCGTTTTTTGAGACTCGCAGCATTAAGACAGCGTTTTGTAACAGCTCGAGCCCTTCAAACTCAGATTCGAGATGTTAATGGTGTACAAGTTTGTACAGAAACCGTTCGTCAGCGACTCAGAGAGCATAATTTGAGACCTAGGATTGCTGCTCGAGGTCCAGCTTTAACTAGAGTTCATCGGAGAGCAAGGCTAAATTTTGCTATGGAGCATTGTAACTGGTTGGAGGCTGAATGGCAACAGGTATTATTTACGGATGAGTCCCGATTTTGCTTGTTTAACAATGACAGGCGTATACGTGTATATCGACGTCCTAACGAAAGGTATGCTCAGTGCAATTTTTCACATACAACATTATTTGGGGGAGGATCTTTGATGGTCTGGGGAGGCATTTCATTGACTGGTCGCACGGAACTTGTTATTATAAATGGAAGCCTTACAGCTGAAAGGTACATATTGGAGGTGTTAGATCAACATGTTGTGCCATATGCGCCATTTATTGGGCAAGGATTTTTGTTAATGCAAGATAATGCCAGGCCTCATGTTGCTCGAGTTGTGAGAAATTATATATATATATATATATATACCATGGCATATATATATATATATATATATATATATATATATATATCTCTGGGACACTCTTGGAAGGAGATTACAAGAGGAACGTAACGTAAACACTTTGGAAGACGTACGGCAGAGACTTATTCGCATATGGGAAGAACTGGACCAAAATGACATAAGGTCTCTAATTTTAAGTATGAACCGTCGTTGTCAAGAAGTTATTTGTGCCAGAGGCGGAAATACTCGCTACTGACATTTTGGTGTAATTTTTAATTGCGTTTTGTTTCGGTTTTTCGTTATTAATAATTTGCAATAAAATCATGTTATGCTATAAAATGCTGTTTCTCGTTTAATAAGAAAGATAATGGAGTAAATAAAAAAACAAAATGTAAAAAAAAGATAAGGCTATGGCGTGATTTCAATTCCAACTTGATATTGTAACTGATCAACTCTACAGGGTGTTACAAGTTTTATTAAAAAAACACGCTATAATTGCTACACCCGGTATTAGTAAAAAAGAGATTTTTATTAGAATACCGTTAGTATACTAACATTGTGGAAGGCACAACCTGTCATTAAAAAAAAAAAACGTCTAAATCGGACCAGTAGTTTTGATAAAATCTTGCTTTGAACTTTTGGTTATTTTTTGGTGGTGCGTTAATTTTTTATATATATATATATACATACAGTACCGTTTTAAATGTGAAGTAATCTATACGTGTCTCCTACTTTAAACATAAATGTTACAATGTTGTGAATTGTCTTTAATAGATTAAGGTAAGCCGAAAAAGATTACTTTTTCAAACTTTTAAAATTTGTATATATGCATCCTTACAAGAATTTATAATTAAAAATTACAATAGATAACACTAAACTCCCAAGGCACTCATTTTATTTTGTTTCAGATACCTGATAAAGGCCATAAAATGCTCGAAACGTTTTAAAAAATAAAATCATCCAACTTCAATGATGTGTCTAATATATGTATTTGTGTTTGTGTTTTATTGTGGCTGAAAGGAGAACTTATGAGAACTTTGAAACATATGACATGCTAGTTTGATACATACAATCGACCGGAAACGAGTATGAGGCTACCGACCTTTATTTTTACCCGTAGGTATTACAAGATTATTATAAATATGCAAAAATTTTTATCCTAAGTGGTTTTTCATATTAACTAAAGATATCCCGAGAGAAGATATCAGTCATTATATAAACAATAAAATATGACGTAAATCACTGCCCAACAACCAGATTACGACACAAGTTCAAAATAAAGGCAGTAATTAAAAGCTTTTGCTTTCCACCATGTACTTACAACCACAGCCAACTTGTAAAATTGTTATCATTTTGTCAATAATTCCAAATTGCGAGCTTATTATTTAAAACAAATATAAAGTGTTATATATTTTAGAAATGTGTGAAAAGATGTGCCTTTAGCTGCTCTAAAATATGTATGGTATTCCGAGGGGAGTAAAAAAAATTAAAGTTTGGTCTGCAACTCAATATTTGAGGCCCCTAGAAAAAGCTAACTACGATTCTACGTAAAAACCTCTATAATAATCCATTTTTTACTTTTTCATTAGCTTATATTGTGCAAATTCTTAGTTTCGCTTTGTATTTGAAAAACGAAGAAGGCCATGCAAATTTTGTTGACCCCATCTTTCGTTTCACGAAAAGATAACATCGTGCCGCCAAAATACCATCCCTTTATCTTCAATAATAACTAAGATACACTGCAAAAGTATCGAAAATGGGACACCCTGTACAATACAACAAATTGAGTGAGTTAACGAAGTCCCATGAAGAGGAAAAAACGACTTCTCAGCCGAAAAAAAGTTTTCTATTAGTAAATTAACCGAACAAACAAAATTGTGTTCAAATTCAATCCCAAATAACTTTTTCCATCAATTTCGATCATTTTTGGCAAATTGTGATATATAGTGTAGAACGACAAATTGAATTTTATCTAAATTTCTGAATACCCTGTAGAAAAATGTATAACCTGAATGACGTTTCTTTTTACGATATTTTTAAGCCCCATTCTTTATCAAGAACTTGTGTTTTGATTCACACCGATATCTGTATTCTTAAGGAAATAACAAATTTTTAAACAAAACTGCAATTCTTAATAAGACACATAAAATAAAGACAATTCTATTTGTAAAGTAGGCTTGTTCTTTCTGTTATCCGTGGCTTGTCAAACAAATTCTTAAGTTAAGTTGATTATGTTTCTGTATTGTGTGTTTTGAAACTGTTCTGTAAACGATAAGTGTTTTTTTTTAATAATAAAAATTTAATGATGAGAGCAGAAGTAGCGCAAGCCGTTGCTTTACAAGATGATGGTAGGTTAATTCGGTATATCGCTGAGAGGCTTGCCCGACCTCGCAGCACAAGATCCGATGCGATACAAAGATTTAGGGAAACTGTTTCTTACTCAAGAAGACCTGGGAAGGGAAGACCGAGAACCACTCCACAAATGCAGTTGGAGATTGATTTCTTCGAGTTCAAGTTCTACGATAGCGAACGGCTTCTGCTCCCGTTTTAGCCAGAAGATTTGCAGATGTTCATGGTACCTTAATTTCACCTGATATCGTACGCAGAAGGTTGAGAGAACAAAATCTATCCTCTCGTGTAGCTGCTACAGGTCCTCTATTAGATGCAGGTCATCGACATCGACGCCTGGAAGAGCTCATGCAGATTGGGACATGGACGATTTTCACCAATACTCAATGTTGTTTCTCGCCTAAAGCACAATTTGGTGGCGGTGGAGTGATGGTATGGGGCGGCATTTCCTCGGAAGCCCGCACAACCTTGTTACGCTTCAGGTAGGTAGAATGAACGCAGATATATACATTAGGCAGTGTTTGGAAGAACCTGTGGTTCCTTATATGCCATTTATAGGAGAAAATTTCTTCCTAATGCAAGATAATGCTTGCCGCAAATAGCCCGAATGACGAGACAAAATGCAATTTTTGGTTCTATCCTGTATACCACTATATCCCTTCAAATTCCTAAAATCGATTAAAGAAAATGATGAACATGGAAGCTCCTGCAACTTGAAAAAAAAAATATCGAAATTGATGAAAAAACCTAAAAGTTATTTAAGATTGATTTTGAATACAATTTTTTTTGTCCGGTTAATTTTGCAGTGCAGTGTAGTTGAAGTAATATAAGTACTGACCAGTGTATTTGTTTAAAATAATATATATATATATATATATATATATATATATATATATATATATATATATATATATATATATTCTATAAAATAATTTTTGCCAAAATTTCTGAGGATATTTACACGAAACATTCGTGTAAATTAAGTAAAACATCGTTAACGAATGTGTGGGGACGGTTTAATAAAATTGGAAACAATCTGGGAAACAATTATTGCTCACTCGAGACGACTGTTAAAGATTCTTAATTCGTATGACATGAATTACTTTTTCAACTCACATCTCGGTTGTACCTGTTAATCGGGTATGCTATGTTGAGAATGGTACGATATGCTAGTTTTCTCCTTTTTATCGTCGATCTTACAAAGCAGTAGGTGCACTTTAAATTGATTTCAGACAAGTATTATTTAATATTTTAATAATAAGAATTCGGGAATGCTTTGTTGTTTTTACCGTACCATAATTATAGTATTTGTACTATAATTGTCTCTCCTTATAGATTAATAGATTCGTTGAAACCCGGTATAGTGCACCGGGTTTCAACGAATCTATTAGACAGGCCTTAACTTTTAAAGTTTTTGATGTATCAAAACAAAATTTGGTATAGGTAAATGTTACATAAAGACGAGAGTTTTCGCATATTTTTCACTTTCCTGTCACTTCCGTTTTCAGTTTCGATTTTTTAAATGGAACACTCTGTATATTTTTACATTTTTGGATTCCTGAGACAATTCTGAATCACAATGCGATATTTTAAAAAACTTTTTATGCCTACTTGATTTTGTTAAAGTCATTTTAAAATTGCATCTATACTTTAAAAGTTATGGCCTGTCTAATAGATTCGTTGACACCAGGTATACTTACAAACTCAGTACTCTTTTACACATTTTATTTAATATAGATCCTTAAACTCTAGTTTGCTAGAAATTATCAATTACTAACTTAAGCTAATCTACAGATGTTAGTGTGACACGTGTTTCGACCTTACGATCATCATCATCAGACCGTATAACTAGATGGCCACTACAAATTAAAATAATGTTTGTCTAATATGTGTATTGTATAGTAGTTTTCTGTTTCAATTTGTAGTGGCCATCTAGTTATAAGGTCTGATGATGACCGTAAGGTCGAAACGCAAGCCACACGTGTAATTTTGTGAATTACTTTAATAAATCATGACCAACTTAGTTTTTTTCTAAATAGAACACCCCGTATACTTCCCAATTTTTTCATAAAGACGATTTTTCTTATATCAAAAATATATAGTTTGCCCATGTTTGCTTTAACATTTCCAAAAATATTTGTAATAACATAAAAAAGCAAAAAAATTATGGATATAAAAAAGCATTAAAAATTTGCGCCCGCACCGTGAAGCTACAACCAGTCGTCATGTTTTGTATGTAATGTAATCCAGTTAAATTAAAATTAACATTTAGACCAATACCTCCTAAATGGACAACATATAATGTAATTAATTACATTTGAGTTGTGATTTGTTTTGGTTATTATTAAAACATTAACTTAATGATTTTATTATAAAATCGATTTTATAAATATGGTTATATGTGAGGATTTTTCAACAAAAATCCCTCTGCTTGCACACAAACTTTTCAATAAATAATGGCACTTAGGAACAGTAGCATCTAGAGACCTTAAAACGTGAAGACCTGATATTTCACGAAGGAAGTAACATGCATACAGTCGAACTGAAAACCTCCTTCTTTTTTGAAGAGGGTTAAAAATCCTCATAAACATATTTGTCTTTGATGGTTGGTTAATTTTAAATCTAATAGCTGTTCAAAAGTTAAAAACGATAGAATTAACCTCTACTGTTCGATATAGTGACCGTTTTCACCTTCACCACGCTTGCTCGTTTGGAAATTCGATCACGTACTTTTTAGTTATGGAAATAGTTTTGCCTGAACGAAATTGACTTCTAGTTGCTATCGAGTTAAAATTAATGTATCGGCATTCAACAATATATTTATACATGGTGTTTCATAACTAAATGCTAATAATTATAATTTAGTATATGATTCTTTAACTAACTGTAAAAATACAAAAGTTCACATATATTTATGTCCAAAAACTTTTTTATTTGACGACACTAATCATCAAATTCTCCATTATTATCCATTATTAGGATTCTTTTTTGCCTTTTACATTTTTTTGATATGTGGCACTATTTGAGATTTAGTTACCAAAATACTCTTCCTACTGAAATTCAGTGCCACCACCGTATAAGTATTTTCATTCAGTGCTAAATATCGGCACGCAACCGGCCACACTATGGATCGAGCCGGAGATCTCATATATATATATATATATATATATATATATATATATATATATATATATATATATATATATATGCATGCCATTTTGTTCCATCATATTAGATTCCTACCAATATTTTACCAGTTTCTTTCTACCTATGTCACACTTGACTTTTGGCATAATCACAGCAAACTTTTTCAAAAATTGCTCATTCCTTTTTTTTTTGGTATATTTCCTATCTACAAATAATTTAAAAAACATTTAGTAGTCAAATTATAAAAAGACATCTACATTTTTTTAAAAATAATTTAAAATTTTATACTATTTACAAAAAAATATTATAAGATTAATAAAATAAGGTTATATTCCTCGAAAAAAGTTTGTCGTTTATTTATTTATATTTGATTGGTAGGTAGCAAGTTTCCCAGGCAACTCATGACACAGTTTTAGGTAAAGAAGTGTTATTATCATAGTTTGTTTTGGAAGGAATTTAAACATAATCAAGATAGCGGAACAAAACGGCGACCGAATAAAATGTTTAAAAAATCGACGTAAAAAAAATCTTATTCAATTGACTTCAAATTTTGTAGAAAATTTAAATGCGATATAAAGATAAACTTGTACGAATTCAAGATGACGTAACAAAATGGCAGTGTGTGTTAATATAAAAGCTACCTTTTTAGATTTTTATTTTATGAGAAGTATTAATTTTAAAATTACCCTACACTAACGCAAACTACACAATTGTACGCTTTTCTGAGGAATGTTTGGTAAAAGATAATTATTGTTGAACCATTCAACCAATTCAGTTTAGGCAAGATTCTTTAATATTCTTTGCAGCTAGGGATCTGGGACTCAACCGTTTTCTGATCCAGCATGTAAATTGGTTATCCTCTTTCCTTTATTTGATGGAGGATTTGTTTTAACCCCACCGGAAGAATCGGACAACCCTTTGGATGGTGCTTTTTGTCAATTCTGCGATATTTGAAGCCCATTTTAGGCAACACTCTTCATAGGTTAGTGATGCTCAGTGGCATATTTAAAGGTGGAGGGGTTGAATGTTAAACCCGCCTCCCACCCAGAGATACTTTTGTTTAAGTCAGAATGATAGAAATAGTATAAAGTAAGACCTTTTCTTCGGCATTGGCGGCCAAAAACCCTTCCCAGCCAGTTTCACTTATGACTAAAATTAGGTAATATCTTTTTTTTTTGTTTATTATTTGTCTATATTACTTATGCTCGAAACGTCGTCCACTTATGTAGAAAATAGAAAACCGAGGACTTTTTTTGGTATATATATATATATATATATATATATATATATATATATATATATATATATATATATATAAAATGTGTTTTCATTCCGGTTGTACATCCGTTCACTACTGTCGTTTTGAAAAGAACAGTTTTGCTGACGTTTCGCCAAAATCACATTTGGCATTTCCGAAGCTTTCTTTCTCGTGTCCGAATAGAGACTTGTACACCCAGAATGAAAACACTTTGTATTTTTTCATCCGTGAAGGAGTAAAAATCAACATACATACATATATATATATATATATATATATATATATATATATATATATATATATATATATATATATATATATATATATATATATATATATATATATATATATATATATATATATATATATATATTTATATTTTTTTTATACTAGGCCGCCAGCCTATTCCGGCATATTGGATTTTTACGAAAATATTACCAAATCATTCCCATATAGTTTTAAAGCTACGTCGTGAATTGACAGACAGATAGACAAACCGACAGACGAACCGACAGAATTGATAAAACACATTTTTTTGGCATCTAGGGACGCTAAAACGTGAAGATACGTAATATCCAAGAAGATGATTTTTTTCAGTATTACAAATTTATATTTAGCAGCCATTTTGTTCGGGCATCTTAAATTAGTACCACAGTTTTACTAGTTCATGTGTATACCAAAATCATTCGTGGCACACAATTTGAATGCCGCCATTTTGTTCTGGCATATTCGTACCAAAATTTTATCAGTTCATTCCCACATAAGTGCCAAATTTAAGATAATTTTTTTTAACATGTCACTAGGGCGCCATTTCAACCAAATAAGAAGTCCTCGGTTTTCTATTTCCCATATAAGTGACGTTTCGAGCGTAAATTTTATAGACAACCAATAAATAAAAAAGGCATTACTAAATTTTAGCTAAAAGTAAACCTGGCTCTGGTAGGAGTTTTTGGCCGCAAAAAAAAATTTCTTTACTTTATACTATTTCTATCATTCTAGTTTACAAAAGTGTCTCTGGGATTTAACCCCCCAAGCCCTCCTCCCCCCATAAATACGCCATTAAGCAACACTAGCCTGTGGAGAATTTAGTGTAAAATAGGCTTCAGATATATTATATTAGCCCTACTAGCTGTAATCAGGTTCTTAGCAAAGGTCATTTAGAGATTTGACTATTCTTGACCTTCATCAGAAATTGTGGTTTACGCCACTTTCTAACTGGTCGAAAAGAACTGTTGTTAGATAAAAATTAATTATACCCAAGGATATAGCCGCCGAAATTTGAAGTATTATGCAAAAAAATGATAAAAAAAAACATACATTCTGAAAAATACATTTACCTTAACACTGATAGAAACATAGATGAATTTTGTATGCATAATAAAAACGAAAACGCGACTTATGTTGAAACGGTTGTAAATTTTAAGTTTTATTAAGGTATTAAATCGACAAAGGCTGACTTTCTCAATCCACCACACAATATAAAATTTATCTTTCATTATTTAACAGTGTTTTAATCACGTCAAAATTTTAATAACATCCGGTACTGCTGTTTCGCTGTTCAAGTTGGACAATAATCAGCAACAAAAAGATAAAGTGGGTCAGATTTTAATAACTGTATATTTTGGCGGTTTAGAAGCGAAATATTTACTATATTTTTCAGCATGAAAAAAAATGGATTTACTAGAAAGCAAAACTTTGTAAAAATTGGACGCTGCAAAAAGTATAGAAAACATATTATGAGCATAATATAAAAGAAGCTGAGCATACAGGCGTAAATATCAAAGCTAAACAACAAACCATGTCACGAAAAACATAATGCAGCAAAATGCATGTAAATGGTTGCAAGAAAACGGCAATTTACATATGACAATGTACCTGAGTAGACGTATTTCTTTACACGGTTAGTGTGTACATATCCGCTACTTTGTTACATAGTAACCACATAAAACTTTTCATTTATAAAATAAGCACAGTTCCGTTCGACTCGGGAGGACCTAAACTCTATTGACTTTTATACTCGTTATGCGGCGTTGCGAGATTTCGTTAAGCCCGCGGTTCGTGATATCGCGCTGCGTCGGTCGCATGCAACAACTGACAAGAAGTTATTCACATGCGGTGAACACGGTATTCAATTGTCCACCATGGAGCACCACTAGGTGGGGTGAGCACGAGATACGTTTTCTTGGTCGATACATTGTTGAGGAATATTGAGCTGATTTTTTTTTCGAAATGAGGTGCTTTCGGGAAAAACCAATTTGTAATTGTTGTGTCTAATGGTGAACTGGAAATTTCAACATCAATTATTAAGATAAATATTCTATAAATCGAGTTTAAAACAGTGTGGTTATTGAATTCGACACGCTGTGGCTGGTAATACATATTCTAGTTAATGTGCTTTACCGGTACCGGCGCACAGTGAGTTAAATCGGCCGTCTAGCACGACATAAGTCCCAAATGTAATTTTGCAATATTCTTAACATATTCTAAAAATCTATATTTAAGATAGTGTTAATAATAGAAAAATGCAATTGAGAAACAAAATTATAATTACAGTTCTCGGAGGGGAAGCCTTAAAGTTAGTAAATATTTTAAATCTGAAATTAACATGTTTCTATACATCATTTTCAAAACAGAAAATATGATACTAAACATAGCAAATGTTTTTCTAATTTCTTACATGACTACTGTTTATAATTAAAGTTTTCTACGGTATCAAAACTTTTTAAATATTAAAGCCCTTACCTCAGAAAATTTGGGTCTTTTTAGGTATTACTATATTTAGGTAGTTTTTTTTAACTTGTAGAGCATGCAAAAAAAAGTTTGTTGAAGTTTAGTTTAATTTTTATATAAAAAATAAGAAAAAGGATCCCTTTTAACCAAAAACCAAAAAATTAGCTGCTCATAGATGCCCATTCGGGATTTATATAGCTTTAACTATGGCTCCTTAATTACTACTGACTGCACCAAAAAAAACTGCACGATGTTTATATGACCAGAACTTTGCAAATAATCGTCCGAGTGTAATAACGGTAAACATTTTGCAAAGACTAAGGTAAAAAATTTCGGAATTTTGTATTACAGCTGTCATCTTTTTAAAGTTTAAGATGGCGAACCCATTTTAAAAATATGGATATTTTATCCCTCGGTAGAAGTTTTACATGCCACATCGTGTTAAAACTAAATTAACAGTTATAATGCCACATTATTTCCAAGCAAAATGATAACACTTTTAAAATTCGATAAATAACTAAGATATAATTTTATAAAACCACACTCCCTTCAATTCTTTTAATATTAGAAATGAAAATTTCAAATAAAAAACTAATCAATTAGGTAAGTTTTAACGACTTTTCTACCTTTACAAAAATAAATCTTAAACGAAGATATCTCCTAAGCTACCAGTTCAGTGCCAGTAATTGGCATTTTTGTAAAGATAATTTCATAAAAATATAAAAATATATAAAGTGCAATATATAAAATATAAAATAAATACAAAAATAAATATAAAAATATATTAAGTGCAATATCTAAAAAATATCGACTTCATTGTATAACAAAAACAATTTATTTATCACGAAAAGTATACCTAACTAATTAATTTTTATTTGAATGTTTTGTTACCAATATCAAAAAAATTAAGGAGTGCATGGGTGCAGGTGCATACGTAGTGGGCTTTTCTAAAACATCTGTTACATATTGTTTAGTCTAAAAGTTCTTCTATTGTTTATGTAATGAATAGAATGGAAACTCAATGATATTTTGTACTCACAATTCTACATAACCTAAATAAAGCAATATTTGACAAGACACCTTGTATTCTATCTTAATTTTATATGCGTCATATAGCTATTAGTTAATAATAAGTTTAAAGCAATGATTCATGCATTTTGACATCAATTGTGTTTTTAAGTTACACAAAACATTACATTTTTATTAAAAACTGAAGCCATTTTAGTAACCCGCATCTTGTTTACATTTTTTTTTGCAAAACATTTTCTTACCTATCCTAAAAAAGTATTGAAATTTAAAAAACGTTAAAACAATGCTTGAATAATTATGTCGTACTACATGGCCGATTTACCACACTGTGCGGCGGCCCTTAGAGTAAGAATTAAAGTAGAGATCACAATTCATTCATAAATCACGTTAGGGGTATGCGCCAACATGGTTCCCCTATTTTTCACATT
Source organism: Kuschelorhynchus macadamiae (assembly GCA_030620095.1). Lineage (NCBI taxonomy): Eukaryota > Metazoa > Arthropoda > Insecta > Coleoptera > Curculionidae > Kuschelorhynchus > Kuschelorhynchus macadamiae. Next base: position 525,085 of record JAUTXW010001340.1, on the reverse strand, counting down.
CTATCGACCAATGTTTACGATAAAACAAGAAGTGGGGATGGCCCATGTTCAAGCCGTGGCCATTTGTTGACAAATGCCAGTGGCGGCGCGAGTTTTCACTTCCCGCATAAGGAAATATCATTAATCGTGAAAAAATTACAGATCTTCATGTTTTTCCATTATTGTCGGTCGGTCGGTCTGTTCCGGTGTAGCTAAAAAATCTACTTACTCGATTAACTTTAATTTTATTTAATTTTCCCCAAAAATTACGCCTGATACAAAAAATATTGGTATGAATTCAGTATGGCGAAACAAAATGATGACCTGTTAAAATATTTGATGTAGGAAAATAAAGAAATAGGCCATGCTTCATTATCGTTGAGAAAAGGAAGGAGTCTTACCTATTCCTTAATGCGGCAAATAGGCATGTTTACAAATATCAAAGAAATAATCGTTCCCTAATGTACGATTGAATTAGAAATTAGTTATTTATATATTTAAACTTTAGTTTTTAGTTATGTTGCCTTATGTCACTGTCATTTTGTAATTGTGACATTTAGAAAAATTATTTGTTCAGCTGTTAAAAATGTCATCTTAAGCCTGTAACTGTCAAGTTAGACCTTGTTTAAATTTAAACCTCTTTAGTGAATACTATTGTTAGAGTTTTAAACTATAATCAATGCTTTTGACGCGCTTTTATTGGCTTCATACTCGTCTGATTGTATGTTTGTATGTCTGGTTCAAATCTTGTAATGGATTTTTCACCACTTCCATAACCGATTATTTTCAAATTGACATACATACACTTTCGGATATAAGCATTTAAAAATTCATAATAGCGGTGCCAAAATGACAATGTTAACAGGTCGGGCGGATGATTTTAACATTTGTGGGGATTATTTAAGAATGCACAACAAAAATCAAAATGGTGGCGCCAATATAGCGAACGAATTTTGTCATTTGTACAGATTCGGCTGAAATCTCAGTATCTAGAAGTATTTAAGGATGAAAGTTATGAAATTTTAATCAATATTTGAGGATGGCGGCACCAATATAGCAGACTAATTTCAAACTGTTTGCAGATTTGATTAAAATTCGGCATTTAGGGGTATTTAAGACTGCACACCATTCATTTTTGTCAACATTTTAAAAATTCAAGATTATAATGCCAACATGGCGGCGAAATTTTAACATTTGTACAGATTTGAGAATACATATCATACATTTTTAGTAAATATTTAAAAAATGAGAGTGGGAATGCCTAGATTGCGAGCGAATTTTAACATTTATACAGATTTGATTAAAAATCGATATTAAGTGTGCAATTTATATATTTTTAGCAACAAATATTCAAAATGGGGATGTCATCAATCAATCCGATAAGTACTTTTTTCAGATATTTTTAAACGTTTAATTAGGCCACCGTTTTGTTCCCCTATTTTGAATTTATCTCAACATTTTTACCAGTTCATCCCTATATATTTGATTTTTGACCAAAAGTTGAACATAATCGATGCAGTAGTTTTCTGCATTGACTTTTATAACAATTTATTAGGCCGCCATTTTGGATTTGTAGTAAAACTTATCAGTTGGTGGTCATGTCTCACCTAACTTTTCTGCAAAATTTGGATAAAATGGATAAACAGTGTTTTAGTAATATTTTTTTAACATTTCAATAGACCGCCATTTTGTTCAGCCATATTGGATTTTTATCAAAATGTTACTAAGTCATCATCATATGATCTTTAATTTTTAACCAAAACTTGAAGTAAATAGGACAAGCAATTATTGAGCTTTGTCGCAACAGACCTACAGACTAACCGACGGAACTGAGAAAACATTTTTCTTTGCAACTAGAATATTTTCCTTTTGCGAGGAAAGTAAAAAAATGCGAGCGCTATAAGGTAAAAATAGAACAGCCAATTGTCATATTGTTTTTCCATGTTCATAGCTAAAAATTAAAAAATAATAGAAAGAACATGTTTACGAACACATTTTTACCTTTAATACCCAAAGAATCACCATTTAAATTCCTTTACCTGACAAAACTTATGTAAAAAATTGGTCCCACTCAAGTGAAAGTTAAAAAAAGGCGCGAAATCATCAGAAACTTTATATTTCCCCAGATTTGATCCAAAATCTAGTGATTTTCGAAATCGCAGTACGTTTTTTTGAGCGTGAGATGCCCTTTGACTATTTTAATACAGTCTAGATATATTCTATAATTATTTTAATTCTCTGATAGGAAAAACTATTCTAATCGTCAAAAAAAATCACTTCAGAGTCTTTCTTGTATCATTTTGCTTTTGAGAATTCTCACATGACACCAGACGAAATAAACGTTCTATTATACTGAACCGGTTTGGTCAATACGTCATGTGACCCAAAATAAGTGAATAAGATATCTTCCATTAGACATGTCTCCTGGAAAAGGAAATCTTGCTGTTTACTTAGTGATTAAAAGCAAATTCCAAACTTAAATGGCCATTTTTTTACAAACTCACATTGCCGCACCATAGTTAGGTCAACTAAAGCTCCTTGTTTCGCAATGTTCAAGATAAAGTAAATAAAACCTATTTATTAAATATTTAAAAAATCAATGTTCTTCTAATGTCACCGCACCTTTAGAATGCTGCTTCTTGAAGTAAGGCCACATATAATTAGAAGATTTGAAACATATCAACAAATACACAAAAATACATTAAAACACATGCAGTAGTGACGCTAATAAAAGCTTTGTATCTAATAAAATATTTTTTAGCAAATTAATTTCTTTAATGTTAAAATTTATTGTATTCCATTAGTTTTTAAGCCACGCCGGTCACGTGACCCTGTAACAATCTTTATTGTAGACTATTATACTATTATACTTTTTTACTATAAAGATCACATGTCAATGAAAGTGGGAACACGACAGTGGCATGGTCTAATACGATCGGGTTTGCCACATCTAACTAAAACTTTTCTTACTGGTGTAATCTGATCTGAGGCTTTGGGTATTTTAGTTTGTATTTTACTAATTTGCAAGAAAAGTAGTTTCTTTTTACTGATTAGAAACTAATAGTCTATTCTTTGTATGAAAATTTTATTGCACCATGTTTAAACATATTCACGGTAATATAAATTGGTATAAACATTGGTGTTCCTGGCTTGGCTTGGCATCGTCGTACGATCGACCTTATACTGTGAGGTAATCTTGGCAGTGGCTAAATATGTAAATAATGAACTCTATTTATATTCTTACTCTAAGGTACGGCCTGTATCAAATTATAACAACAATAATGATGGTATTAATAATATTAATGATGATAGTAATCATAATAATAATAATAACTGCGCTGAAATGTGAACAATAATATTTTATTTCATCAGGAAAATTTTAATCTGTAAAATCGGCGTCAAATTAATTCTTAATTGCTTAGTATAGTCGACTTTACTCCAATAAAAAGTACTATGGATTATGAACTAATTTAAAAAAAAAACAGTGATTTCCGAAATTTTTATTTAGAAAAAAATAATATGGCGCCCAACACACAGCTGATCCTATGATTTATAGCAGGTATGGGCAACCTTAGCTTAAATACAGGATATGATCAGGTCGCGGGCCGTAGGTAAGAAATAAGCAGGCAGTATAGTTAATAAAAAAGCGATAAAAATGCACAAAGTTGAGTTTTTTTTAAATGGGATACCCTGTATATTTTTTAATATTTGGTTTTCGATCATTTTTAGCTTCTCAAAAATATATAACACTTGATATTTATTTCAATCCGGTATCGACAATTAAGCCAATTTAAAGAAATTTTAATCTGTTTTTCTAGTAGGCCATGAAAATTGTGCGTTAATTTTCTAAATATGAATTATCTGTACCAAAGTTTGTTATAATATCATTATTAACCAATAAATCAGTTAACAAAGATTCATACTATTTAATTTTTACGCTAGGGAAACACAAAAATCTAAGAAATCTACTAAAAACACATATTATAAACTAAAAATATATACATATGACGATAATTTAATTTATTTTTCTAATGATGACAATAACATTGTATTCTGTCAAATACTTACTATTGACTAAATTAGAAAAAAAGGCTTTGCAGGGTGTAGAAATTACCGATACTGTTCAAACTGTTCCCCATTATACCTTAAACACATATCTCACACCTTTCTTATTCTACTTAGTGCATTAAGCATAATCATTTGGCGAGCTTGTAAATATCTAAAGGCTCTTCTTGTGTTGTTTTGTAGATCTTCGATCGTGTGGTGTTGCCTTTGGTAGATGATGCCTTCAAAAAAAGTCTAGGACCGACAAATCTGGCGACCTAGGCGGCCATCTTATAGCCCCATTTGTAGCAATCCAGCGACCTGGAAATTCATTTTCTAAAAAGGTACTTACAGTCCGTGCATTATGAGGCAGGTGTGTGTGTGTATTTTCCAGTATCTCGGTTTTCCAGTAAGACTACCGTTATAAATGACATACCTTATTTTTGTGCCAAGGATAAAGCAGGACACGCTAAATCCAAACCTGCCTTGTTCGCGTGGAAATATAACGTGTTCATTTTCTTTGGACCTGTATCTATTATTGTGTCGATTTAGAATACCTGCACTTGAGATATATGCCTCGTCAGACCATATAACTCTTCTTTCGAAATTTATTTCGGTATTAGTCATATGAATGTACCAATTGCAGAAATCTATGCGACGCTGTGCATCTCCCGGGTGCAAATGGTGCACTAACTTATATTTATATGGTTTGAAATGGTATATTTTTTAGAATAGTCTGCACTGTTGACTTAGGTACTCCCACTTCATCCTCGACTTTTTGACAGGAAGTTGACGGATTTATTGCAATGGCAGCTAAAACATTAATCTCTTCAGTTTCCCGATTTTCTTTGTAATATGATTTCGGTCGCGGTACTTTGAATGATCCGTGATTGATCAGATTTACTTTTATTCTTGAAAATGTTCTCTTATCGGGCTGTCTTTGTTCTGGGTATCTATGAGGAATAAATGCTTATTTACAGATATATATAGTATAGAACGACATATTCAACATAAATTAAATTGAATTATTTTATTATACAGGACTATTTAAAAGATGTTTTTTCTTATCACTTATCACAAAACAAAACTGCTATTCTGCTTTTCAAATATTTTAATTATAATTAATTTTATTGGAAATTTAGTGACATCGTATCTTTGCAATAATATGCTTTTTTATTACAAGCAAATTTTGGACACAATTGTAACCTATTAGGAACGATAGGCAAAATTTGAAATATTAATATTATTATTCTGAAAAAAAAGTCACAAAATTAAAGTTTTATTATTATCTATACTTGTGTTTTTCAAAAATACTGGGAGTCCTTCTACATCGGCTATCACTAGTTCCGAAAAGCCCTGGTTTAAGAAGCAAAGTTATTTTGTTTACTTAATATTACTCCTGTCACTTACCGGATTAGATACATCTCTGACGCTTCATCCGGATTTTCCTGGCACTGTATAAAACAAACAAGCATATCATATTTCTCCAAGTTTTCGAAATTCGCAGCCATTTGATATTTAATAAATGGACAAAGGCAATATTTGATTAAAATAATTTAACAATGACAAATGTCAATTAGTTTCTACAATGGCTCAACAGATATACAACTATATATTCTTTTGTTTAATCAAGTCATGGCAGCCTTATTTAATTTAAAACAGATCTTGGGTATTTCTAAGGGATAAATTAAATAGTTGTAAGTAAGTATTTTCAAATAACACAATTGTCATCATTAGAAAAGTATTAAATCCAACGTCATTTGTTGTAAATAAAACATTTTTAGTGTATAATAGGTATATATTCTTTTATTAGATTTCCTAAGTATTTGTGTTAGTTGGGTTGTCCAGGGTAAATACTAAATAGTAGCTATGTATCTTTGTTTATTGATTTATTGTTTAATTATGATATTATAACAAACTTTGGGACAGATAATTCACGTTTAGAAAATTAACACACAATTTTCATGGCCTACTAGAAAAACAGATTAAAATTTCTTTAAATTGACTTTATTGTCGGTACCGGATTGAAATAAATATCAAGGGTTATATATTTTTAAGAAGCTAAAAATGAGCGGAAACCAAATTTAAAAAATATACAGGGTATCCCATTTAAAAAAACCCAACTTTAGTCTATACCTCGAAAACGATATTATATAACCAAAAACTGACTAGGCCACTGGATTCTAGGCAAAAAACTCTATCGATGTTAGTTTTCACCTCTTCGGTAAGTTGCCAGGCCATCGAAATACGAGGGGTACCTGAAAACGTAAAATTTTCAATTTCACCCTGTATCTCAAAAACGAAAAGTGCTAGGCAAAATTCGTTTGTGGCTTCTTTGGTTTCACAAAAATGTAGCAAAGTGTTGCGAAAACCGCATCACTCTATCTTCAGTAATAAGAGAGAAACCCCGCAGAACCATCGAAATTCGGATACCCTGTACAGCTGATTTACCAATTGGCCTTCTACCAGGAATGCCAAGTAACAAAGCCATGCTGGATCACAAATTTGCGGCAATGTTTTCTCTCTCATTTCCATAAAATCAGCTATTTCTTTTCTAAGTACGAATTCAAGATGGCGGAACAAAATGGCGATCAAATGAAATATTTTTAATCGTGAAAAAATTACAGCTTTTACATATATTTACGTTTTAGTGTCCCTAGATGCCATGAAAATGTTTCTGTCAATTCCATTTTTCTGTCTGTCGGTCTGCCTGTCTGTCTGTCTGTCAGTTCGCGGCGTAAAAATCGATTGACTTCAGATTTTGATAAAAAATTAAGGGTTGTGTGGGGATGACCTAGTATTATTTTGGTAAAATTCCAATATGATGGAACAAAATGGCGGCCAAGTGAAATGTTAAAAAACATTATTACCGAAAAACAAATTATCCAATTTATCACAAAGTTTGCACAATAACCAAAGAATCAACCAGTAGTATTGTGATATGAATGCAACAAAGCAAAACAAAATGGTGGCCTAATAAATTATTTAAAACAATCAGTCTAAAAAACTACTTAGTAGATAAATTTTAAATTTTGGGCATCTATTAAGTGTGAGAGAAACAAAATGGCTGCCAAATAAAATGTCCAAAAAAAATCAGTGTAAAAAATCCGATTATCTTGCAGCAAAATTGGATATGAGACAGGGATAAACTTTAACTGGTACGAATTTAAAATGACGATACAAAATGGCAGTCATAAAAAATCAGTGTAAAAAAAATCAATTTATCTTAAATCATGCCCAAAAAATAACTGTTGTATAGTAGGTAGAAACTGGTAAAATTTTACTATTCCTAATGAAAGAAAAGATCCAAACGAGACAAGTTCCGGGTAAAGACAATTTACCGATTTTTGTCTCAAATATTGACCAAAAAAACTGATGTACATTAATAGTCAAACTTAAGTACACGTATTTAACACAAATATGTTCGTTATTACTTACCTTAAGCACTTAAATTATTTGCAAGATGATTGGTTGTGTACTTACCTAAAAAAGAAAAACAAAGTTAAATTAATTTAATAATTTCCACGTTAATTTCATTATCCAAGTTCAATGCAAATGGCTCATCAGTTTATATTTATCTCCTGTTATTATTATCTTTATTAAACTTCCTATTTTCTTCGTTTGTTCTTACTAAAACAAACATTTCTATACCATTGTTACTACAAACCGTTACAATATTAAAAATAAAAACAATTCCATGCCCGCAAGAAATGATAAAGTATGGTAACTACTGCCTGTTTCGTCCTTATTAGGCTTCTTCAGCATAGCAGTATAACCAAGTTGAGAGATGTAAGAAACTTGGAGAAAAATCATAAAAAAACCGGATTCACTGCCAGGAGCCAGGCATAAATTGGTAAATTCAGTCAGAAAAATTAAAAATTTACGCTCAACACCTGACGTTTCTACGGAGGTAGCCTTAGCTAACCTGCTGTAACAGCCCAGCGCAAAAAATATCAATAAAAAATAGAGAGATGATTGTGCCGATGAAAAGGACAACAATTAGTGGGCTTGTGCGGAAAAAAAGATGAAGTATGGTAACAGCTATAGGCTCATGTTTCCGTCTTAATAGGCTTCTTCAGCATAGCGGTATAACCAGGTTGGAAGATGTAAGACACGTGAAGAAAAACCATATAAAACAAACGTGTATTCACCGAATTTACAAATGTGTGGCTAGTTTTTCTTCAAGTCTCTTACATATTTCAATTTGATTATACTTCTCACCACCACCTCTTTTTTATATTAAAATTAAATCATATTAAGTCTCGTTATTTATTTTATTTTGGGTATTATTATAATAAAACCATAGAAAGCAAATCGGAAAATTAACAAGCTTGTCATATCAATAGAAGGAAGTACATACTTAATTAAATTAGTATTATAATAGCATCGTACCGTCAACCTTTTGCTTATTAGATTCTGTTACTGGTGACCCCTTTGAAGGATAGCATTTTCTGTTAGCGATGTGTGTCATGTATATTATTTAACACCTCATTTCAATAAGCAAAGTTGGTTTCGGATTATAAATCAATAATGTCACTGTTATGTTATTGTACCACATTATGGTTATTCCACAAAACACAAATGACCTAGTTCTAACGAAGAGAATAATTTATTATTTTTCGTCGTTTAACAAGAAACAATTCCCAACAACTTAAAGTGTATTACGTGTATTATGTAAATGTTCAATAAGCTTTTAATTATAAATTTAGTATTCTGTATTAACGATATTCATAAATCCATAGAACCTCGGGATTTTTCGAAAAACCACTTAAAAAAACGTTTCCAAATATTATTAAAATATTTTTTTTCTAGTTAGTTGCAATTTATGAATATTTGAATGAAATTAAATTTTTATTACCAGAAAATAACTTGTACCTTAAAGGATTGGCTTACAATGAAGAAATTAAGCCGTATTTGGGATGGGAGTGAGGAAGATTTAGACTATATATACAGGGTGATTCACGTTGAGTGTCCTATTAAAAGTTCTGGAGAACTATAAAAGGGATTTTTTTCAAATTCGGCATAAGGACATAATAGGTAATAATCTATATTTTAAAAATATTTTCGCAAGTGCAGCGTTGCCACATCTCTCCGAAACCAATAGCAACATTGAAATTTCAAATAGAACACCCTATATTTTATTGCAGTTTCTGATTCTACGCACGATTTTAAGTAACTTTTGTTAACATGTTCCTATACTTATCTCCTACCATTTTCTCTAAAAAAAATTAATTTATGATTTTTTTTTAGAAAATCACCACGTTAATAAAATTCCATATTTACCTGCGTAAGAGAGATAATTACTAGATTTTTTTTTCTGGGTTAGAGAATGCATATATTTAAAATAACTATATGTTAGAATAGCGATATATCATACAGGGTGTCGTATAAAAAGAGCATTTTTATCGAAATTTGGTAATGGTGAAAACTCATTTATTTTAAATACAACACCCTGTATTTTATGGTATCTTCGAATAAACCAATACCTTACCTACAAAATTTCCATATATGTTCCTATACCCATCTCCCACCATTTTTTTAGATACGAGCCAACTTTGAATATTTTCCTGTTTTCAAAGACCATCCACAACAAAAGCACCCGCCTCGGCACCTGCTTAGCGAATCACTTAACTAGTTAGGCCATGTAAGGTTTTATTTACCTCGTACTGACAAATATTTGAAATAAACAGACAGTTTTAAATACGGGGAATAATCCAAAATGTATTTTTTTAAATACAATTTGTAACCTAAAGGTGTTAGATATTATAAGTGATAATTAAACAAACAAACAATACATAATCGTTAATTTTTAGCAAAAGAAAGATAACTAATTGTTAAATTGCTTAAAATGGCCACCATTCGCATTAAGGCATTCGTGCAAACATGTTAATTGGTTTCTTGTTGTTGCTCTTCGTATTTCCTCAGGATTTAATTCGTCAAAAGCTCGACGTACTCGATTTTCCAGATCCTGGAGATTTTGTATTGGATTTCCTACATACACTCGCTCTTTGATGGTTCCCCAAAGGTAAGATTCTAGGGGAGTTAGGTCCGGAGACCGAAGTGGCCAATCCCATGGTTCCAAACGTCTGAACCACCTATCTTCGAACATTCCATATAATTCTTAACTCACTTCATTGCTGCAATGTGCAGGAGCCCCATCCAATTGGTACCAGCAAGAAAACAATAATTGTAGTGGTAACTCATCCAAAAACTCATAACTGTAGTTCTTAAAATATCCAGATATTTATTCGAAGTTAAATTTTCATCGTAGATACAATAAGCAAATTTATTGTCCATCAGTAAGCAAAAAACATTAAACCCGAATTGAAACTGAAATCTTCGTTCTATAACCAATTTTGGGTTTTCAGCCGCCCAAAAATGACTATTTCGTCTATTAAATATTCCTTCCCTCGTAAATTTCGACTCGTCAGTCCAGATAATTTTTTTCAAAAATAGTGGGTCTTCCTCAATTTTATAGTTAGAACTATTTCGCAAAATTCAGTACGTCTCTGAAAATCTTCTGGTAAAAGGCCTTGCTGGGTGATAAATTTAAATGGTTGAATGTTATGTTTGCTTAAAATACGTTGAATTGTTGAATATGAAAGTCCGAGATCTATTTCAGCACTTCTAATTGATGCTTGAGGGTAAACGTTAAAATATCCAAGTACATTTATTTCATTGCCTTCATTATCAGTTTGTAGTTTTGTGTTTGATCTATGTTTTATAATTTTGCCGTGATTTTTAAAATTTGTTTCATATCTGAAATATGAAGGCAAAATAAATAGAAAGCCTAAAATGCTGTGTACACGTACGAAAGAATTGTACCAAAAGAGAGGATGTCAGTATTAATGTGTATAATCAGAGTCCAAGGACCATCATCAAAATATTATGTTATGCACGTTAATACTGACAACCTCCTGTTGTTTCAGCAACATAAATTGATTTTTAAGGAAATAAAAACTATTATTGCATTTAGTACCTTCTAAATTTTTTCCTGTGTATAGTAGGTAAATGGGGATACATCTCGTTAAATTTTCTGCAGGTTCTTGAAATAACTTTGTTACACTCTCCATGAATGTAAAATAAATTTAAAATATCAATATTGGAATATTCAATTGCGTTTTCCATTTTTACGGAGCATCAATTGAAAACTATCTGTTAATGTCAAAAAGATGTCAGGAAGAAGTAAACAAAACCTTCCATGGCCAACCAAGCTAAGTTATTCGTTAAGCGGGTGGTTTTGTTATGGTAGTCTTTGAAAACAGGAAAATATTCAAAGTATTCAATTCAAATTCATATCTAAAAAATGGTGGGAGATGGTTTTGGAGATGGATTGGTTTATTCGAAGATATCATAAAATACAGGGTGTTGTATTTAAAATAAATGAGTTTTCACCATTACTAAATTTCGATAAAAATGCCCTTTTTATACGACAGCCTGTATATTATATCACTATTCTAACATATAGTTATTTTAAATATATGCATTCTCTAACCCAGAAAAAAAAATCTAGTAATTATCCCGCTTACGCAGGTAAATATGGAATTTTATTAACGTGGTGATTTTCTAAAAAAAAATCATAAATTAAATTTTTTAGAGAAAATGGTAGGAGATAAGTATAGGAAGATGTTAACAAAAGTTACTTAAAATCGTGCGTAGAATCAGAAACTGCAATAAAATATAGGGTGTTCTATTTGAAATTTCAATGTTGCTATTGGTTTCGGAGAGATGTGGCAACGCTGCACTTGCGAAAATATTTTTAAAATCTAGATTATTACCTATTATGTCCGTAAGCTGAATTTGAAAAAAAATTCCTTTTATAGTTCTTCAGAACTTTTAATAGGACACTCAACGTGAATCACCCTGTATATGTATATATATATATATATATATATATATATATATATATATATATATATATATATAGGCATTCTGCAAGACACTGGCGAATCTAAGATTCGGCATTTATAAACGTTTTAAGAATGTTTGAACATATTCAATTATTTCCTTTCTTACTAATTACAGGAAATTGCGGATTCCGAATACCAAATTAGGATTCAATATCACTACGTGCTTTAAATTACAAGTTTGTTGTTGTTTTCAGATGTGTTTAAACTTTTTAAAACGTTAAAAGAAAACACTGTATATAAATAAAATAAACGTAAAAAAAAATTTTAATTCAAGTTTTTATTTATGAACTATTGCGCTAAAGAGTAAAAAATAATATTAGGTATATGAAGTTAAATAGCAAAGTTATAGAAGAACCCCACCCCTACTGATCAAAGGTGCTAGCAATACATAGTGAATAAAACTTACATAAACAAAGAAATATTTTCTTAAAACCTTCAATGTTTATTTCAAGTGAGATGCCTCAAACTTTTAAGAAAATTTTTAATTTAAAAAAAAAAAGTTTTATTTAGTACGAATATACTGCTTGCGCCCTTGATCAATATATAGTTTTATTATTTAACTTCGTAGGCTAAATATTATTTTTTACTTTCTAGTACAAAAGTTTATAAATAAAAAGTTTGTTTTTAAAAATATTTTGTACTTTTTAGCATTAAAAGTAATTTATATGTCTTAATATCTTCACTTGTGCGTATTCATCTGTTTAATATTAAAATTTATTCAAAATCCAACGAGATCAAACACAGGCTTCCTCATCAGACCGTGGACACCACCTAAGTCTATAGTACTTGTCAAGACACATCCAACGAGCCCAAACACGACGGGGTTATGTTATGTAGTTTAGGAGTTCCTTCTAGTTCCATCATCAGACCAGCTCCACGGTACCATATTATTGCATTGTTACCGTAGTTACCAGGAGCGTGCAGTCCATGGAAGCAAGGGAAGCAGTGTTTCCCCCAAAAAAATTACAAAACATCTTCTAAAATGTAATATTTGAAATATGAAACCATTAATTTAGTTTATATTATTTGCATTTCAGTCGCGTGCTTCAAGTGGTGGCGGAAGCTATCGTTGGAGTAGGTTCTTTGTTTGAACGGCTATCCGTTTGTTGTATGATACGTACGTTGCGTCGTGCATAGTGTGATATAGAAGACAATAATACGGACGTGGATATGCAAATAGCGTCAACTTCGGCTGTCGCTAATAACGTTGAAAATGTTGGAGAATTTAGTAAGAAAAGTGTGTGTGAATGTGTGGTGTGTGTCTTGATAATAAACGGATTTTCAACATTAAACTTCGCTGATAAGCTTCAAATAATTTCCAAAGGAAGGGCAAAACCGCCCATGAAAAATTTAACCACAAAAATGAAAAACTGAATTAGACATTTTTATCCGGAAAAACAATCCGAACAATTTAAATGGCTAACAGGGTGTGAAAATATAAGTAAATTATATTGTTCGCCATGTTTACTTTTTGAAAATGAAAAAGGTCTCTAGAATAAAACTGGTTTTTCCGATTTAAACAATTTCGATAAAGCTGTAAAAAGACACATTATGTCCAAAGCGCATTTACAGGCCGTCATAAAAGAAAAAGTCTTCGGCAAAACCAGAATTGAACACGCCCTTAATAAACAATTGGAAATTAGTCACCGCCAACACAATGAACTAGTCGATAAAAATAGGCAAATATTAAGAAGACTTATCGGTGTTATTTGTTTTCTCGGACAGCACGAATTGGGATTTAGAGGTCATGACGAAACAAGGGTTTCTTCAAATAGAGGAAATTTTCAAGATTTACTTAGTTTAATGGCTAAATGTGATGATTGCTTAAAACATCATTTAGAGCAGTCTGGCGTTTTTCTCGGAACGTCGAATCGAATACAGAATGTTTTAATTTCCGCTGTTGCAACCATTATTCTAAAAAGAATTAAGCAGGAGATTAGCGAGGCGCGGTTCATTGCTATTGTTCTGGACGAAACAACTGATATCACTAATTTTAGCCAATTATCTATAGTAATACGCTAGGTTAAAACAAACGGACGTACTCAAGAGCGATTTTTAGGTTTTAAGAATGTGTCCGAAAATCGTACAGTAGATGCATTATATACAGTAGTTTATAACGTTACTAAAGAAATTAATGGAGAGAAAAAATTAGTTGCTCAAAGCTATGATGGAGCTGCAGTGATGGCAGGACAATTAGGGGGTCTGCAAGCTAAAGTTCGAGAAACTTTCTCAAGTGCTGTGTTTGTCTATTGTTTTGCTCATAAATTAAATTTAGTTTTATCCCAGTCCATCAATCACATTAAAGAGTGTAAAGTATTTTTCGTTACTTTAAGTGGCATGGCTGCTTTTTTTTCCAAGTCAACAAAACATACACACGCTTTGGACTCCATTGTCCACAAACGATTGCCCAAAGTAGCTCCTACTAGGTGGAACTATAATGGAAGACTTGTGTTAACAGTATCTGAAAATCGTGAATCACTGATTGAACTATTTGAGAATATAATAGAAAATAATGAAACGTGGGACTCAGAAGCAATAAATAGTTCGAGGAGGTTTTTGGACTGTTTGAAATGAGATTTTAAGTTAAATTATTTGTTGAACATATTTTCAGAAATATTTCCATTCTCGGAAAATGTTTTTAATATATTACAAACTAAAACAAATGATATTGCTTTTTGCCTAAAAAAAAAGTGGATGATTTAAGCCAAAAAAGAAATGACTTTAACCTATTTTGGGAGAAAATGATGACGTTAAATGCAGAGGTGGGAGATTTAACGGTTTAAATGATTTTAAATTCCTCGAGCTCTGCAATTTTGATGCATTTAAAGAAAAAACTTTTCCAGACGATGCGCTTAAATCTCTTCTTTTTCATTATGGCCAGTTCTTCGACCGAGTGTTACTGCGATCTGAACTAAAAGTGATTTACGAAACTGATGACATTAGCGCAAAAAATAACGCTAAGGAACTAATGCGATTTTTAAAAGACAAGGAGCTGGAAGATGCCTACGCCGATGTGTCGAAATTGTGTGAATTAGTATTGACAATACCTGACACAAATTCATCAGTAGAATGCAATTTTTCAACACTTAAACGTATAAAAAATTTCGTGAGAAATTCAACGGGGCAGGAGAGACTTTCGCATACATCGCTGTTGTCCATTGAAAATAAATTTCTCCAAAATATGTCGGAGCATCGACGTTTTTATGATGACGTCATTGACGAATTTGCAAAAAATGATCGAAGAACCAAATTACATTACAAATAGGTAAGTTTCTAAAAATTGCTTCCCTTTCTTAAAATTTCACCGCATCCCCCTGGATGCCAGCAAGTACTTGAGAAATTGATTACAAATTCTGAATCGGAAAGACAGACATCCGAATAAAGCAAGTTAAATAAAAGCTTGTAAATAGAGATTCTTTCTTGTTTTTATATAATAAAAAAATATAAATATAAAACTTATTAAGGCTGCTAAGGATTACATTAGTTTTCCCCTTACGTAGTTAATAAACGAGGGTTTTAAAAAAGGATTGTTTCCATCAATTCTGAAAACTGCAAATGTGATACCACTACACAAACGTGAAAGCATAGAAAATCATAGCAATCCTTAATGTATTTTCTAAAATTTTAGAGAAAATAGTATATGAGAGAATACTTCATTTTGTTAGAAAAGATAATATTTTAAGTGAATAGTTTTTTACCAAATAAGTCAGTTGAAACAGCTTCCTATTGTTTTTTAAACTACGCATATTCTATGCTTGATCCAGGAAAATATGTTATAGCTCTCTTTTTTTGATCTTTCAATAGCATTTGACACTGTCAATAAAGATATTTTGCTTTTGAAGCTGTACAGTATACCTGATGACATGTCTGACTGGATCAATTCCTATTTATCTCGACGTCAGTTATGGAGGCATGTATTGTGAAGCTAGGTCTGTAAATATTGGGGTTCTCCAAGGATCAATACTGGGACCATTACTTTTTTACTATATGCCAATGATCTGTGAGGAAATATTTTGAATGTTCGGAAACTTCTGTCATCAAATTTTGAAAGACTCAAGAATATTAAATTTTCAAGTTGAAGCAAATTTTTAGGAGCTAAAATAGACTTGAACTTTAAGAGTCACGTCGGGCATGTCTGTGCAGAGCTTAAGCTACCTACTTTGCAGTTAAAGAGTACACTTAATGAGTCTGGCTTGCTTAAGATTTACTATTCTTTGGCGTATAGCCACTTAGGAAATAATATTATCTCATTGGGAGGTACAGCTGTGTGGGATAAGGACTTTAAGCCTAATATTTATTCAAAAGAGAATTTTAACATTGCCCCTGTAATTCAAATTAGATACCGGCGAAATTTTGGTTTCTGTCGTTGAATATACAGGATGTACAACAAAACCACCGCGACCAACCCATCTTTGGGGATAATGCTGATCCAAATATTCTTTCGTTTTAAAATAAAAGTGGGGGATGTTTTTCTCACCATTACTATATATACTTAAATTAAATTGCTCGTTAAAAAATGCTGTAATATCTACTTCACAGTGATATGGAGCATTATCTTGTTGATATACCACAGATAGTCCACACGAATATGTTCCGGAAGATCATTGAGTTTTTCCAACGGTTTAAAAATGTATAGTGGTCAAAAAAACACAGGTCCTATTATGTGGTCGTTTTTACACTTTGATGTCCTCGCGTTTTAATTTGCTTTACCAAATGTTTATTTATCTTAGAATAGTAGTGAGTAATTTTTTTGTTATGCATTTCGGCAGTTGAAAGTTATCGCCTCATCTGTCCAAAGGATTTTAATTAAAATCCCTCTCTGAAAATGCAGGTCCATCATTTGCATACAAAAATAGTCTCCATGGTCTGATAATCAGCTTCACTTAAACATTGGACTGGAAGGAACTTACATGGGGATAGTTTGTTTTCGTTTAATAATCGATGTATGCTGGTCATATAACAAAACCTCGATTTGAAAATCTTTAGAGGCGGCTGAATGGGCTTTTTTCGTTTTTCTATATTTCAAAACTCCATGAGTTGATGAATCACTACAAATTTTGTCAAAAATTTTCTAGTTTGGTATCTTTACCATAGGAAATATTCGGCGATACTCCCTTAATGCAAGTGTTGGACTTTTATTATTTTCAATGTAACAGTTATACAAATTTGGTCGCTCTTGTCTTGAATCTTGAGCCGTTTTTTAAAATAGAATATGTAAACACCGATACAAGGAAACGTTTTTAAAGGCTAATTATTTTGATTTCAATAAAACAATAACCACTAAAACACAAATAAATTGAAAAACTGTCAAATTTAAAACAAATAGTTATGTTATTTACTTTATGGCTTCCTATAATTTTTTTTCTTTGAGTATGCATCATCATGATATTCAAGAAATAATTGAGATTTTCTGTTAAATTGCTATTTTCTCTGTAACCTCTGAATTTGGGTATAAAACATAAATATGAAAAAGTAGGTATTTTTATGATCATTTGCATAAATAAAAAACATATTGGGTGTTCTATTTAAAAAAAATCGCCTTTTTTACACTTCAAAAAGGTGTAAGATTGATTTCAAGTATGTCCACTCTGCATAAGTGTAGACAAAAATTTTGTATAACCTTAATTACCTTGGGAACTAGGCAGAATTTGACTATAGTCTAAATTGATAACTTGCAAAAGCTAAAAAGAGCCCCATCCTTAGCTGCGTTAATGAAATGTTTAATTTTGCACCTCATTTGATTTTTAACAATATTTCAAAAGAATAACTATATATTCTTATTTTGTATAACTTTCAAGTTTTTTTTGTCATTTTCACTAATTCTTCTTTTTAATAATGTAGCATGTACTTTACGACAGTTAGTCAAGTTCATCCCGAAAAATCTCTTCTTTTTTCGTTTTGACCTCAAATAAAAATCATCAAATAAATTTACATCGACGTATCTGATTGGTCACTCAAGCGAAGGCCTTGTTTCGTATTTCATTGTTTCTTTGTTTGGTTATGTTTGTTTTATGTACTTTGTAAAATGTGTTTTGTTTATGGTAAAGTTATATATTATTCAACTGTTTTCCGTTGTAATGTGTATTCATTTTAGGTCTGATGATGCCCGTTAGGGCGAAAAATGTAACCTACTCTTAATTTATAAACTTATTTTTGACTGAGACCTAGACTTTGGTATATTTTTTAATTTGTTCTATGCCAATATTGCTATAGGGGAGCAAAAATTGAAGTTTGTTTTAATCTATTTTTTTTATGAATTCTCATATTAAGTTCTAGCAATTACAAACATAAATTCTAACAAATGATTTTTTTCTGATTTTACTTGAAGAAGTAGATCAAAATAAATTCGACATTTTCATGGCCATTTTTTCTTCTCTACAAGATGGCGTCATCATGCTTTTGATCGGACGTTTCGATCCATCGCCATCAGCAGCAACTAGCACTGATGATGGATTTTCGGCTCGAAACGTCGGATATATGTCAAGTATGTTCTGTCATTGAATTTGGAATTTAAACTAAAGTTAGTCAAGCATAAAATGGAATTTTGTCTCAATTTAAAAAAACAAAGTTGATGATGGTTGCGACGAAACGCAACGTCGGACTGAAAATCTAGCAACGCCATCTTGTAAAGCAGAAAAAGTAATAAAGATAATATAAAATTTATTTTCTCATATCACTTCAAATAGAGTCAGAAAAAAATAAAAACGGAATCGCGGATATTTGGTTATTTCCGAATATCTTCGGAAGTATTCGGGATTATCAAACTTTTAACGCGGCATTTTGATTGGCATGAAATTGCGCAAGTTTGCCCTAATTTAACCGACTTTGTATCTCTTATAGTTTCCGAGATCCTAACGATAAGCCTCGAATTTGGGACACCCTGTATAGTTAGGTTCACTTCACAAACCACATTCTGAGGACAGTAGGGCACACTTTTAAAGTAAGTACTTAAACAAGTTCATATGGTAGAGCCTATATGGATACATCATTTATCAGGTTAATGACTGCCAACGAAATTATGTCTTGGTACCACTTACTTCCTTTTTGATACGGACAAATATATCAATATGTCCAACACACTACATGCACTGGCATTGGAGACCGCATGTTTTCGGAACCGCGGCAAAGGAAAAAGCAATTAAAACCAAGTCAATGCACGCTAAAGGTTGTTTTAATAAAGACTAAATGAACAATATAAACAACTGCAAACCTATAAAATTGGTAATTTTTAATATAAGGAACCGAGGTGACAAGGTCCGAAGTTTTTTTCGCTTTAATTGAATTTAAATTAAGTCGGATGCACAACAAGGTTGGTTAAACCGTAAATGCTTCAGAATTACCATTTTAGATGTAAATGATGTGGTAATTTGATAATTACAATATGGGCTGTAAGTTTTCAGTTACTTAAAATGAAAAAGACATATGGTGAATATAATGTTCGTATTACTTTTGTCATAGTGGTGGGTCAATCGTGATTGATTCGTTCACTTTAATTCAATCACTTCAAAGTATTGAACGACCGAATCCCGCTTGTTCATAACGATTCGATCACCTCTCGATCGATTAACCGACCGTACCAGATCAAAATCCCAGACATACTCTCGGTTCTCAGTCGTTCCTCAGTGTCAACCTGCGAATCAATCTGCAATTCGCCACGAAGATCGAATATCGAATGCGGTCATTTCAACGATTGAGATTGAATTGCATGCCAGACTACTACGGGACAGCGGTCTGGACGTACCTTTATGTGTTAACAGTTGATAAATAATCGGTAGGCCAATATGCAGCACCTACTTCCATATATTTTTTTAATAATAATATTATTTCTGAGAAATTATATTAACGAACCTAAAAACATACTAAGTTAATTTCTCAAATTTATTTAAAATTCATAGCCTCTCAAACACACTCTTATTCATTGTTTACATTCTTTGCTAATTATTTACATTCTTTACTTCTTTAATCTTTACATGTAATTAATGTAATAAATTCAAAATTAATTCTTTACGCGTAAAAGCACATCCCTAAAATATAGATTACGAAGCAGTCGATTTCTTATAACAAATTGAGCAAAACTGTATTTTCGAACGTAGCTAATAAACCATATTCTCAATATGTACTGCTCAAACTACTTAAACTAACACCAAAATGCAATACAATACACAAGTCGTAATGTTTCAATCGGTAACGAAAAGTATTGAAATGAACGAATGATTGAGAAGATTCGATCGTTTTCGGAATCAGTCACTGATTGATTCGGTCCTCATAAAATGAACGATTGACACAACACTATTTTGTCAGTAGGAATAAGACGAAAACACACAATTAAATGTTCTGTTTAGATCAGGGCTGTCCAACGTTAAACATCTCACGGGACACTTTAAACAAATAGAGCCGCACTAAAAAAAAAAGAAGAAACGTTACCTGAGGTGTAACACAAGTTTTCTTATATAATAGTTATTTAAAATTAAATACTTTATATTCTTCTGCAATTCAAATTATTATTTTAAAATAATTGTTACATTCAAATGTTAATCAAGGTAACACTGCTGCGAGACGCTTGTGTCAATTCATAAAATACGCATAAGCAGTGGCGGCTTGTCATAAGGGGCCGAAGGGCCGTGGCACTACCACCAAATATGCCGACCACTGAAAATATAGTTTTAATTTCAATAATTTTCGGATCGAATGACAGAAAATCAAATATAATGACTCAATTAAGTTAATAAAGAAAATATTAAAGTGCGGGGCACAAAAGAAAACCGGGCGGAGTCGGTTTTTGGTTTAGCGAGGTCGGCCAAGAAATCTCTTTAAACCAGTGGTGTCCCGTCGTTCTTTAAATAATATGGCACTCCTTCAACTTCAGTTAATTAAAAAATGTAACTATGTTTAATGAACCTTTATCTATATTTATCTGTTTTCTTTCGTGTACAGCGCTTCTATATCTCTTTTGTGTTGCAAAAACGGCGAACTTTGGAACTTTAAAATGATTTAATGTTGATTTTTCTTGATCGATTTACCTATAAATATATTTTTTCTTGAGTTCTGTCATTAACGGTTCCCGGGCTACTGCCTAGGTCCACTATTAATGGACCACCCAGTATAGTGATACACGATTTACAAGTCCAGATTTTACAAGGGCAGCCAGCATCAGATTCAGTGAACGAGATTTATCAAAATTTTAATTTATGCAGTTCGACTTTGGGCTACTAGGGTGGGCCAAAAGTGGCCGTCTGTCTCCGTTTGTCATATTACTTTATACAGGGGCCGACATTGTGAAGTACTATACAGGACGTTTCCTAATTGCGTGCTGATATTAGAGGGGATGGTTTTATGTCCTAAAAGTCTTAACTTTTGAGATTACAGGATGGTAAAGTTTAAAAAGAAATCTTTTTTTTTATCCCAATTCTGATGTATTGTAGATAACTGCATGAAATTTGATACACGTCTTCTATGCATTAAGGAGCATTCGGATTTACCCAGGTTAATTACATATGCACGCCACTGGTAGAAATTTCAAAAATTGATTTTTAAAAAATAAAAAGATGTATCAAATTTTTATTTATGCTTAAAAAAATGTTTTTTTAAAACCCTGTATCTCCAAAGTTAAGACTTTTAGGTTCATATTAAACTTTTTTCTTAAAAAGGTCCAAGAATCACCCCCTCTAACATTAGCACGCAATTAGGAAACGCCCTGAATAGTACTTCACAATGACGCCCCCTGAACAAAGTAATATGACAGGCGGAGACAAACGGTCACGTTTGGCATACCCGAATAGCCCAAAGTCGAACTGCAAAAGTTAAAATTTTGATAAATCTTGTTCACTGGAATCAGTGCTGGCTCCCCTACTATAACTACATTGATGTGTTAATTTTGGAAAAATATGAGTTCTGTAGTTTTTCAAATATTAATTGCAATATTAGATATTTTTTGACACTCAGTATTGAACAGAAAATTAATTATTTTGAAGCAGTTTATTGACAGCTACTTTATGAACAATTTTACAAAATATATGAAAAAAAAATTAAGCCAATTTTGAGGTTGACGGCTGTGATTCTAATGGTTCGATTCCTTCTAAATCGTTGTCTTCCTCTGAAAATGATAAGGTTGAAGATCCTAGTGTGATAACTAAATCATCAATAACCGTTTCAATTTTGCCATCTACCTCCCAGTATTTATCCTCAATAGATCAATAGAACGAACATGTTTAAGATACGATTTCCAATTTTCAGCCGATATTGAGTCAATCGCTTCTAATGTTATTTTATTTAAATCTTTAATTGAAAGTTCACCGGTGTTGCAATATATTTTTTTACTCCTGCTAATGCAAGTTCAATAGGGTTGAGGTCGCATATGTATGGAGGCAGCCTTAAAGGTATATGACCGAGGTTACGTAAAAGACCGTCAATTTTATACCTTCTTTTCTCTAGCCTTGTTGGCTGATATTACTTCATATAATTGATATTTTCTCCATGTTGGATCACCTACAAGAATGTTCGATTTAAGCCACGATATCATATGAGCTTTTGTAGAGTTTTTAGTTGGCACTTTATCTTCTACGTGAGAATGATAAGACGCATTATCCATTACCACGACTGATTTGGGAGGAATGTTAGGTTGAAGCTTCTCGAGCAACCACTTTTCAAAATTATAGAGAATAGAGATCTATTCATGTGTCCATGATGGTCTCCAGTTGTTAGTCCCGAGCGAAAAACTAAAGCAGCACCTGGAACAAATCCGGCTTCTGAACCAGTGTAACTATAATAAAGCGACTACTAGAGAGCGGATTCCCTGAACAACACCCGTAACACTTTCACTTTGCCAGCATTTGTTCCCTGTCATATCATTATCTACCCAGGTTTCGTCTAGATACACAATAATGCGCCCTTCTTGCCTATACTGCCTTACAGTTGATAGATATTTCACCCGCTAATGAAAAATATTTAGTCTCTCAATGAGCAATTTTCGTTTATTTTGGCACTTGCGCCAAACAACACCATTTGATCGTAAAAGCCGCTTTAAGGTTTTATACCCGTAGGGAAAATCTATTTTGTTCTTTACAGCACGAAGTAGGGGTTTGCAGGTCGGAACCTTCTTCAAGTTTATATAAAAATCCTCTATTGTTCGTCGAATTACTTCAAAATCACCATCGTCAATTTTATCTTTGTATGATAATCGGGGTCTTTTTTTACCAGGAGATTTTAAAGGTGAAGTAGAACATGAGCGATCATTATGTTCTCTTTAAATTTTCCTTAAACTACTTTCCGAAACACCAGTGTAAAATGCAGCGCGTTCTGTTCGATTATGAATTGGAGTTGTCAAACTATTATTTTCAGCTTCTCTAGTACAGTACTGCTTCGAATCGTTTTTCCTCTTTTGCTCGCCATCTTTACTTCGAAATGATAATTCAAATTCAACATAACGCATTTACATAGAAATGAAAACAAATGCTCGAAATTTATAGGCGCCACTGGAAGTAGCTAGAACCTTCTAGCGGCAAGTGAATGGAGACTCTAGGCACATCCCAATTACAAGTGGACCAGTGCGAAATTTACTAAATCCTCGATTAATTTTCCGTACCGCTCAGCTGGCGCACTTTATATGTGAAGCGGCAAACTATTACAACAAATAAAATAACATAAAATTTATTTGCTTACACAAATTTTACTTTGCCGCTTGCTTAAGACTATGAATCTTTATTTTAAACATCATTATCAACTGTATTAGATTTTGTGGTGCATTAGAATTGGCATTGAGAGGTCATGATGAATCCGAAGAATCCGGAAATAAAGGAGTGTTCCGAGAATTGATAGATTTTCTCAACTGGATAGAGGTTTAAAGGAACATTTCAACAAAACAACAGCATTTAAAGGGACCTCTAAGACGATACAGAATGAATTATTGGACTGCATGATTAGATTAGTTTACCATCAAGAAGTGACTAAAGAAACTAAAAAAGCGAATTATGTAGCGGTAATAGCCGACGAAACTACCGATGTCGTCAACGAATTTCAATTAGTCATTATTTTACGATACATTGTCTCCAGTAAGCCAGTAGAAAGATTTTGGATATTTCTAAATCCTCCCGGGCACAATGCCATTTCAATAGCAAATTGCATTTTAAATGAAATTGATCCTTTAATTAGTGACACACCCAATAAGTTAACAGCGCAAAGCTATGACGGAGCGTCAGTTAAGAGCGGAGGTGTAAATGGGGTACGAAAAATAATTAAAGATAAATATTCTTTAGCAAATTATGTGCATTGCTATGCTCATCAGATTAACCTAATAATGCAGCAGTGCAGATTCAATTAATGCATCGGTTCGGATTTTTTTGCTGATCTGACTGGAATTTGTTCTTTTTTTCTACGTCACCTCAAAGAACAAAAGTATTGAATGATATAGCTCATAGACGATTACCACGATCATTACAAACGCGATGGAAATTTCATTCTCGGGGAATTAATACAG
Organism: Kuschelorhynchus macadamiae; assembly: GCA_030620095.1. Lineage (NCBI taxonomy): Eukaryota > Metazoa > Arthropoda > Insecta > Coleoptera > Curculionidae > Kuschelorhynchus > Kuschelorhynchus macadamiae. The sequence continues at coordinate 500,680 of JAUTXW010001340.1, read as the reverse complement.
TTTATGAGTACCGAAATGAGCTGATACAGGTTATGGATATTTTAGAGAACGACAAAAATATTAAATTGAATTCAACGATTGAACAAGCTGGTGCATATAAATTTAGATTGCAGAACAAAGATTTTATATGTTAGTTGACAGTTTTTCATAAAATCATGCCACATTTTTAAGCAACTGCACATGATTAATACCGACCCTATCAAGGCTAAACAAGATGTACAAACCTTCGAAAACACAATGCAAAAAGTTCGTGATGAAATAGACACAATTATTGACCAAATAAACTTGGAACTTTTAGAAAAAGAAGATGAAAATGTTCCTCAAAAAAAGACGACGTTACCCTCGTTCCGATCTATCTATTTCAACACATAAAAAAATTGAAGCCTTGGAAGTTTGCGATTCCATAATACAACAGATTAAGGCTCGGTTTACTTTTACAGAACATCTGACAGCTACCGCGTTATTTATGGAAGAACATTTTATCGAATACCAAAAAAAAAATTCCCGACAAATTGGTCTGTGATACAGTTAAGTTATGGATATAACTAGAGAAAAATCGTCTAAAAACAGAACTGCAAGTACTTTATGAAAGAGAAGAATTGCAAATCATTTCTGAAGCCGTTCCTCTTCTATCGTTGGTTTCACAGGAAGATATGAGGCGCACTTTTCAAGAAACTATAAATTTATTGGAAGTTTTAGTGACAACACCTATGTCAAACTCTGAAGCTGAAAGATGCTTCTCTATGTTAAAAAGACTAAAAACTTTTTTGCTCAACTCTATGAAAGAAGAAAGACTAAGTGCCTTGGGAATGTTATCAGCTGAAAAAGTGTTTCTTAATAATATTGCAGACTTTAATAACCGAGTCATTGATCTTTTCCCCAGTAAGGCAGAACGAAGACTAGATTTCAAATACCGCAGTTCAGTGTAAAATATTCTTCCTTTTACTGTATATAGTTTTGGAGTGTATTACTTATTCATTACGACTAATTATTCTGGTAAGTTTTTAAAGAGGTTTTTATGTTGTTTATTACTTTGTAAAAATGGTATATATGCACACGTTATCGCATAAGTAGAAATACCTAAAAAAAATCACCCCAACACAAGTATAGAAGAATCTATTTGATTTACAAACACATATGTAACTAGACATAAAAGACGAATAAATTATCTTAAGGAACTCAAGATTATTATTAAATTTTTTATAATGTTTAATTTTTTACTAATTTAACAAGTAGTATAAATGGTATCTAATGGATGTAACTAGTAATTTTTTCTATTAAAAAAAAACAAAAAGGTAAAAAAATTAGTCATTTTGGACCTGACAACCCGAAAAATTTTATCCTGCGCCACAAGTTTTTGCCTGCGGCGCTATTTGCCTTTTGGTGCACCGGATGCTTTGGATTTGACAGCAATAATTATCTTTGTTTGAAAGCAAACATCTAATTTGTCCTCATTTTATACATCATGCCGAAGCTAAAGGAGGAACAAAAGTCAATAATTTTTACTCGACTTCGGGATGGAAAAAAATTGCAGCAGAAGTGCATGTAAGCAAAAACAGCGTATTGTTAGCCAAGCAAAAAGTGCAGAATATGGTGGTATCATTGAACACCGAATCAAGACATTTATTGGTGCAGTTCCTTCTTTTCAAACATCAGTAAAGGCTAAAGAAGAAATCAATTTCCCAGGTCCTGCAAATACTGCAAGAAGAAGAATACAGTTATCAAACCTAAGATGCTTCTAATAAAATATTTCTTACAGAATTTAATTAGCAAAGGAGGTTGGAATTTGCAAGGGCTGTTGGGATGAGGTATGAGGAGAGGTATACACGGAAAATAAACCAGAGTGGTCATTTTGTGTAAACGTTTGGGGTTGGATAAGTATCAGGTGTCCAGGCGTGTGCAGTGATCGAAGAAAGGCTTAATGCAGATGTTTACTGTAATATAGTAAAAAACATTGTTATCTTCTGTGAGGCCAGTTTTTGAAGACAACTTTGTATTTGACAACATGATAATTGCCTCATAAATAGAGCTAGAATAGAGCAAAATATATTGCGAAATCATAATATCGAAACTTTGCCCTTGATTTCAAAAAGCCCTGATTTGAATCCAATTAAAAACGTCTGGGGGCAAATAACCAAACACATTTATAAGTAAGGATTTTGGCTTTGTAATCAAGATGATCTTCGACGAAACAATCGTTCGAGCTTGGAACGAAATAACCCCTGAATATACAAGAGACTTGGTCTTAAGCATGCCTTAAAGATTGCGCATCGAACATACTGGTTCCATGACAAAATATTAAGTTATTTATTTAATCAATTAAAAATTAAAAAAGAACTAGGTCTAATGATTTATGAAAGTTTATGGTTAGGTTATATTTGTAAAATATATTTCTTAATTTTACGGCAAAAACATTGGTAATCATGAGTTTTATTTCAATTTTAATTTTAAAAATGTTGTTGGTCGAAAAGCATAGAAATGTGTGATTGCATTACTTTTCATGAGTGATACTAAAGGTGAGTTTAGACAACAGGTAAAATAATATAAAAATTAAATTAAATTGAGGATTCGGAGGTGGTTTATACAGAAAAGAAAAAATAAGAACAACTGCTGCTGCCAAACATACTTTTTGCCAGCTATTCAATTCAATACAGCACAAACTCAAAATTCATAATTTGACCAATATTTGACAGGAAAAATCACAAACCAGGGGCGTCCATCACACCTATTGCTAATGCTGTTAACTCGCCGGTATAAAAAACTGGAAAAATATCTTGCTGGAATTATGCAACCAGCTATAGAAAAAGTTGATTCATTTGTAAAAAACTCGGAGCATTTCACTCGAATTATACGAGACATCGTTCTTGAAAAAGACGATGTCATAGCAAGCCTAGATGTCAAGTCGTTGTATCCCACTATTCCTATCGACGAAGCATTGCACAGGATTGCTGTGAACGACGATTTCCAGGCACATATAATTCAACTCTCGAAGCATTATCTTAAGAATACTTATTTTTCATTTAACGGGCAAATGTATAAACAAATAGATGGTGCTCAAATGGAGCCCTTGCTTATCACCAATAGTAGCAAATTTATTTATGACATACTTCGAGAAAGAAGCTCTTGAGAAAGCAAGTTTGAAGCCCAAATTATGCACAGTTAAAAATTGGGTTAAAATTACATAATTTTGACTGTAAAAATAATAAATAGGTTCTGTTATTCTACCTTAGCTAAAATTTTACTTAATTGTTATCAAAGTTTTACTCTAAAATGTGTTTTTACACTATTACATGTAAAAAAAAAACATTTTTATAAAGTAAATGTATAAGTACTTCGCAAATATACCAGACATCCGGGAAAATTCATTATGCATCCAAATTTTACTAAAAGGTTGGTGTATGTTTCATGAGTTGTCGTAATTTTACCCTACGTGGCATGTAACGCTGGTCAGAAGCAAGAGAAAAATAAAAGAAGAAGAAATTTTAACATCCAACCTCACATTTTTTTTATCCTGTTCATTAATCGTTTGGAACTTTTGGCAGTGTATGGCTATTTTTAGGTTTAAAGTGTTTCAGTGTCCGTTTTAGCGTAAAAAACAACATATTCTTTTTTTTTGGCCTTGAGCAGAGTCCATTTAGCCACGAACCATCAAGATATAAGTAGAAAAAATGCAGTCGTAAGAGAAACCAACAACATATTCTTTAAAACTAGATGTCTTAAAAAATAATCGGCGGTGATAGCAATATTTGAGTTTAACTGAAGTGTTTGTGTAAAAATTAGGTAAGAATTTAGAAAATTGTTACGTGTTTATTGTAACATTAGATGCATATTCACTATACTATAAGATTTCGATAAAAAAACTTAATTTCAATAATTTTAGTTATCATCTGTTTTTGTTTAGTTTTATATCATAAAATACATTTTTTTTTTCGAATATAGCATACCTCCCTACTTTTGCTGCTAATTGCATGCTCATTTATGTTTGTTCACAAGCCATCCTCATTTTCAAGCAGTATATTTGGCATATTTGTTATTTAGATTTGTTACAAACGGAAAATTAGAACTGAAACCAAACATAAAGCAGCATATTTTAGCAATAACTTCAGCCATAGGACTAAAACGTTTACGTTATAACGCCGTTACCGATCTCTATTTGGTCATTAAAAAAAATGAATAGAGAATGAGATTTTTAATATCATTTTAAGTTAACGTGACTTTAACGTAAGGTTTATTATTTTTAGTATTGCAAATCCCGTCATAACATATATAAAGTAATTTTCTTTTCCATCATTTTACCTGAGAAAGCAGGTATTTTTAGATAAATTCCATACAACTTTTCAGTAATATATTTAGTGTCTTTAATTAGTTTTTGAAATAAATTTGAGTGAGAATTATTATTCACTAAGAACTAACTTAATTTTATTCAAAGAAACAGAATTTTCAATTGGCACTTTTCCCTGTAATAAGGTTTTGTTTTATGCGCAAAATTTAAAAATACCAAAAAATATTCTAAAATATTACTACAAAAAATACGGTTTCAATAAATGACTTTTAACTGTAATTTTACCTCTATAAATGTATTTTATAATTACTTGCTTATTTTTACAGTTTTAAAAGTAAAAATAAACGTATTTTTACTGTAAATATGACGAAATTTTCACTGTAATTTCACCTCTAAAAATGTATTTTTAAGTTTTAAAATTAAATATACGTAAAATTACGTTTGTAACATGATTACAACTTTTTTTTATATAAAATCGCTATTTCTTTTTAACTGTGTGGATTCGTTATGTGGATGACATATTTATTATATGGCAACATTGCCATACAAAGCTTGAAAAATATCTGACTCACGTAAATTCAATGCATCCCAGAATAGAATTTACTCTAGAGTTAGAGAAAAACAACAAACTTCCATTTGTATATGTTCTGGTCACAAAATTGCACAAACGGACATTTCGAATAACATCATCACCCAGCACAAATTCAAGCTGTGGCCAATACCCTAATATCCAGATTTGTGCGATTAACTGAAACACAGACGAAACAAAACGAACTTAATATAATATCTTAGTAAGACACAAATCGCATTCGGATGTGAAATGTTCATTAAAAAAAACACGGAAGGAAATTCTAAAGTAAAAAAGGCGATTACAAGGATAACATTTAATTAACAATAGGTTATAGAGATAAGCATATTAATTATCTGTTTTAATAATTATTGAGTTTTATGAAAATATTTCTATAACAGTAGTTCACCATGTTGCTAATTTATTTTAAAGGTGCGTATATATGTTTAAAAAGTTCTGATTATGTTATGACCTTTTTATTAATATGAGATCACTTTTTTATCTTTTTAAACTTCGATAAAGACTAGAATTTAGAATGTATAACTAAGGTTGAATCATTTCAGTTCTTCTATTATTAACGTAGGACGCATAAAAAACAATGATATACATATCCTTAAAAGCTGTAATTTACATTTAGCAATTTTGTTTCGCGGAAGTTATTTTGCATTAAGGAAGGCTACCTTCGATATAGAAAGTTATTTTTGTCTCACACGATTTTACGTAATCATTTTGGGATAAAATAAAGTAGGAGCTACTCAAACAAAATAATATCCTTTAAAAACAAGACATGAGAAAATTATTATTATTAACTGTCCTCGTTTTCAGAGTCTAAAAAAATGTTCCTTCCTCCTTACCATAACTCTCATCTTTTAAGACGTTTTGTCCAAGTGTGTGTTGAATGAATGGAAAACCAGTATGGATAGTAACTATAGTACAATTGCTATATTCTTGGACTTGCAAAGAGCATTTGAGACTATTGATAGAAAAAACTTTTAGCTAAATTAAATATGATAGGAATATGGAATAATGTGTTGAAATGGTTTGAAAGCTACCTTAACAATAGAAAGCAAATAGTGATTCTGAATGGTAAGGTTTCTGATGAAGTGGTAAATAATCATGGTGTACCACAGGAAAGTATTCTGGGACCCTTATTATTTATCTTATACATAAATGATATAGTACATGTTGTCAGTGCAGTCGATGTTCATTTATTTGCAGACGATACCCTAATTTATGCTTCATCGAAAGATCTTGAACAATTGGTGGCTAACATTAATGGTGCTCTGACTAATTTACATGAATATACCTGTCAGAACTTACTTAAAGTTAATATCACAAAAACAAAATTTATGATTTCAGGAACTGAAACTGTTAGAAAAAAATTCATAGAAAATAAAGATGTCATACAGTTTGGTAATTGTTCTACAGAACATGTTAAAAAAATAAAATATTTAGGAATAATTGTTGATGAACAGTTAAGCTTTAAAGAACATGTCAAGTCTGTAATATCTAGAATTAGCTATAATATTAATCATTTATCAAGGTGTGCTTCGTATTTATCATTTTGGGCAAAACTCACTGTATACAATACAATGGTTCTTCCACACTTTAACTTCTGCACAAGTATTCTGTATTTACTAAACAAAAATGAAATTAGTGTTTTACAAAAATTACAAAACAGAGCTGTGAGAATAATTTTATCATATAACAGATATACACCAATTAAATTAATGCAGGAATGTTTACAGTGGTTACCAGTGTCGGAATACATAACTTTAAATGTGTTAACCCTAATTTTTAAAATTAAGATTGGTTGTGCGCCTCCTTAACTGTGCAATGGGGTTATGTATAATAATGACGTGCATAGCTATAATACTAGGCAGCAGAACAACTACTTTATTTTATTGCGCCTAGAAATAAAAGAATGGGTACCAAAACTGTATTTTCTTCAAGGGATTTGATATGTTTAATAAGCTACCAGATTTCATAAAACATGGTCAATCTGTTTATTGTTTTAAGAAACAGCTCAAGGCATATATTTTGGAGAAATGTAATTTATGTGTTATGCCTTGAGTGGCATTTATTGTTAGTTTGGATTTTATTTTATATTTGTTGTTTCTGTCTTAAATGTTTTTTTTCTGACTTTTAAAATTAGTCTAGTTGTGTGTAGTTTATTTAGTTTAACTTAATGGATTTTCATTTATTTTTAATTGACTTTACACTATTACTAGTGGAATGATTAGATTTATTATTATAATTATTGTTCTTGTGTTAAATGTTTTCTTTTTGACTTGTAAAAATGTTATTTCTTTTATAAGTAGTTTTATTTAATTCATTTTAAGCAGTTTTAAGTCGTTTAACTTACTCTGCTAGTGATCATCAACGATTCAATAAGACATGTTGGGTTTTCATACATTGAAAAATCTGTTAATCATCTTGGTACGCTGAAAAAAAGTTATTGAAACAAGAAACAAACCGTTCATTTAATATTGTTGCGTCTTAAATATGAAAAATGTGCTTTGACTGTTGATCAAAATAAAACTGTGGATATTTTTCTTCGGAAAGGTATGTTCTGTAAAATTCGCTTAGTTCTACATCATCAAATTGAATAAATATGAGTCGTCTTGAAGTTCGATCAACTCCATTTGTAAGTGAAGGAGAGGAAGTTAATGTTTAATGACATTCTGGCACCAAGCGCTTTATAGGCATCTAAGAGTTCATTAACTAATTGTTCATAATTTACATCCATATTGTTGCGTTGCCTAAAAATCCTCTTACTACATTAACAAATGAATTCCATGCTCTGAGTTCCTGCCTGGTAAGCTTTTCCGTAAAATTGACATCGTCCAGCAATTTTCTGATTTGTGGCCCAATAAAAATGCCTTCTTTTAAGTTGGCATCACTTAATTCGGGAAAGACTTGTCTTAGGTATTTAAATCCATCACCATCTTTATTCAAAGCCTTCACAAAGTTTTTCATAAGCCCAAGTTTAATGTGAAGAGGAGGCAAAAGGACATTTTTGGGATCAACAAAAGGTATAAATATAACATTTTGAGATCCCGGTTGAAATTCGCTTCTTTCTGGCCAAATTTTTGTTAGATAATGCTGATTTATTGCACGACTGTCCCATAAACAATGAAAACACCCCGAAGTCCCACTAAAATCGCTATAACTTTTAAGTCCCCACATATCTGCCATTTATACCTATTGTAGTTTATTTTATCCCCAATCGTGCGCATTTTTTCATAATTTTCTTTCATTGCAACTGAATGGGCAACTGGTATAGAGGGTTTTAAATTTCAGTTATGCAATAACACAGCTTTTAAGCTATATTTAGATGAGTCTATGAATAAGCGCCACTTACGGGGACAATGTTCAATATCAAGTTCCTGCATTAAACTGTCTATATCAGTACACGCGCACAACGAATTTTCCATACTGTAGAATTCAGAAAACATAGCATTTCTTTTTCTGAAATTCGTAATTTTTGTTTCTTTGGCCAATAGGTTCCATTCCTTAAGTCGGGTACCCAGAAGTTCTGACTGTTGCTTGGATAACCCCAAATCACGTACTAAATCATTTAATCACTTTGAACAATCAAATGTGGCTCGCCGGAACTGGGACCTGTGGTAAAAGTGGGATCAGTGCACTGTTCTTCTGAGCTGCCTGATGATACGTTATCTCCATTATCTCCCAAATCAATATCATGCCAATTTAAAGGCGTAATCGGCACTGGCAAATTTGCATTAGAGGAGCAGGTCGTATGGCAGATTGCAATTTTGGATATTCTATGCTGTGCTTTCCCTTTTTGGAATAACCTTCAGTCTTTGTAAGGCAAAAATAACAATCGTCAGAATGATTGGTGGGTTCTCGCCATACCATTGGAACTGCAAAAGGCATACTTTTTCTCTTTCACTTTATTCACTGCACCAATGATACACTACAACTAACACAGCACACATGGGGAGTCCACCCCTTATCTTGATCCCCAATTAACACACCGAAATATTTAAAGTAGGCTTTTTTTACATTTTCGGAAAATGGCCTGGCTTATGATTTCACCAGAAATTCTCCACAAATATAACAAAATTTGTCAGGAGAAATTTTGCAACTTCGGCGCTTTTGACTCGACATTCTCGTCTTCACATACACTTGCTTATCGATACCCAGAGAACCACTGAATTCGAAACTCAACAGAAGAGTGATGTTTACTTTTATTTTATGTCTAATGTTGTAAACAACCCAGTCTAGGTAATTTTTCCGTTGTAAAATGGATCCATTTTAACCGCCCCACAATAAAATTGTTTACCTGCCAATATAAAAGGTTCTAATTAGGCTATTAAAAAATGGTAGGTATTAGGGCTTTCCAAATATTTTTTTTATTATTGGGAGGGTATTTCTATTGTGAAAATAATGAGGTGGCATGTGTTAGAAAAATGTTGTCGGCCTGTGAGTCAACAAGGGAGCGTTGAAAAGAAGTAAATTAAAAGTATCTTGACTTGTTTTAACTCTTTTGAAATTGAAGCTGGAAAACGTGAACATGTAGCTGTAGGTACATGAGGAAATCAAATTTCGTAACGACTTGTGTGTGAGTTTAAATTTGTCCTGAATAACACATTTTGGGTTATTTTAACATCACTTTCTCGCAACCTGCGCGTAAATAATAATTTACATTCCGATTTAATTGGTAAATGAATCATTTAAATAAACAGGTTGTTCACGATGTTTAATAGTTCTTTGATCGATAAGGATTACGTAAAATGTTTTGCTTTCCACCCAAGATTAAAACCGAAATAAAAAGGAAATAAATACTATAAATAAAATATAGTTTTCTGAAAACAAAAATAATTTCTTAGTTCAGGCACCATAAAAAAGGCTAAACCCTCTTACATCGACTACAATGCTCAGAAAAGAAAATGGGATCTCTTTCAGTTTGACGAAACTTCAATGACAATAAAAGTGTTTTGCACTTTTAGTTTAAAAATTTTCTAATATATTACTTTTTAAGAGTAGATTATTAAATTAATAAAAGATTAAAATTTATAGAAAGGAATCTAACGACACAACAACAACAAAAAACAGCAACAACTCAGTAATAAATTAAAAAAGTTTTTAAGTATTATTATTATTTTAAATTAGCAGCAATTCAGCAATAAACCCACGATAAATTATTATAAAATTGAGATTAGCTGCTAAACGGTACTAATGATATTAGATACATTAGGGAAGATAAATTAGACCAATATCCTGTAATTTTTTGCAACGTTTCGGTGGTTGTTTAACACAATCATCAGGCTTCTGTTTGGGAGGTGTGCACCACTCAGTCGTACTTTCGTTTCTATTTTTTGTGTATGCAGGATTATATCGTTAGTTTTATACACAATAAAAATACTGCCTGCCATATTCCAGTTTTTCGAGCCCGTAGCTGGTTTAAAACTCGAGCAATAAGTCAGGCACTGTTCTTATTGTCGATATAATCTTGAATGCATAAAATTAGAAATAAAAGTATGATGGTGTTAACAGCCGAAACGTTGCAAAATTAAAAATACATGATATTGTGCTAATTTATTGGGAACCTTCAACCCGTTTGAGCAATAAAATTAAGAATATTTCATTTAAAAAATGTACTTTTTATATGCCACGTATTTTTGACGCACCCTGTATATCTGTATATCTTATATAATCTTAAATTGTAGCTCTGTCTGATCCGCATATCCTCGAAGTTATATTTAAAAAGAAAGAATCGTTTTGCATTTAGAGACCGACGGGTGTAGGTTGCTTTACATAATACTCTGAAACTCAAAAGGTTTTTTTATTTGATAATGATTTATCGTGGGTTTCTTCTTGATTTATTGCTACTTTGGTTTAAAATTAAATGACGGGTTGTTTTAAAACTGTTATAGATCGATATTTTGGAAATCCATACTTAGTATAATACTACTAGATTATTATAACTAATAATAATTCCTTTCTGTATATTTTTAATTTTTCATTTAAAATCTAAGATCCGAAAAACTTCCCTGTGCCCACTTTTTATCCTATATTTATAGAATTTAAATCAGATTTTTATTTCCCTCGTAAAAGGGAAGTACTGTAATCGTGAAAAAAATCACACTCTGAGATTTTTAAATCTGCACGTTTCAGGGTCCCTAGATGCGGAAAAACATGTTTGCTGAATTCCGTCGGTCTGTCTGTCTGTCGGTGTGTCTGTTCACTGCATAGCTAAAAAACTCCCGACCCCATTGACTTCAAATTTTGGTCAAAAATTAAGGGTTACATCGGGATGATCTGGTAATATTTTGGTGAAAATCGAATATGGCGAAACAAAATGGCGGCTAATGAAATGTTAAAGAAATTATTACAATGAACTGCTTATGCAATTTTCCTCAAATTTTGCTCAAAAACCAAGTACTATGTAGGAATTAACTGGTAAAATTTTGGTACGTACGCATCCAAGATGGCGAAACCGAAACGACGGTTTAATAAAATATTTAAAAACTCTACCTGAAGAAACTACTTAATGGATCGATTTCAAATAATTGTGTGCAATAATTAATTGTAGTATAGAGATGAACTGGTAAAGTTGTGGTACGAATTCAAGATGGCGGAACAAAATGGCAGCCAAATAAAATGTTTGTAATCGTGAAAACAAATCACCCTCTTACATATTTTCATGTTTTACTGTCCTAAATGCCAAATATTATGTTTTATCATTTCCGGTTTGTCTGTCATTCCATGGCATAGCTTAAAAACTACTAACTCGATCGACTTCAATTTTTAGCCAAAAATTAGTGGTGAAATGGGATAACCTGGTAATATTTTGGTAAAAATCCAGTATGAAGCAACAAGATGGCTTAATGAAACGTTAAAAAAGAATTACTGAAAAACAAATCATCCAGTTTACCTCAAATTTTGCACAAAAATCAAGTGTTAGGAAACTGGTAATATTTTGGTATAAATCCAAGATAGAAAAACAAAATGGCGGTCTAATAAAATATTTAAAAAATCAACCTGAAAAACTGATTGAACTAGATTAGTTTCAAATTTTGTGCAAGCATTCAGTAGAGTATAAACTGGCAAATTTGTGCAATGAATTCAAGATGGCGGGGCAATGAAAAGAATCAACGTAAAAAAGTTTTGCAAAAAAATTAAATGCAATACAGAAATAAATTGATGCGAATTCAACGTGGAATAAAATGGCGATGTAAGTGTAAAAAAACTACTTATTCTTTTATTTTAAATTATGCCCAAATACCAAGAGTGGCATAGGTAGAAACTTGTAAAATTTTGGTAGTAATCCAACATGGTGGAACAAAATTGCGCCCAATAAAAAATACATGTACCAAACTAAATTGCGTCACACTTCTCTACTCCTTCTAAAGGGAAAGATTCATAACGAGGACAGGGACAGACACAGTGGCGTGCGGTGAAATTTTAAAAAAGGGAAGCAATTTTTAGAAACTTACTTATTAGTAATGTAATTCGATTCTTCGATCATTTTTTGCAAATTCGTCAATGACGTCATCATAAAAACGGCGATGCTCCGACATATTTTGGAGAAGTTTATTTTCAATGGACAACAGCGATGTATGCGAAAGTTTCTCCTGCCCCGTTGAATTTCTCACGAAATTTTTTATACGTCTAAGTGTTGAAAAATTGCATTCTACCGATGAACTTGTGGCAGGTATTGTCAATACTAATTCACACAATTTCGACACTTCGGTGTAGGCATCTTCCAGTTCCTTGTCTTTTAAAAATTGCATTAGTTCCTTTCGTTATTTTTTGCGCTAATGTCATCAGTTTCGTAAATCATTTTAGTTCAGGTCGCAGTAACACTCGGTCGAAGAACTGGCCATAAGGAAGAAGAAAAGATTTAAACGCATCTTCTGGAAGAATTTTTCCTTTAAATGCATCAAAATTGGAGAGCTGGAGGAATTTAAAATCATTTAAACTTTAAATTTATAGTTTATTTGTTGCTGAATTTGATCGATTATTTCATAAAAGAGGCGTCTGTATGATGTTTGAACATCTCCCACCCTGTCTGTTCGAAGACGGTTGGCTTGTGGCTCTACATTTAACGTCATCGTTTTCTCCCAAAATAGGTCAACGTCATCTCTTTTTTGGCTTAACATGGACTTAAAATCATCCACTTTTTTTAGGCAAAAAGCAATATCATTTGTTTTAGTTTGTAATATATTAAAAACATTGTCCGAGAATGGAAATATTTCTGAAAATATGTTCAACAAATAATTAAAATTAAAATCTCGTTTCAAACAGTTCAAAAACCTCCTCGAACTATTTATTGTTTCTGAGTCCCACGTTTCATTATTTTATTACATATAGTTATAGTCCCACCTAGTAGGAGCTACTTTGAGCAATCGTTTGTGGACAATGGAGTCCAAAGCTTGTGTACGTTTTGTTGACTTGGAAAAAAAAAGCAGCCATGCGTCTTAAAGTAACGGAAAGTACTTTACACTCTTTAATGTGATTGATGGACTGGGATAAAACTAAATTTAATGTAAGCAAAAGAATAGACAAACACAGCACTTGGGAAAGTTTCTCGAACTTTAGCTTGCAGACCCCCTAATTGTCCTGCCATCACTGCAGCTCCATCATAGCTTTGAGCAACTAATTTTTTCTCTCCATTAATTTCTTTAGTAACGTTATAAACTACTGTATATAATGCATCTGCTGTACGATTTTCGGACACATTCTTAAAACCTAAAAATCGCTCTTGAATACTTCCGTCTGTTTTAACGTAGCGTATTACTATAGATAATTTTCTAAAATTAGTGATATCAGTTGTTTCGCCCAGAACACTAGCAATGAACCGCGCCTCGCCAATCTCCTGCTTAATTCTTCGTCATATTTAGCCATTAAACTAAGTAAATCTTGGAATCCTTTATTTGAAGAAACCCTTGTTTCATCATGACCTCTAAATCCCAAATCGTGCTGTCCGAGAAAACAAACAACATCGATAAGTCTTCTTAATATTTTTATCGACTAGTACATTGTGTTGGCGGTGACTAATGTCCAACTGTTTATTAAGGGCGTGTTCAATTCTGGTTTTGCCGAAGACTTTTTCTTTTATGACGGCCTGTAAAAACGCTTTGGACATAATGTGTCTTTTTACAGCTTTATGGAAATTGTTTAAATCGGAAAAACCAGTTTTATTCCAGAGACCTTTTTCATTTTCAAAAAGTAAACATGGCCAACAAAATAATTTACTTATATTTTCACACCCTGTTAGCCATTTAAATTGTTTGTATTGTTTTTCCGGATAAAAATGTCTAATACAGTTTTTCATTTTTGTGGTTAAATTTTTCATAGGCGGTTTTGCCCTTCCTTTAGAAATTATTTGAAGCTTATCAGCGAAGTTTAATGTTGAAAATCCCTTTATTATTAAGACACACACCACATATTCACACACACTCTTCTTACTAAATTCTCCAACATTTTGAACGTTGTTACCGACAGCCGAATTTGATGGTGTTTGCATATCCACGTTCGTATTATTGACTTCCATGTCGCACCATGCACGACGCGACGTACGTATCACACAACACACGGATAGCCGTTCAAAAAAAGAACCTACTCCAACGATAGCTTCCGCCACCACTTAAAGCATGGGACTGAAATGCAAAAATTGCAAACAGCCGGTGGAAAGTTCAATAACCTCTGCCTCGATTCACAGGAAATCAAGCATACAGGACTTGGCTGCAGAGAAGCTAGCGGCCCACTATTCGATAGTCTATTGTGGTTGGATCGGAGTCAAGGCCGCATTTAGTATGGGCTTGATAATTAAGATAATATTTTAGCATTTTTAATATAAACTAAATTAATGGTTTCCTATTTCAAAAATAACATTTTAGAAGATGTTTTGTAATTTTTTTGGGGAAGCACTGCTTCCATGGACTGCACGCCCCTGGACAGACAATAGGGGGGGGGTCTCTCCCAATATTTTATTCTGTTGGCAAACTCTTATCTTATGTTGGAATTATTTCGTATTTAATTTGTCAGGTTTAGAAAACTAGAGTAAGTTTAACAGATGAGATGACATGCACAATTTCAAGAAAGATGATTTTGTGACTCACATCAATGTATGCTACATTCAGATAGTTCTGGTTAGTAAATTGACATTATGTATATCTAGATTACACAATATATATTTATTGGTAAATAAATATGTATTGTGTAATTAATTAAATAACATTTAATGAGACAGAAACTAATAAATATTACAGAGAATTGATCCGCTATCTCTACATTCAATGCCAAGGATTAAAAAGCGACTATTAACAATAAAGGTCAAATAAATGTTAGAATTTGCAAACCTTAATGAACATATTAATATATTATTGTGTAACAACTAAATTACCAATTTCTTGCCAATCAAAAACAAGGATGATTTCTAGTGACCTAGATTAGTGAATCATTAAGAACATTGGATATTTAGTTTTTTTAGTAATAATGTTTTTTGAACATTTCACTAGGTCGCCATTTTGCTTTGCCATATTGTATTTTTAATTTTTGACCAAAATTCGAAGTCAATCGAGTAAGAAGTTTAGCTGTATTATACCGCGAACAAACAGACAGACCGTTGAAACTCAGAAAACATGTTTTTCAACATCTAAGGACCCTGAAACGTGAAGATCTTGGAGGGTGATTTTTTCACTTTTACAATACTTTCCTTTTACGAGGGAAGTAAAAAATGAAGAATCGATATGATTTAAGTTGAATAATTTATACATAGGATTGTAAAGAATTCAAATTTTGAGAGTTTAATGTAGCAAAATAAAAGACAGTAAATGTACCAAATCCAAACCCACTCTCGGTATTATTAAACAGCTACAAAAACAAACGTTTTTCATATTGTGTGAAAGTGTAATTCAGGTGATTATGAAACAAAAGTAAGACATGTAGTTTTCTGTTATATTGTTTATTTTGGCAGAACGAGGATAGTAAAATTAAGTCATCAAGTTTCAAGTATTGCGGCTTCATCACCAGTTCTTACGACAGTATTCGCTGTTGTGCTAACAAAAAAATTTACAAAAATAATATAAATCTCTACATACTTTCACTGATGTGATTATATGGGTAATACTTTCCTCAATACTTGTTCTACTAATTAATAGCTTGTGTCTAATGACCGTATTCCTAGTATAGTGACCTATTATTAGCATCTATTATTAAATCTAAGAAATACACTTTCGTTATCAAGAAAAAATTTCTTAATATTACATTTTCGTCTGAAATATTTCGAATTTCCTATTCAAGTGCATAAATTAAATTTAGGAGTAGTATACACAGAAGAGATTATTTTTCCCGTATAAGCTAATGCTGTCAGTATTGCATTGGGTCAATGTACAGGGACATTATATTATATATTATATTTCGCCTCCCATTTTCAGGGTTTATTTTTGTAGATAGAAAAAAAAATAACAAATACACAAGTTGTATGGACTTCCTATACAAAAAAACTTTGAAAATACAGGGTGAATCGGAAACTAGTAGCGTACCAAATTTTAGTTTTTTTAAATGAAATACCCTGTATGTTTTTGATTTGTACATTCTCGTTATTATTCCCTTTTCAAAAATGTGTGATATGGCTTACTTGGATCGGTAGTTTTTGAGATATTCGACTTTAAAAAAATTCCCCCTTATCTTAGTTAATTTACGTGAAATCGTGTCTAAGGTGTTTTGCTGGTACTGACATTGCCAGATTGTCACTGTCATTTAACTTGTCTGTGTTAGTTTTGTCCAAAAAATGGGCTATTCTATTGAAGACAAATTAAATATAACAGTGGCGGCTATTCAGGTGAAGTAGGTGAAGTGCTGCTTCACCAGGAAAAATAAACAAGCAAACATCTAACTAAATTTATTATATATCTCTTAAAATTTAAGTTTTTATATTCATTTATTCGCCTAATTGGAAAAAAATAAACTGTACACCTCGAATAAATATTTTACTCGACCGTTGGCGGCATGTCTTTTTAAAACTTTCAATCGAACTTTATTATAACAACTATAACAGTGGCGCAAACCGCTTCGAGTTTGCTGGAGGTGCTATGTTTAGTTTACGATTTTCCTACTACATTGCCATGACAACGCGTGCGCGATGACGTCGAGCGCTTGGAAGAATAATGTTAACCAGCGCCATACAACGCTCTCGGTGAATTGCTAAAGCAGTACACTACACCCACGTGTCGTTCAGTTTGGGGTGGTTGCTTACTTTTATCTTCGCGGATTTCGCTGCAACCGGTTAGTTCCTTTGCAGTTTGCTTGACTGTTTTGTGTTATATTTATTTATGGTGTTGTTACAACTTTATTTGGCGTCGGGTTTATTAATTTACATTATTGATGGATCCGATCACGGATGTGGTTTGCATTTTGTTGGAAACTCCATTTAATCGATGGAAGGAACAAGATCAGAATTTTTAATCGTCATGCTGGTTTTCGGCGTACAAATGGTTATGTAGTAGCCAAATATTACAAAAATTGTTTTGCTGGCCTTGTGTACTAGTTTCCAATAAATATTCAGTGTGGAATAAGGAAGGATTTGCAGGTATGTTAAATATATGAAGGTCTTTACATAAACATGAAGACTCGCCGGAGCATTTAAAATGATTTTAATGCTATAAACATTTGTAAAAAAACAAAGCACTATAGCTGACACTTTAAAAGAAAATGCTAAACTATATAAAATACATTTTAACGAAAACGTCCGGTTAAATAGACTATTTATGCGCTTGGTAATTGACGCAGTGTCGTACATTGCAAAACAAGAGTTAGTCTTTCGCGGTCATGATGAGAGCAACGAGTCAATAAATAGGGGGAATTTTAAAAAGCTTTTAGGTTTATTAATATCGAGAAGTTCCCAAGAACTAAAAAGACTCGAAAACTATTCAAAATGAAATAATTAATTATTAATTGAATTTCATTGAATGCATTTCTGATTATTTAAATGATCATGTAAAAAATGAAATAATGAACACACAGTTTTTATCTGTGCAAGTGGATGACACCACTGATATTACGCAAACCACCCAGTGCTCCATAATTTTAAGATACGTTAATTCAGAAGGTTCAGTAGTCGAGAGATTTTTAGGATTTTATAATGTCACCTCCGATAGAACGTCGGAGAATTTATATTCTCTATTAGATCAAATTTTGGACCAATTTGACTATAAACATAAATTCATAGGGCAATGTTACGATGGCGCAAGTGTGAGGACCATCTAAATGGCGCCGCAGGCTGTATGTGTCCTGATGCAGCAAAGTTTAAAAATATTTCTAAGTGTCGAATTTTTTTGCAAGCCTTAGTGGTATTCCCTCATTTTTTCATCACTCAGCCAAACGAACGTATGCTCTTACATCTGCATCTACGAGGCGTATACCAACAATTACAGAAACTCGTTGGTCTTCAAATTGGAAGTTAGTAAATGTGATTGTTCAAGTTGCGTTCTTCAAAAAAAATCGTGTGACATTCATTTTTGCATATCCAATATTAAACGCTGTCGTGAGGCGCTCTGTAAAAAAAGAAACGCACATTTTTTTAAATATCATGTTTGATAAAACAAATTCTATTACAGAAATAAATCATTACAAACGTGAGCTTGCTAAGCTTTCACATGAAGAAATTAGGGCTAAGTATAGAACCCTTTTTTTATGAAATATTGGACCATATTTTAATGGAAATGACACTAAGCTTTCAGCTGAAAGCTTAGTTTTCAAGACTCTGAAAAACTTACATTTTTATGTTTGGCAGATTCTACTAAATTTTCCCAATATAGTTTAAATTTCAAACTGGCCAGTTTGAAAATTTGTTACAGTTATATGGGGAAATATTTTCAAAAACTCAACGACTTAAAAATGAGCTTGGTCTTATTTTTCCCAATGACAGTAATTGGAATATATCGCTACAAGAGCAAGTGAAAAAAATTAATGAAAATAAAGATATTTTAACCAAAGCTATACTGTTTTCCCTTATTTTGACAATATCGTCGACAAGGGCTTCAGTGAAAAGAAGTTTTTCTTGCCTCAAACGTGTAAAAACTTATTTAAGAAATACAATATCTCAAAAAAGGCTTACTTCTCTAGGCAATATTTCAATTCAAAAGGAATGTCTGGAGGGGATTAGGGCAACTCATCCATTTTATGAAGATGTTATAAATAAATTTGCTGCTATGAATGATAGGAGAATTGATTAAGTATACAAAATTTAGGTAAGTCGTAAAAAAATATTCTACCCCTTCCACACATAAAAAAAATTCTGGAAAAAAAATTATTGCTATATTTTCTTGCTTCATTTGCACTTCACTTACTTTTTCACACGGGGGCCGCCACTGTAAACAAATTTGAAGATGCCAGAAATTTAAATAGAAGAACAAGAACTGCAAGTCCAAACGAAAACTTCGACTTAAGCGTGTTGCTATTCTTTACAGGTAGATTATTGTTGTTGGTTTTCTATACTTAGGACTATATCTGGTTCATTTGATAACAGAAAACCCTGCAGAGTGATGCAGCCATTTACTTTCAAAAATCATTTGGCAAAATATAACAAACTATTCATCGTTATAATTATCAACCATATAAATTTCTACCCGTTCATGGTATAACCAAAGACATAAACGACAAAGATTAATTTCTTGTCAAGAAATTTTAAGATGTTTGTTAAATCCGCTGTTTTTACACAATATAATTTTTACCGATAAAGCTATATTTACTACTAATGGTATGTTTAATCGTCGCTATAAACATTTCTGGGCGACAAACAATCGTCACAAATCCCATTTTCGAAAGAGTAAAAATGTGACATTGAAATACCATGTTCCTAGTAAAAATGTCAGGTACTTGGTCTCGAAGGCGCGCTGCGTATTTATACTGCAAATCCTGTTAGATTTAAGCCAAAATAATTAATAAGTGAAAAATATATAGGGTGTTTTTCTCTACTTTCCGGTTGTCTTTTGTTTCTTTTCTGATATTTTCTTCATAATGTATCTTAATTAGGAAACCCTGTGGGTAAGGCACTAAATATCTCTGAAAACCCTGTACGCTTCTAGTATAAAACCATTTATTTAAATGAAGGTTAAGTTAGGTATGCAATTCAAATACTTACGAAAATTATCTGTCACTTATAAATATTTTATAAATTAATGTGCATTTTGATTAGTATTTCAGACCGCATATGGTTTAGATATATTTATTATTTTATTAATACTATGCTTTTTTATAGATTATATAATTCTAAGAAAACCCCTATGAAAAAATTTTTCCAGTAAATCTCAACATATATATGGCAACATGGAATTTGTATGCTAGTAATGAATGAAATGTTACTAAGTTAATGCGATGTACAGCCACAGACGAAGTGTTTGTTTAAATTTTGTAACAATTGTTGTTCCCTCATAAGAGGAAAGTATTGAAATCGTGAAAAAATATGAGATCTTTACGTTTTAGGGTCCCCTAGATGCCGAAAAAAAATGTTTATGCATTTAATTCCGTCGGCCTGTATGTTTGTCCACTTGTTACCCGAATGATGAAATGTTAATCAAAAGTTGATAGTCTTATGGAGATGAAGCGGTAACATTTTGGTACAAATCCAACATCGCCATTGCAAAATCAACAATTCTAATATTTTAACGAGAGTAAGTGTACTTCTTAAAACAAAAAAATCATAATGTTGGTTAAGTTATTGCTTGGACCATATAAGGGCAATCCCTGGCACCCGGGCCGGATCCGGCACTCCACCAGCTCCAACCAACCTAAAACTGTATTCTTCAAATCATAGTGTTTGCATAAAGATTGTAGAAAAAAAATTACAAAATTCCATTCCCCGGAACTTCTCTCGTTATAAACATTTCATTTTAATAGAAATAGTAATTTATTAACACTTATATACTGGCTTTCGAACATTTTTATTGCAGGTCATTTTGTTCCACCATATTGGATTGGTATTATACAGTTTCCATCTTGCCACATTTGATTTTTGGGCATAATTTAAAATAAAATAAATAATTTGTTTTTACATTGATTTTTTTAAGACCGCTATTTTGTTTCATCATGTTGAATTCAGTGCAAAATTTGAAGTCTATTAAATATGACGATATTTTTTACGTTGATTTCTTAACCATTTTATTTGACTTCCATTTGTTCCATCATCTTGAATGCGTACCTCATTTTAACGAGTTTATCTTTATCTCTATATCACACTTGATGCTTACACAAAATCAATCAATTTCAGGCCGGTTTTTTAAATATTTTAATAAGTCGCCATTTTGTTCCATGTGGATTCGTACTAAAATGTCACCAATTCAGTTCTATATGGAGGTTCAAAATTTCCGGGAAGAAACGGAAAAATACTAAAACTTTGAACATTTCTTATAAACTAGGAAAAAGTAGTCTAATTAGTCTGCTTGTCTTATTTATTATTTAAATAGACTTTATCTTAATAAAAACCGAGTAAAAGATATTATGACATTGAGTACCACGCCAGTCCCACCGGTATTTTCTCTGCGTTAGTTCCACCGGTACTATTCACTGTTTTTTCGCAAAATACTGTTTTTTGTTTCATTCGATTTTAGTTATAAATTTCGCTAATATTCAAAACTTTTTTTAGTTATAGAATACAGAGTATTAAATTTTCGTTTTCATTTCATTTCGGTAATTTCTTTATATAGAAACCAGGGTTGTAGTGTTTTAAACTTATTTAAAACACTATCAGTTGTTATAAACTGTTTTGTTCTTAACATTTTTTATTTAAAAAGATAAATAAAAGATTTAAACGGATACATTAAGGTAATAATAACAAATCAGTTTAAAACACGTAGAATTTTAAGCATCAATTTAAAAATAAAAACGTGTTAAAAAAACTATTTTAAAGAAATGAAAACACATGTTTTGTATAAAAATAAACAAGAACTTGCATTTTTTCAAGCCTGATGAAAACTGAGATTTTCTGTTCTAGGCTTATATATTTTTTTTATTTAATATATCTCATATATTTTACAACAATTAGTATTTATTTTTTATGTTTAAATCTCATACGAATTTATTTCAATTTTTCGTTTTTTCCAATTTTTCCAATATATGAGAAAGAACGGAAAAACATGTTTTTTTCTCAGTTTTTTCCGATCTGGTAAATCTCAAGTTCTATCTAACACTTATTTTTGTGCAAAATTTAAAATAAACCCTATATTTTTGACCAAAATTTGAAGTCAATCGGGCAAGTAGCTTTTTAGTTACACCGTGAACACACCTGAACAGACAGGCAGACAGACCGACTGAATTGAGAAAACACGTTTTTTGACATCTAGAGAGGCTAAAACGTGAACGTATGTAATAGCCTTGGGGGTGATTTTTTTTCAGGACTACAAACATTTTATTTGACCGCCATCTTGAGTTTATACCACAACTTTACCAGTTCATCTCTATGTCATACTTAATTCTTGCACAAAATTTGAAATCATTCTAATAAGTAGTTTTTCCAGGTTGCTTTTTTAAATAATTTATTAGGCCGCCATTTTGTTTCGATATATTCGGATTCGTACCAAAATTTTACCAGTTGATTTTTACGTAATACTTGATGTATGTGCAAAATTTGAAGTAAATCGGATTATTAATTACATCTTTCCAGGTCATCCCCATATGACCCTTAATTTTTTCAATCGGGTAAGTAGTTTTTTATTTTTAAGCTATACCTCGAACAGACAGAAAGACAAACTGGCAAGCCGACAGACCGACGGAATTGAGAAAACATGTTTTTCAGCCTCTAGGGAGCATGAAAGAGGGAAGTAAAAAAGCAAATTTTTGAAGCTACTCTAGAAAATGGTTCTTAGCTGCGTGTTAGTCAATCGATCAAGAAAAACGTTAAAGGAGACTGGGGACACAAATGACCACCAACAAACGCAAAATATCACGTATGGAGCCAACGCCAGATTGTATGAAGGTCGTATCAATAGTTAAAAACCTTCATCATGTCACGTGAAATACACACAAGTATCACAAAATACCATGACTCAAATCGTGAAATAACATTTAAGGTTAAGTGCGTACTAACGACATACCTGATCTTTGCTCCATGGACAAGAATGTGGGAAAATTAAAACAGCTGTTGATGCAATAAGAGGATAGCAAACGTTGGAATGTGTTTTTTTACGAACGAGAAATATGTACGTGGGGAACAATCAGAAAAATATGATGTGAATATCTAAAGAAATATCAGTTCTTGCGTCAAAAACGCGGAGAGGTTAATACCGTCTCGCATATGTAACGGTTTGGAGTGGGGTCAGCTACTATCGAATCATCAATAAGAATTTTTGTAACTAAGTTCTGATCCCATGCAGTTTTGACTCACCGACAATGTCTTACAATGTCTACGAGTTGATGATTTACTCTCTGACAGCTCGGATCTTAATCCTTTAGACTTTGTTTTATTCACAAAGACATTCCAATGTCAAATCTTTGAAGTGAATACTACCCATAGAATGGCTAAGCCTCCTATGGATAAGAAGCGTGCTGTTAGCGAATTTATTGATATTCTAGGATTAAAATAAACAAGCTGATTTTACTCTATACAGGATGTGACTAATTTTTTTTTGATCAGCTAATATTTCCTGTATTATGATACATACACGAAAATACAAGAAAATACTCCCCTTTAACGAGGGAAGTAAAACGAGAAACTACAACAAAAGTTACCGATCAAAAAGTTATAAAAAAAAGTAACTGTTTACGAGGCTGTTTCACCTCATAGGGGTGACATGGAAAAAATGTTCTATATACTATATACAAAAGAATAAAAAAAAAATGACTTGATTCATCATTTTTAGAAAAGCTAACTGATTTTGAAAATAGAATTCTCGTTTTCAGGGAGATGTTTCATATACCTATCTCTCTGCCCTGTATAGTTGAAGAAAGTGTTATTATATACAAAAGTTAAAGGAAATTTTCCCGTTACACCATTAAAAAAAAACTTAAAACACATCTGAAATAATTTTTTTTTCGTTTTTATGAGAATGTTTCACTTTTATTCACAAAAGACAAAAATCAATTTTACCCATTTTAAAGATATTAGATAATACTCTTGAAATACAATTTTGTCTTTTTCAGAGCAATTTCACCCCTCTAGGGCTAACCTGTATAACTGACAAAATGTTTTATTATCAAAAGGATAAAAGAAACAAATTTAACGTATTTCGCCATTTTTCTAAATATTATGTTATTATTTTTTTTAATATATAAAAATTGAAAAAAGAAATCAAATCTACATCAATAACTTGCACAAATTTTCGGTTTAAGAAAACCTTTACCTCAACTATTACTGATTTTAATTTAACTGATATCGGTTTGCACTTTCTCAAAAAATTATTTTTTGCAATTTTCTACTCGAAAAAATAAATCGAACATTTACGCCCATGACATCCAAAATCTAATCGTCGTGATTTGGCGCATTGGCCTAAATACTTTTGGATCAAATTTGAAACGAATCGCTTTGACCGCCCTCAAGTTATCGTTGGCTAAAATTTTATTTACAGACATACATCTGAAGAGACATAATAAACGTTTCCTAAAAATAAATTTTTTTTTTCGGGGAAAAAACCATTTTTTCGAAAATGTTTGCTATATATAGTGTA
This sequence comes from Kuschelorhynchus macadamiae, assembly GCA_030620095.1. NCBI lineage: Eukaryota > Metazoa > Arthropoda > Insecta > Coleoptera > Curculionidae > Kuschelorhynchus > Kuschelorhynchus macadamiae. The sequence continues at coordinate 476,196 of JAUTXW010001340.1, read as the reverse complement.
TTATCATACAACGCGGGGAAGTAAAAATAGATACTTAAAGAAGTAATTAAGAAACATTTATGAATATGTGTTACAGATTCTTTTTCATTCAAAATAACCATTGATTATTTATTTCGGTATGCAAATTACCGATTACGTTCAAGTTTTGAGAAAGTGACGTTATTAAAATAACCCGAAGTGCTTTATTAAGAACAGCTTAAAAAATCTCACACGCAAGATTTTGAATTGTGATTTCCCCATTAACACCATTATCGGTTCCGAAGAAATGATCAACCTCAAGGTGTCAGACAAGTTTTCTTAAGAATTGTATCTTTACCGCAAAAGATCATAATACCGTTGAAATTCACCCATGGATATATTAAAATTGTAATTTGGAGTGACAGTGCAGTTAATCCATGGTGCCAAGAGTGGAGGTCAAAAAACCGTCATCCCGTGTTAGTATGTGAAGAAATTGCATGAAAAAATTAGCGTTTAGAATTTGAGAACCATCTGCAGAATCTTGTAACTTTCCGATTTCAGCAATTTAAGGTTTTGCTGCAAAACAACTAGGGTATCACTACATAGTAGCTTCTTCGGACGTTACATCTCGAATGAATAAACTTTCACGGCTTTGACGAATTAAGAAATCATGGTTTTTGGGATTAGACTGTGTCAAATTGAAATTACCATGCGACGTTTCGCCTTCGATTGCAACGGGCATCTTCAGGGATCTTTACTCCACGAGTCGATCTAATACTAAGAACCATGACTTCTTAGTTATACAGTTCAGAAATTTAAAAAATATGAAAAGTCTGGGAACTCAAACTGCCTAAAATTATCAAAACATATTTAACAAAGGTGAATTGTTGAGTTCTACCTGATCGTTTAGCAAACAATTTTTATCAAAGGTAATAATTAAGTGAAGTGCACAACTGAAATCAGTTTTTCCCTTGATGAAACATTTATAGTGCTCGCATATTCTTTTAGCAAAATATCTGCCTGTTTGACCTATATAGGTTTTATCACAAATTAACTGGGATACACCCGATTTTTCATGTTTATCAAATTTTGTTTCATTATTTTTAATGTACTAACTTAAATAATTATTCGTTTTATATGCTATTTTAATATATAAATCGTTTAGATAGGTTCATGATACACAGAAAAAAACTTGTTTATTATTTAATTTTTTGATGGTTAAATGTAGAGAATGTATACTGTTGTTAGAGTCTAGTTCAATTCTAAATTTTATATTACGATGAAGGTTATTAATACATTCGAGAAAAATATTCAATTGCCGTTCAGTTCCTGCAAATTACCTGCAATTACCCCAATTTAAATTACTTTTAGTGTTTAATTAATATCGTTTTGGTAGTTTATATGGCAACAATATCTTCTGGAAACACAACAAATATAATGTGTCACCTCCAAAGCACAGTTTGGATTTATTTGGCAGTTTTTCAAAGGGGGGGGGCGTCTAAATTTCAGGGAGAGACCTGGCCTCCCTTGCGTCGCCGCTGGTACTGACCGATCGCTACAGACTTAATAGACATCTACAGTTATTAGGAATAAGGCATAATCTACTCCGTCCTAATTGTAGAACATGTAACGAAAGCCCTTAATAGGGATCTACGATGAATGGGGCAGACTTAAAAGCAAAACCTTCGGATCAACCACTTTATTCAGATAGAATCTAAGGACGTTTGATTGGGATAAGTTGCTATCCTAAGAAAAACGGGGCAGCTAAATCGAGGACAGAAAGTGATCAAGAGTGAAATTGGGGGGTTTCACCCCCTTACCCCCTATCTTACTGCTCCTAAGCAAATAACAATAAAAAAACTATTTTTGCAATAAGTGTTACCAACTTAATTTTGGTTTTCAACTGCAAATCGTAGGACTGTTCAGCCCTATAAAAATATTTAAATATCATTAATATTTAAAAAACGTTTTCCATTTGATGCTGTACAAGAAATTCTTGGTAATTTTGACGGTAATGAGAGGCCAATGTACCTTCGTAGACCACGAGTATTACTGGCTGTAATGATAACTGTCATTATTTCGTTTTTCTACTTTCAGCAGATAATGGCTAAAGGCCCCATATTCTCATTACACGTAAATTATTAATATCAGTGGCGCACCAAAGTTTCTTCCTTTAATATGGCTAGTAATTACATTGGAAATTCCTTAAAATATTTCACATTAGGTGTATGGGATTAGGTAGGGATATTAACTGTGATGAGGAACAGACAATTCCATTCGTACTGAAATGTGGTCGTTCAGTATGTTTGATAACCACTTGGTGTCCTGCCCTAATTTATGGTTCCAAGTAGCCGTTAGAAAGTGACCCCCCCACTCTAGTAAATGATGTCAACTCATATATTTAACCAGATGTGAGTAGACAAAATAAGTGATAAGTTGGCACAATGGCTGCCGATTTTTTAGCTAATGAATGCAGGATTCCTGAAGATTGAAATGGCTTCATTCTTCATTAAGCAATAATGAAGTTCCAACATTATCTCTTGATGTGTATACCAATACCAAGAGCAGAGAGCAGCAAAAAAAAACCACAGATAAACGTGGAACTAGGCGTCTCTAGGGCAAAAGTTGGTGAAGAAAATGTCAGATTCTAGTGGGAAGTTATGGAATAGGAAACCGGAATATAGAGAGAGAAATAGTACATTGTATAAGTAGTAGGAAAAGCTAATCATCCCCGGATGACCGTAGAGAGGCAATACGGAGTTCGGAACTAACAGATTTCGCTAAAAATAATGTACTTACGGGCCAGTTAAGAAAGGATAAAATTAAAAAACTCATTACCGATTTAGGGAAACAGCAACAAATGTTCCATTCAGAAAGATCAAAACTAGACAGTGTTGTTAAGGCTAGTTTTATAGTTAGTTCCAAAACAGCGAAAACCTTGAAGTCATTTTCTGAGGAAGAGTTTGTTAAAGAGTAGTGCCTAGTAGATGTTGCAGAACCTTTGTGCCCAGAAACAAAGAAAGGGTTTGAGAAAGTGACCTTATCGCGACCTACTGTTGTTCGACGTATAGATATGATGGCTAGTGATATCAAAAAAACATTGACTGATAGATTGGCTAGTTTGCAAGCTTTTGCGATTGCTTTGGATGAGAGTACCGATTTATCTGACACAGCCCAGTCACTTGAGGTGTTGATGAAGAATTTGTAGTGTAGTGTAGAGTCGAGTGTGTAGAGGAATTACTGGCATTACGGCCACTACAAGGGACCACTACTGGAAAAGATATTTTTGCCGAGGTGCAATGTACTTTTGAGCAATATGGTTTGCAGTGGTGTAAATTAGTTGGAATGTGCACAGATGGTGCGCCGTCAATGATCGATTCACGAAAAGGTTTTATTGGAATTCTGAAAGAAAAAGCAACCGCTATAAATGTATGTGATTTAATAATTCCGCATTGTATTATTCACCAATAGTGCTTCTGAAGAATATTATGGATGTGGTAGTAAATACCATCAATTTCATTAGATCCCGCGGTTTTAACCATTGACAGTTTAAAGCATTTTTTGGATGAACTCTCTTCCGAACACGAAGATGTGATATACTATCGCGAAGTAAGGTGTCTAAACAAAGGTAAAATGCTAAAAAGATTTTATGACCTTAGAAAAGAAATAGCTGATTTTATGGAAATAAAAGAGAAAACATTGTCGCAAATTTGTGAATCTCCGTTATTTGCAAATATTTAGGGTTGAGGTTTTCGCGACACCGTGCCACTTTTTTGTCAAACTCAAGCTGCCGTAATCAGATTTTCCATAGCCCGCCTCGTTTCGGAGATACAGGGCCAAATTGAAAAAATTGCACCCCTCGTATCTCGGTTGTTTTTTAACGTATCGAAAAGGCAAAAACTGGCTCTTATAGAGTTTTTTACGTAGTATCCAGTGGCGTGGACAGATTTTTACTCGGGGTAGTCGTTACTACTTAAGGAAATGACTTCAAGATCATCATTTCTTTTCCGTGACATAATAGTAATTATACAAAGTTACTGTTTCCGATCTGTTTACTAAATTACAACTTTTAAGTATCAGTACCTTCTTGAACCTTGCGGAGACTACTCCAATACGTTCAAATGTAATCCTATAACGTATTACTATAAAGTAAAACGAGTCGTTGCAGAGTAGAAAAAGTTATCGTTTAATGTTACTTTAAACTGGCTATTATCAGTCGATATTCTTCCGTTTCAACTTAGAAGTAAGAATTACAGTAATTATTTACTACAAGTAAACTATTACCTCTTGTACTTGAGGTTCCAGAGATAGGGGGCCCTGGAACGAGATTCGGTCGGTGATTTTATAAGGACAGTGGCGACAATAGGGTAACCAATTTTTGATTGGTTCGGCCATATTGCTGCTAAAATCGTTTTGTTTACTTTTCGCCTACGTGGGTTTACGTTTACTCCAAGAAAAGTTATTAAATATTGCACATTATTATATTTTGGTTTTATTTTGCTGTAAAAGACAATATTGTTTCATGTCTTAGTGTATGTTTTACTTCATTCAGCACCTCATTTTGCGGTAGAAGCTCTCTAAGATTAGCATAAAAGAAACTTTATTTTATAGGCCTTCTTCAGTACCTATTATTACATTACTAAATTCACTTGGCAGACAACTCTCATTAATCACTTGCACATTCTTATTTGTTAAAAATCTAAATAAAAAAATTAGTTTGTATTAGATATTTCGAATAGATTATTAAAGTAAAACATTAACATAACCCTACATTTACAACTGACCCTGACTGAGGTTGTCAATATAAAAGTAAATTAATCTAGTCATATTTTGCGAAAAACTAAGGATAATATGGGCGCTCCTATTTAAACCTTTAGAAATTTTGCATCAATTTGGCGGGTGGCCTTCTATTATCGTCACTGTCCTTATAAAGTCATTGTAATTCGATCTAGTCACTAATTAGTTGTGTATGTCTTGTGTTATCGTCTACGGGTAACAAGTTAAAATGGTTCACAATGGCTTCAAATACCATAAGAAAAAAAATTGCTTTCGTCACAGCTACATCTTATAGAAAATTAAAAATATCACAACGTGGTTATGTCCTACCTGAACAAAACAACCTAAAGCGTTATTTTAAGGAAACAAAAAATAAAAACGAAACAAAGGGTTATGGTTATCACAGATGGCAAAATTATAGTAGTGACTCAAGTACCGCAACTCTCCGCGTGCTGCGACACAACACATTAAATTTTAAAGAACCGGCGGATTATTCGCAAATCTTAACAATAATGGTAAAATTGGTAATAATATACAGTGTTGGTTTAATAGGAACGTTGTAGATAACTTTATTCGTACCACTTTAGTATTCAAGACTTCAGTGTAATTGGGTATAAGTGACAATTGCGTATTTAAAGAATCCAAAACTATAAACTCGTATGGGAGCAGTCGTAGACACTTGATGTTAAGTAATTTTCTCAGTAAAGAAATGCAGCCAACCTAAAACTCAAAGTGCAATAGAACGCCATTGTTTAAAGTTTGGGACACAAAAGAAAACCGGGCGGAGTCAATCGGTTTAGGAAGGTCGGCCAAGAAATCTCTTTAAACCATTGGTGTCCCGTCGTTCTTTAAATAATATGGCACTCCTTTTTGACTATAAGCACTTCAGATAATTAAAAATTTAACTATGCTTAATGAACCTTTATCTATTTTTGTCTGTTTTCTTTTGCGTATCGCACTTCTATATCTCTTTTGTGTTGCAAAAACGGCGAACTTCCGAATTTTAAAATTATTTAATTTTGATTTTTCTTGATCGATTTACCTATAAATATATTTTTTCTTGAGTTCTGTCATTAACGGTTCCCGGACTACTGCTTACGTCCACTATTATTGGACCACCCAGTATAGTGATACACGATTTACAAGTCCAGATTTTACAAGGGCAGCCAGCATCAGATCCAGTGAACGAGATTTATCAAAATTGTAATTTATGCAGTTCGACTTTGGGCTACTCGGGTAGGCCAAAAGTGGCCGTCTGTGTCCGTTTGTCATATTACTTTACACAGGGGCCGTCATTGTGAAGTGCTATACAGGGCGTTTCCTAATTGCATGCTGGTGATAAAGGGGATGTTTTTATGTCCTAAAAGTCTTAACTTTTGAGATACAGGATAGTAAAGTTTAAAAAGAAAACATTTTTTTCATCCCAATTCTTATGCTATTGTAGATAACTGCATAAAATTTGATACACATTACCCAGGTTAATTACATATGCACGCCACTGGTAGAAATTTCAAAAATGGATTGTTAATAAAAAATGCCCTTTTATGCATAAAAGACGTGTATCAAATTTCACACAGTTATTTATCTACAATAGCATCAGAATTGGGATTTAAAAAAAATGTTTTTTTAAAACCCTGTATCTGCAAAGTTAAGACTTTTAGGTTCATATTAAACTTTTTTTTTCAAGAGGTCCAAGAATCACCCCTCTTTAACATTAGCACGTAATTAGGAAACGCCCTGTACAGTACTTCACAATGACGCCCCCTTTACAAAGTAATATGACAGACGGAGACAAACGGTCACTTTTGACATAGCCAAATAGCCCAAAGTCGAACTGCATAAGCTAAAATTTTGATAAATCTTGTTCACTGGAATCAGTGCTGGCTCCCCTACTATAACTACATTGATGTGTTAATTTTGGAAAAATATGAGTTCTGTAGTTTTTCAAATATTAATTGCAATATTAGATATTTTTTGACACCCGGTATTGAACAGAAAATTAATTATTTTGAAGCAGTTTATTGACAGCTACTTTATGAACAATTTTACAAAATATATGAAAAAAAAACTAAGCCATTTTTAAGGTTGACGGATGTGATTCTAATGGTTCGATTCCTTCTAAATCGTTGTCTTCCTCTGAAAATGATGAGGTTTCATCATCACTACTTGAAGATCCCAGTGTGATAACTAAATCATCAATAACCGTTTCAATTTTTCCATCTACTTCCCAGTATTTATCTTCAATAGAACGAACATGTTTAACATACGATTTCCAATTTTCAGCCGATATTGAGTCAATCGCTTCTAATGTTATTTTATTTAAATCTTTAATTGAAAGTTCATAGATGTTGCGCTCTCGAATATATTTTTTTACTCCTGCCCATGCAAGTTCAATAGGATTGACGTCGCACATACTTTTTTTCTCTAGGCTTGTTGGCTAATATTACTTCATATAATTGATATTTTCTCCATGTTGGATCACATACAAGACTGTTCGATTTAAGCCACGATATTATATGAGCTTTTGTACAGTATTTAGTTGGCACTTTATCTTCTACGTGAGAAGGATAAGACGCATTATCCATTACCACGACTGATTTGGGAGGAATGTTAGATAGAAGCTTCTCGAGCAACCACTTTTCAAAATTATCTCTATTCATCTGTCCATGATAGTCTCCAGTTGTTAGTCCCGAGCGAAAAACTAAAGCAGCACCTGGAACAAATCCGGCTTCTGAACCAGCATGAACTATAATAAAGCGGCTACTAGAGCGGACTCCCTGAACAACATCTGTAACACTTTTACTTTGCCAGCATTTGTTCACTCTCATCTCATTATCTACCCAGGTTTCGTCTAGATACACAAAATTGCATCCTTCTTGCCTATATTGCCTTACAGTTGATAAGATATTTCACCCGCCAGTGAAAAATATTTGGTCTCTCAATGAGCAATTTTCGTTTATTTTGGCACTTGCGCCAAACAAAACCATTTGATCGTAAAAGCCGATTTAAGTTTTTATACCCGTACGGAAAATCTATTTTGTTCTTTACAGCACGAAGTAGGGATTTCCAGATCGGAACCTTTCAAATTCAAGTCTCTCATTACTTTTCATTTGATTTTTCTATCTTTTTTTTTTGTTAATTTGTTTTTTATATGTTTGATTATACTATAATTAATAAATAAAAAAATGTGTGAGTTTTTATCGCTTTTTTATGCACTACTACCCATTTGATTTTGATAGTGAATAATGAATAAACTGTAATAAATAAAACTAATTATATACTAGTGAGAGTCGGGTGGTCAGTTCCTTATATATATAAATGTACTATACGTATGGGAATTATTAGTGTTTACAATGGACTATAGTCTGGAACACCCTGTATAATGGTAAAAAACGCAGCGAGCTTTAAAACCCTGACAGAAGGAAATAAAAACTGGGTAACGGGATACATATATGATTGCTTATTAAAACTCCAAACGAAACCATATTATTTATCTAAATTACTACTCAAATAAATACTAAACTTAATTATTCCGATCAAGCTTATATAACGCCTAATAAACCGCTCAGTATGTACGACTTTCTTTTATGCACCGCCCCTGACTGGCGCCAGGCTCGATTTTAATCATAATTAAATAAATGGGGTATTCGTCAATTTCACCATCAGCCCAAGAACGCAAATCTGCAATGTTAATTATCGTTCTTCGTAATAATTATTGACAGCTTACGTATTTTTCAAGCAGAAAACAAACAGATCCGATAATAAGGGTAACGGGATCGATCATTTTTTATCTTTTCACGAGCGAAATTAAGAAGTTTACCGTAGAAATATTTGACACTTGTCGTTTATTAATTGCCCCAATATGTATATTTTTCCGTTTTAACGACTTTCTATAAAATTACAGTTTGGAGGCTTATACGCTATAGTTCCTTTATAAGAGCACTAATGATTTTAACGAGATATTTTTTATTATACCTAAAAATTTCATGTTTTATATTTATATAGAGTAGATAATTTATATATTTAAAACCATTTTTTTTTATTAAAGCCCTCTACACACTGACGTACTTTCATTACTTTATTTATTTTTATCATAATTTTTACAAGAAAAAACACAGATCTAATAAACTATTTAAGACGCTGTTATATCAGATTTGGAATTTTATTTTTATCGTGTTGGGTTAGTTATTAAAGGATTATTATTAGATATTGATTAAATAACCTATTTAGTGCGCTGCCGTGCTGCTGGCAGAAAGCCAGCGCAGAGTTGCCGCTTATATACCCGAACAGTACGTTTTTTTTTCAACAGAAATATGGAATTTGTATTATTACTCTTTTTACTACGACTACTACTTCTACAGAATGGCCTGAATAGCCATTTGTCTTGAACGTATCTCAAAGGTAAATCGATAGATAACTCTTAAGTTGAATAAAATGGCAACGTTGTAACATGCCTGCTGCACTTCGTAGCCAAATTACTCGAAGACTCTAGGTGGTATTTCTTGCTTGGATTTGAGTTCAATCGTTTCCATTCAAAAGGTCGTTTAAGAACATTAACGCAATGAAAAATAATACTGTTTAGAGAGAATGATCACGGAGCTTGGTCCGTTTGATTTTTGTTTCTATTTTATAAGCTGGGTTAGTTATTATAGGATTATTATTAGAAGTTGATTTTGTGTCCATATATTTAAAAATATAAAAGTTGAAATACACCTTAATATAATGAGAAATAATTTATACAAAGTCAGCAAAGAAGTGATTTTTAAATATCCAAACAGAAGATGAATAAAATGGCAACGTTGTAACGTTCCTGCCGCACTTCTTAGCCCAAATACTCGAATACTCTCGATGGTATTTCTTGTTTGGATTTAGGTTCAATCATTTCCATTTAAGAGGTCGTTTAAGAACATCAACGCATTGTAAAATAGTCCTGTTTAGAGGGAATTATCAGGAGTTTCGATTTTTGCTTCTATTTTAACAGCTTTCTAAATTTAGTTTTATCGTGCTGGGTTACTTATTATAGGATTATTATAAGAAGTGAATTTTGTCTCTATATATTTAAAAATGTAAAACTTGAAATATATACAAATACAAAGGAAAAAACAACACATACAAAGGCAGAAAAGAAGTGATTTATAAATATCCAAACCGTCAAGCCTTAGAATATGGGAGCCAATTCTTGTTTTAAGGTTTTTAATCATAATTAAATAAATCGAGTATTTTTCAGAAGACAACTATCCGATATAAGGGTAACGGGATTTTTTATCTTTTCACGAGCGAAATTAAGAAGTTTGCTGAAGAAATATTTGACATTTGTCAAATACTTTTACAGTAAGCAAATATACATATTGAGGCAATTAATGCCGCAATATATAATTAGGGAAATAATCCTTAGGATAAATAAAATGGCAACGTTGTAACGTATCTGCTGCAGTTCTTAGCCAAATTACTCGAAGACTCTAGACGGTATTTCGTGCTTGAATTTGGGTTCAATCATTTCCATTTAACAGGTCGTTTATAAACATTAACGGGATGAAAAATAATACTATTTAGAGAGAATCATCTGGGAGTTTCGTCGATTTGATTTTTGTTTCTATTTTATTAGCTTTGTAAATTTTTGCTGCCGGTTAGTTATTATAGGATTATTAGTAGAAGATGATTTTGTGTCTATATATTTTGAAATTTAAAAGTTGAAATACACCCTAATATAATGAGAAATAATATTTACAAAGCCAATATCCAAACCGTTAAGCCTTTTTCATGTTTTACAGTTTTTTCAATCATAATTAAATAAATGTGGTGTTTCGACTACATCAGTACAAGAACGCAAATCTGCAATGTTAATTATCGTTCTTCGTATTAATTATACGTAAATCGGGAACTAACCCTTAAGATGAATAAAATGGCAACATTGTAACGTTCCTATCGCACTTCTTAGCCCAACTACTCGAAGACTCTCTACCCTAATATAATGAGAAAAATAATATATTTACATTTTTTTTAATCATAATTAAATAAATGTGGTAATCAATCAGTTCGAGCAGTAATTCTGCAATGATAATTAATTACAGTTCTTCGTAATAATTATTAAGAGCTTAACGTATTTTACAGGCAGAAAATAAACAGATCCGATAATAATGGGAGAGATAACGGGGTCGAGTATTTTTTATCTTTTCACAAGCGAAATTAAAAAGTTTACCGTAGAAATATTTGACACATCTCGTTTATCAATTGCTCCAATATGTATATTTTCTGTTTTAACGACTTTCTTTAATAATAAAATTACAGTTTGGAGGCTTATTAGCTCCATTTCCTTTATAAGAACATTCATGATTTTAAAAAGATTTTTTTATTATAACTGTTTAAAAATATCATGATTTATATTTATATAGAGCAGAGAATGTAGATATTTAAAACACAAAGTGATTTTTGTACGGTTTCGTCGGCAGTTCCTAGATATTTTTTAAAATTAATTATTATTATAAGTTACACATTACACAAACACAGCTTAAATAAATTATTAGAGATGCTGCAATGTCAGAGTTGTTAGTTATGTCAAAGAGTAACTCCTACGTTATGTGAAAATGTTCCATATTTATTTAAAAAGTCTCTTTCAAAAGTAGGTTTTGTTTTCAATAAATATGGAATTTTTATTGTTACTTCATTAAATTCAAATTTTAGTTCTATTACCGTCAAAAAGGCCTAGTCTATAACGTATTTCAAGGGTAAATCGAAAAATAAGCCTTAATGCGATTAAGATGGCAACGTTGTAAGGTGCCTACTGCACTTCTTAGTCCATCCACTCGACTCTAAGGCTCTTGAGGAAATTTGACGGTACCTATTTGTTGTTTCAATTGATTCGATCATTTCTATTGACACAATTATATTGCCTTGGGTAGGTCCGGAACATTGATGCAATGTATAATAATAATTCTATTTTAAGGGGATTATAGGATTATCAGTTTCGTCGGTTATTAGAATTGGAATTTTATTTTTATCGTTACATATTATTTCACTTTTTTAGTTCAACTATTCGACGGTATTCCTTATCTGGATTTGAAAGCAATCATTTCCATGCAAGGGGTCGCACAGTGATCAATTTTTTAAAATTAGGATGACTAAATTACCTCCATATAATTTTTAAGGTATTTGTTTTTCGGTTATTTTCTATGGTGAAAATTAAAAACTGCATTAGTTTTTAAATGCTAATAGTATACTTTTACAGTTAAAGACGCCATATTAGTATCCAGGCTCCATTAAGTACTAGCCTATTATGTATGCATTGAGTAATAAATGTAATCTGTAGAGTAATAAAACATCATTATAGGTATGTAAAAAGACAGGGCAAAAGGACAGGGATTTCAAAAGTACTTTATTATTATTTCTATAAACAAAGTTTACCTACGCCTATGGACGACCCCGAAATTCAGTCAAACTGGAGGAATTCCTCATTTTAACCTCTGTACATTTCTGAAACAGACTATCTTCATTTACCTTTCTTCGATATTTTACGAGGGTAATCTTTTCGATATTTTCCGTTCTCTTTTGCCTGGTTTAAAACCAACCTTATAAATCTAAAGTAAAGTAAAGAGTAAAGTTAAAACTATTAACATACTGAAGACTGAAGCTTCTACAGAAAACTACCGTGTTGTGTCTACATATTAATTTGTTGGTAGCTAGGCCGAGACGAATGTATAAAAATGGGGATAAATGTACATCGTGTCTAAAAATAGAGCACTAAACAACCAAAGTAACGTCTGCATTGAACCAGAAGGCAATCTCAGCCCATTTCTGTTTCATCGGATTATGTACATGTCAAGTAGGTTAGTTGAACTCTAGCTTGTTTTTACAGACCTGTAAAGACAATTTAACCATGCTGACTCACGAAGAATAAAAACTAAGTAATAATTTTCAATGCCTTTTTAAAAACAGGCTTTCATTAAGAAAAAATAATAAAATTTAAAAAACCCGGTAAATACATATGTACAGGGTTTCCCGAAACTCGACGCTCCTGGTTTATCATGGGAAAATGGGACGTGGACATCAAATTATGGATAGAGTGTATTAAATGAGGGTCGCTAAGATATATTTTGAATGTATTTTTATTATTTTGCAAAATGGCGGTTGTGATGGCAATCATTTTTTTTCAGGAGCGTGCCTTTTGTAAAGCTTTTATTTTTTTGAATAACTTTTATTTGAAACAAAAGTCTCTAATTCTTTTCATTCAAAAGTTATTTAAATATTCGAAAATCTATGAGAAATTTTGGTTAAATAAAAATCGAGTGGTCCATGAAAAACATGGAAATGAAGTGCCTCTGTGACAGTTAATGAAGCTGAACTTGGATATTAATTTGTCGGAACATGTAAGATCAAGCTTCAAAGGTCCTATATAAAAATGATGAATGGACCATAGGTATTATGAACAATAGAAATGTGGTATTAGTCAATTATAAATTTGCACAATTCAAAAATTTTTCCTAAATCAGCTATTTTTCAGAAAAAAAATACGCCATTTTTGTTACAAGGTAGTAAACAAACAAATGCTAAAAACATCCCCAAATATTCACTGAGGCTTCAAAATATCAATTAGTTATAAAGAGGAAACTAAAAAACACAGATCTTGCTGAAAATTTAAATTTCTTGCACTGTATTCTCCATCACACTTTAAAAATATTGCGACTAAAAACATTTTCTACTGCCAATTCTAAATGAAACAAGTGGCATAGATATACCCTATCGGTGCTGGATGGAAACCCTAGAATCTGAGTTATACAGATTTGACATGTTTAACCGTTTGTTTTTTTAAACCAACTGTTTTAGAACAAATAAAAAACGATTTTATGAGATGCTTCATATTTCTAGGGCTAGCCTGTATAACAGAAAAAATATATTTAAAAACAAAAGACATTTGACGTGCTTCACCGTTTGCTAAAAAATCTAAACCCTCTTGATTTTTATTTAATTTTCAGAGGGCAGTTTAATTCTATTAGCTCTACCCTGTATAATATATATTTCTAGGAAGCTAGACTTTTAGAGCTACCCTGTATTCTGGACAAACAGTATTCTGTATACTACAAAAGTAAAGTAAATTTCACGAGTTTCATCATTTTTCGAAATATTACCTTTTTTTTAAATATATAATAAAAAAAATAAGTTTCTATGCCAATGAGTTCCACAATTTTTCAGTATCAATAGATTTATCCTAGCTCTTGCTGTTTTCAATTTGATTGTTATCGGTTTGTGCGCTCTCAAAATATGATTTATTTACGTTTATAGCTCTAAAAATATCGAAGATCTACGCCCATGACACCCAAAATCTAATCCGCGAGTAGTTACCTAGAAGCAAATTCTGTTTAGATATACACATATATAAACATCTGTATAAACATCCTATTTTTTTTCTAAAAATGTGTTATTCGTATTTTGGGAACAAACATCAATTAAAATGAACGAAACCCAGACACTTGGGAGGTACATATGTATATATTTTATAACTGATAGTAGCATGAAATTTGAGTTCTATCTGAAAATACCAGCAGTATATTTATAATGGACTAGACAAATAATCTGGAAGTAAAAATTTACATAAAACATTCTGCTTCTGGACTAAAGCTTCAGTGGATTTACTGTAGCTTTCTGCCTGTATTAAATTTAGTTTTTCCTCTTAATTTATAATAATATTATATACAAAATTCTGTTTAAAATACTTGCAAGCGAAAAGGTATTCGCAAATATCTGGGACTACATATATCGAATATGGAACTAAAAACTTGGTGTCTTGTCAAAATATTTATTCTGACGTTCATCAATCAAATCTATCCATCACGGCCTACCTTAAAAAAGGCTACTATCTTTAAAAACGACTAAAATATCCATTTTTTTTTTTGTGAAACTCGATTTTACCCCGTTTCTGTATATGTCTTGTCGAAAACAGATCGAACTTATGATCTGTCTAGTAGTTTTTGTCCCAGGAGGTACCAATACGTCGTTACGAAGGCTTAAAGCCGGACAAACAAATTTCGTGCACGATATACTTCAAAAATTTCTGAAAATGTGTCCGTTATTCCGATCGGAATGAATTTTATGACAGTATCTAAAGGAAATATAAACGTTCCTTTGGTGATATTACTTGATTCGTCTAGAGCATATACGGGCAAAAAACTAAAGCTCTAGCACACATAGTTTATTTGTAATTACTGTCAACCAACCTGAAACTGTATTTTTCAAATCATAAAGACTAAAATGGATAAATAATTTTATTAAGCGTACGCAGTGGAACGCCACAGATCGAGTCAGAAATAGTCGTTAGAAAAAGACAAACAGATAAACATTCGCGAAGTCGCCCGATGACCTTGAAACGCTGCGAGCGACGCGTTATGAATAACAGTCGGCTCTGAGCGGTCGCATCGCATATTCGCGTACGATCTAGACTCTCGATTCGAGAGTATTCTAGTTGCTTATCGTGGGTGATATAACAAGAGTCTGGGGAACAGATTTGTAGGAGCTCCGAGTTTACACGATTGGCACTAACAACGCATGTAACGCTCTTGTGTTGTTAGACCGTGTAGGTAGAGTACAGAGAATACTTATTAAAAACGGATAAGAAAAGACGCGGGAAATATTCAAACAAATTCAGCTCAGAAGAAAAAAATCTATGAAGATGTCTGCTTTAAAAAAGCGGAAAGTGGACATGGAATGTTGTCAATTCCAAAACAAAAGGACCCTATACACATTTTTTTATCATGTACAGTGGTAAACCCTATGTATTGAAACAATTTCTGTTTCGAAGGAATACAATATGAAGCAGCATTACTCCAGCAGGCATGTCGTTCAATATAATTTACTTACGGGACAGTTAAGAAAGGATAAAATTAAAAAACTCATTACCGATTTAGGGAAACAGCAACAAATATTCCATTCACAAAGATAAAATCTAGACAGTGTTATTAAAGCTAGTTTTATAGTTAGTTCCAAATTAGCAGAAACATCGAAGCCATTTTCTGAGGGAGTGTTTGTTAAGGAGTGCCTAACAGATGTTGCAGAACTGTGGTGGAGAAATGAAAGAGAAAACATTGCCGCAAATTTGTTATCCAACATGGCTTTATGACTTGGCATTCCTGGTTGACATGACAGGACACTTAAACGACCTGAACTTGAAGAGGCAATTGGTAAATCAACTGTACAGTCCTCTTACAGCTATTCAAAACAAAATTCGCTTGTGGGAAACACAAATGAGAAGTAAAAACGGTTTTCATTTTTTATCCAATCACGAAAACATTGAATACAGTCGCTATGCTGAAGAACTGAAACTACTGTCAGAGCAATTCACTGATTGGTTTTCCGATTTTAAGAATATGGATAGCACTTTCAATATTGTTGCAGCAAATCCTTGTAAGTGTAATGTGGAAGATGCCCCGCTTCACCTACATATGGAGTTAATAGAGCTTCAAGAAGACTCATATTTGAAGTCTAAATTTGGAAGCTGAAGTAGTACGTATAAATGTGAGCAGCATTTTCAGTCATGAAAATTAATAAAAATAAACATCGTACTCGGCTGACAGATGTTATTTTAGAAAATACTTTGCGCCTATGTACTAGTGATATTGACTCTAATATTGATCATCTTACTACAATCTGCTTATTTCTTAACTACAGCCCGCGACCTGATTAAGTCCCGAAATTCCGCCCTCAGCTAAGCACAGGTCGCCCATACCTGGTCTACAGTCAACCGTTCAGATGCTACAGTGCCAAACGTAAAACACTAGTGAAACATATAGAAAGAAAATTGCAGTTTTATTACTTAATTGTTAGTTCCGTGAAAACTGGACAGCAATTTTGGTGACTTGGTTTTTCAATACCTCGGGGGGAACTTTGGGGTCACATAAACTATTTTCGCAAAAAACAATATAATTTACTTACGGGACAGTTAAGAAAGGATAAAATTAAAAAACTCATTACCGATTTAGGGAAACAGCAACAAATATTCCATTCACAAAGATAAAATCTAGACAGTGTTATTAAAGCTAGTTTTATAGTTAGTTCCAAATTAGCAGAAACATCGAAGCCATTTTCTGAGGGAGTGTTTGTTAAGGAGTGCCTAACAGATGTTGCAGAACTGTGGTGGAGAAATGAAAGAGAAAACATTGCCGCAAATTTGTGATCCAACATGGCTTTATGACTTGGCATTCCTGGTTGACATGACAGGACACTTAAACGACCTGAACTTGAAGAGGCAATTGGTAAATCAACTGTACAGTCCTCTTACAGCTATTCAAAACAAAATTCGCTTGTGGGAAACACAAATGAGAAGTAAAAACGGTTTTCATTTTTTATCCAATCACGAAAACATTGAATACAGTCGCTATGCTGAAGAACTGAAACTACTGTCAGAGCAATTCACTGATTGGTTTTCCGATTTTAAGAATATGGATAGCACTTTCAATATTGTTGCAGCAAATCCTTGTAAGTGTAATGTGGAAGATGCCCTGCTTCACCTACATATGGAGTTAATAGAGCTTCAAGAAGACTCATATTTGAAGTCTAAATTTGGAAGCTGAAGTAGTACGTATAAATGTGAGCAGCATTTTCAGTCATGAAAATTAATAAAAATAAACATCGTACTCGGCTGACAGATGTTATTTTAGAAAATACTTTGCGCCTATGTACTAGTGATATTGACTCTAATATTGATCATCTTACTACAATCTGCTTATTTCTTAACTACAGCCCGCGACCTGATTAAGTCCCGAAATTCCGCCCTCAGCTAAGCACAGGTCGCCCATACCTGGTCTAGAGTCAACCGTTCAGATGCTACAGTGCCAAAAGTAAAACACTAGTGAAACATATAGAAAGAAAATTGCAGTTTTATTACTTAATTGTTAGTTCCGTGAAAACTGGACAGCAATTTTGGTGACTTGGTTTTTCAATACCTCGGGGGGAACTTTGGGGTCACATAAACTATTTTCGCAAAAAACAATAGTGAAATCTGCCAAAATCTTAAGGACAAAAAGAGTTTTTTTCAGTTTATTTGAATTTCAACATATGAGTATATGAGCTATAGGCATCATATTTCGACTCTGAACCTCCATTATAACCCCCATAGAACCCCCGTCTCAGCTTGGTCAAAGTGGTCGGGTTTTACACCCTTTTTATTTTTTAAGCGACACCCCGCATTCCTATGTAACCACAGCTACCTGCATTTTGAATCATCGGGTTATAAAAGAAAGTCTTAATCAGACGCCACTGCTATCATAGACTACACCGAATTTTTATTTCACCAAACGACGAGCCCATTTAACCTCTACCATTGGGCTTAAGGCTCGCTTCTTCCCAAACGTACTGTCAAAAAACACGAATTTCTAATAAAATTCGGTCCAGGAACGGAGGAACTGAACCCATTAACAAGTGTCGTGCCAACTCTTGTAAACAAGCTTTTAAAATCCGAAAAGGTTATTTAAATTTCATCTCAAATAAATTTTTGCCGTTTTTTTTGACGAGCAGTTTATCTGGCAGTAAATTTTTCATTCTCATTTCCAATCCCGATACATAAAAATTGTCGCGCGTCGGTTTTTGTCATTACCGTCGGATGAAAAATGTCCAATTAATTATCTTGAACGAGTACAACGTTGATTGCAAATAACGACCTACATTCACTCCGGCGACAGGTCCATAAGAAGTAAAGGAAAAAATTAAAGACCGGTCACCCGCCGAAATTTCTCGAAAGCGTCAGGTATCCTGCGCGTTTCTGACCGCTTATCTGATTCGCGCGAAAAAATAAACTGACAACATTGACATTCGCTTAATTATCTCATCCGTTAAATGATGATGAGCGAAATCTGCAGCCATATGTAATAGATAGTATTTAGTATTAAAAACTTTTTTCCAATGCTTTGTAACCAGAGTTGCCAATTTGTGGAGAATTCCCCAAACTGCCGGGAATCACATCCAGATTAGGAATTTTGTGGGGACTGGCACTATCCTTGACAACATACTGTTTAATTGTGAGTGGTTAAAACATCGATTATACCAAATCGATATTTATTTGAAACGTAGCCTAACCTCACCGCAATATCAACTTATAATTCTGAGAATCCCCATTTGACGGCTAACAAAAACATAAGCACCACAGTTGCCCAATTGAGTTTTTAAGCTCTTGGGAGATTTTTTGGGGATCATATTTTTCTGGTTTATTTTTTGGGGGTTTTCATTTTCAGTGTTGGGTAAAATTGGGGTACATATCGGCATTTCAAGTATTAGTGACCCAGATTTCATGGTAAACATTTGATTTTTTTTTAACGTTCCGAGTTAGACGTTTAATATTGCTGTTGTTTTAGGGATAACTCCGTTATTTATTAGAGTACGTTTTTATCATTTTCCTTTTGGAGTATTTTGTTTTGTCAAAAGTGAACAAGTTTAAAAGGATTTTAAATTTTATCTGCAGAAAATATCCCTTTTTGTTAACTTTATATAAGATCAAAATATTTTATAGATTTGTAAATTTTTTAAAATAAGTTTGGGGGATTTTCTACTAAAAAGGCCAGAATTTGGGGGATTTTTGAGTCTCTTCTAGGAGAATTTATCAAAACGATCTAGCAACCCTGATAAGCACATTAGTATTAGAGACTAATACGTGCGACTGCTTCGATTTTGTTTGATTTTGATTCTATTGCGAAATAATAACGATTTTGTGCAAAAATGTCTAAATGGTTGTTTAAAGTTCAATATAAAAAAGTACAAAATAATGCAAACGTAGGTTATTGACTAAATTTATGTGAATTCTTGGTTAAAGTTTGATTATTTACGTGTTAACCTCAAAATATCGAGGATTATTTCACGTGGATTGAATTCAAACAATATTCAATTATATTTTACTGTAAAGTTGCAAAAAAAAATTAGTATGAGAAATATATTAAAAAATAATATCGTT
Organism: Kuschelorhynchus macadamiae; assembly: GCA_030620095.1. Classification (NCBI taxonomy): domain Eukaryota; kingdom Metazoa; phylum Arthropoda; class Insecta; order Coleoptera; family Curculionidae; genus Kuschelorhynchus; species Kuschelorhynchus macadamiae. Next base: position 456,536 of record JAUTXW010001340.1, on the reverse strand, counting down.
TTTTTTTTATTAAAACTTGTTTTTCGTTTCCGATAATTTTGTGGGGATTTTATTTTCTCCATATTTGATTAATTATTAAGATGTTATTTGGCCGCCATTTTGTTCCGCTTAAATTCTTAACACAACTTTACCAGCTTAAAATTTCAAATTAATCCAATAAGTTTTTTTTCAGACTAGTTTCTTAAATATTTTATTAGGCCGCCATTTTGTTTTGCTATCTTATATTCATATCAATATGTTACCAGTTCATTCTTATGTAACACTTCTTTATTTTTTGCAGTTTTTTAGTAATAATTTTTTAACCTTTCACTAGGCCGCCATCTTGTTCCGGCATATTGGATTGTTACCAAAATATTACCAAGTCATCTCCATATGAGCCTTAATTTTTTACTCAAATTTGAAATCAATATAATGAGTAGTTTTTAAGCTATGCAGCGAACTGATAGACCGGCAGACCAACCGACAGACGGACCTACGGAATTTATAAAACATATTGTTTGGCATCTAGAGGCGCGAAAACGCGAAGATAGGTAAAAGTTGAGAGGGTGGTTTTTCAGATTACAAACATTTTATTTGGCCGCCATTTTGTTCCGCCATCTTTAATTAGTACCATACTTTTAGTAGTTCATCTCTATACTATAATTAGTTACAGCACACAGTTTGAAATTAGTTCACTAAGTACTTTTTTCAGGCTGAATTTTTAAATATTTTATTGGGCCGCCATTTTGTTCAGCCATATTGGATTCGTACCAAAATTTTACCACATGATTCATACATACAATTTGATTTTTGTGCAAAATTTGAGACAAATTGGATAAGCACTTTCTTAGTAATATTTTTTTTTAACATTTCACTACGCCGCCATTTTGTTTTGCCATATTGGATTTTTACCAAAATATTATCAGGTCATCCCCATATGACCCTTAATTTTTGACTAAAATTTGAAGTCAATCGGGTAAGTAGTTTTGCCGAGAATAGACAGAGAGAAATCGAGAAAACATGTTTTTCGTCACCTAGGGACCCAGAAACGAAAAGAAAAGGAAAAAATCTTGGAAGGTGATTTTTTCACGATTACAATACTTCCCTGTTCTGAGGGAAATAAAAGAATATTTTCCACATACTTTCTAAAACCTTTAAAAACAGTATGAATTAAATTAGCGTTATAGGCTGACATTATACTTTTTTGACAAATCCAACACTATTTCTACGGAACTAAATGATATTGTTATACATTAAACTTAAGTTTAATATTTATATTAAGAAACACTGTTGGCTTATAATAAAAATATTTACGGTGACCTTAAACGCCGTTTTAATTCGGTACAACAGTACTTATTACAACCGCCATCGTCCTATTTGTTTATAAATTCCTACGGTTTTTTCGTTAAACCGCGAAATCGAATCGATTTTGAAAGTATCCTTTAATTAACATAAAAGTTCTGGTATACTTTCACCGGCAGAACTTCGCGACGCTGATGGCGGTGGTATCGCGTCTTCGGGCGTCACTTGGGTTACGGTCAAGGTCACGCGTACGGTCGTTCACTCAACGACCTTCCAAGGCTCTTCGACGCGGCCGACCGGATGTTGCTGGTTGGTTACGGCTCCGCGTTCAGTCAATGATCATCTGCTTTGGTTTTTCGCATTTTCCTATCCCGTTTTTGTTTAGAGCCCGTGACTCATTCGCTACAAAGTATAGAAACTTTAAAATACCTCTTAGGCCAGTCAATATAGACGATTTTCGACGAGGCAGGCTTGCCCAAGTAAACAAATTTATTTTTTATACGGTATATTTAACTATTGAACGTGTAAAAAATTGTTTTTCTACGCTAGTTTATTTTCTACATGGCTTACTTAAGGTCAAGATCTAGAAATTACATGTACAGGATGTCCCATTTTGGGTACTTTTGCGGGGTATCTCCGTTATTTTTATAGATAGAAAGTTGAGGTTTTCGCGACAGTGTGCTACTTTTTCATGAAACTAAAGAAGCCGTTAACAAAATTTTCATAGCCCTTTTAGTTTTTAAGATACAGGGTTAAATTGAAAATGTTGCATTTTCAGGCACCCCTCGTTTTTCAACTATCAGATAACTTATCGAAAATGTGAAAACTGTTTCTTATATAACTTTTCCCGTAGAACTCAATTCTGCCTAATTCGGAATTAGTATACAGGGTCAGGTCAAAAAGTTATGGGACTCTACTTTATTTTTTTTTAATGGAACACCCTGTATATTTATAGCCTATAAAATTTGCCATTTTTTACCTTTTCAAAAATATATAATACGAGCCTAGTCGCATATGTATTGGACCAAGGGATTATCTAAAATAATTTTATTTTTGTCACCTAGTATATACTCCATGTAACATAGCTTCAACAAATGCAACTACTTTATTTAATAGTATATGGTATTAACAATTAATTAACAATATTGCATATTTATATCACTACAATAAATGTAACAAAAATAAATATCTCTTACGTATTCCTTTGGTCCAATACATATGCGACTGGGCTCGTAGTATGCATTTTTTCTCAGAAACAGGCAAATAAATGACAAATTTCTGATATTAAATGCATAATTTAATAGTAGGCTATGGCTATTGTTTATGACAACAAACAAAAATAAATGTCAAATATTTATTATATATAAATCTCATCGGTTTTTGGATCGACTTTTGGTTTATAAAGCAGTTTATAACCGTTCTTTTGGTATTTTTATTTGAGGGGGACCTGCACGCAGTAATATGGATCATTTGCAGTCATGGGCGGTGGGTATATAACCAACGAGTAGGTAAATATACCTGGTATATACCCAAAAGGTGTATATATATCCATTGAGAAATTTACTGTTGTTATATACCTAGTATATACCAGGTATAACCTATATTTTATTCAGAATTAAAATATGTTTTAATAGTTCTTCATTTTTTAGATTTTAAACGTATTTTTCTTACTCTGTGCATTATGTTTTTGTTTCATTATACTATTTTCATTTTTAATAGCATTATTTTGTGATTTTTATTTCGATTTATTCAACCACTTTTTTTAATGTCCTTAAATGTGTTACCTTAAATTAACCAAGTAAGTACACTTGGGTATATACCGGTATATACCCAACTATATGGGGATATATACAAACTTGGGTATATACCGGGTACAAAACCTTGGGTATATACCCAAATTTCAATATACCCGCTATTTGTACATCACTGATCATTTGCAAACCTTCCGCCGCTGCAATACTATGTTAAAACTATAAGAGATATGTATTAGCTTCAATATGATTTTAATAGGGAAATATGTATAGTTGGGCACTAAATGCAAATTTTTATGAGAAAATCAAATCTAGAGTTATAAAATAAAGGTAGATTTGTCAATTTTCGACCATTTTTTGACTTTTTGACGCACATGCCTTTGCATATAATTTTTTTTGCATAAAATGGCTCTTTACCGCCTTACATTGATCCTTTGTCTACGTAAATGCAAAATTTGAAATGGTAAAACCTACTCATGTATTGGTATTTCTGCAGCGCGTAAACCCTTTTGAACCCATCTTTAACCGAAATGTTATTTAAATTACCTATACATGACACATTTTTTTAAGGTCGGACGTGCAGGAAGTTTTTTTTAATGTTGTTTTTTTTAACCTTTTCATCTTACTTTCAACTCGACTAGACCTTGTCGCTGGTTTTTCACATTTTGCTTGCAGTTCTCCCTTAATTGATATTTATCAATTTCTTCGAATAATGGCAGCGTATGAAAATTATGAAAAATATGATATGCTGGTATATTTTATACAGAGTAATGAAAATTCTGAAGAAGCCTCGGAATTATATTTCCAAAGGTAAGTAAGCTATTACGGCCATGAAAATCTGTATTATCATTATAAGTTTTTTCTTAGATATCCAGAAAAGAAGGCAACCGTTTTTTGAGGTATTTGCTAGTTTAAAAGCAAATTTAGTTAAGCACACATCATTTGTTCACACGCGATCTAAAATATACAACAAAGAGAACAGGGAAAGAAAAGACATAGATATATAGAAGCAACACTTTCGTCCTCTTGTAGAAAAATTGAGAACGAAATTGTTGTGGCAAAAACTGACGGTCAGAGGATCTTGAATAAATATTAATATCATCCATACAAATTTCATATAGTGCATCCTGGCGATTCCGAGCGCCGGGCACTGTTTTCCTAATGGTATTTGCCAAATCGATGCTAACGATTTATTTGGCAGACATATTATCTGATCAGACGAATGCTTTTTTTCAAGTGCGGGAATTTTTAATCGTCACAATACCAAGAAATGGCATAGTGAAAATCAATTAATGTTTGAAAGGGCACATAAAGGTCGCTTTGGAGTTGGGGTGTCATGTTTTATTTTGGGCAGACATATTGTTTATAGGATTTTTGAAGGAGGTCTTACAGGACGTAGATACCTAGAAATCCTTGAGGAAGTTATTCCAGAACTGCTTGAAAATATTCCATTAGCCCAATATAGTGCTGTTTACCTATAGCAAGATGATGCCCCAAATCACAACTCTAGGCTCTTGTGGGAATTTCTTGATAATAACTTTCCTCAAAGATGGATAGGTACTAATGGACCTCCACGATCTCAATATCTCCCAATTTTAGATTTTTTGTTATGGGGCTATATACAAAACGAAGTGTATAAAACACAATATGACGGCATAGCAGAACTTAGAGACAATGGTCGTCAATTTAAACATCACCTTTAAAAATGTGTTTTTTGTTATATTGTTACTTTATGCTATAAAACTGTTGTTACAAACTTACTGTTATTAAAAAACTTACTGTTATTAAAAATTTTTTTTTTTATAAGTAGATATATCCAATTCTTCGTTAGCGATATGCAACTTTCAATTGTTTATTATTGATATTCTTGGCCTACTATTAAATTATGCATTTAATTTCAGAAAATTGTCATTTATTTGCGTGTTTCTGAGAAAAAGTGCATACTATTATATATTTTTGGAAAGGTAAAAAAGGGCATATTTTATAGTCTATAAATATAAAGGGTGTTCCATTTAGAAAAGTAATGATAACTTTTTGACTTGTCCCTGTATACTAATTCCGAAGGCAGAATTGAGTCCTACGGGAAAAGTTATATAAGAAACAGTTTTCACATTTTCGATAAGTTATCTGATAGTTGAGATACGAGAGGTGCCTGAAATTGCAACATTTTCCAATTAGCCCTGTTTATTAAAAACTGAAAGGGCTGTGACAATTTTGTTAACGGCATCTTTAGTTTTACGAAAAAGTAGCACACTGTCGCGAAAACCGTAACTTTCTATCTATAAAAACAACGGAGATACCCCGCAAAAGTACCCAAAATGTTGTAAGCTAAATTAAAAATTCAATATTAAATCTCAAGCTGGGATTTTTCGATTTGTTCTATAAGGAAAACAAGATTACATTTTAAATGAAGATCAACTTTTATACCAATATAGACTAAAACAAAAAAAACTTATCACTAATGAAAAAACTTATTGCTAATAGCGCGTATTCCCTCCTCCCAACTGCTTGAAGGTCGACGAGGCATATTTTCAATTAGGTTCATGTTCTGGTCGATGTTACTCCATTCCCGCAATAGTAATTCTCTGAGGTCCTGGGCAGTTCTTGCAGCTGGCATATGCCTTTGGAGACGTCGTCCCAACTCATCCCAGACATGTTCGATGGTATTCATGTCCGGACTGAGGGTTCGCCAATCGAACCGCCTAAGTCCCACTTCGTCAACAAGTTCTCTGACAATCCTGGCTGCGGGAGGCCTAGCATTATCCTGCATGAAAATGCCAGGCTCGTCATAATGACCATCTTTTAGAACCTCTGTAATGTACCTGTATGCTGTCAGGGAGCCATGTATGAAGACCAACTCTGCGCGTGTTTGTGAAACATAACCGACTCACCTCCAAATGAAAGACCCTTGTCAATACAAACTGGAGCTCTTCTCCACACTCTTCGACGTCTGTTTGATCGACTGACTCAAAAACGCGACTCATCAGAAGACAATATTCTGCTCCAGTCTTCATCATTCCATGACTCGTGATTTCGGGCAAAAGCCAATCTTGCAACTCGATGCCGGCGTCGCAATGGTGGACCTGTAGCCATTCTTTTACAAAATAATCCAGCTTCATGCTTCTCCTAACGATCCACTCAATGACATTATTTATATCTCTTACTTCTTGACGTTGATTTCGTAGAAAACCCGCAGAAGCTGTTCTATTCCGCAAACTTGCGGACACCAAATAATGGTCATCTCTTTGGGTGGTGACTCTTCTTGCCCGGATTTGGGTTTTTTGGTTATCAGGCCAGTCTCCTCATATCGTTGGTACACCTTTTGAACAGCACAAAAGCTCTTGCCAACAATCCTGGCCGTTTCACATTCTCCTCGACCATCTTGTATCAACGCTACATTGTTGTGGTAAGACCACAACAATAGGATCTAAAAGAATTACAACCTTTGAACCAATACTACGAATACTACACTTCTGATCGGTAGGTTTTATAGAAATAAATCAACCATCAATCAAACCAATAAACTGAAATGTGAAATTTTAATCGAATACACATTATTTCAGAAAACTCCTAAACACATTGACAATACTTGAGAGATAATAAGTGCGGCGGATAACACGGAAAAGAAATTATTAAGCGCCTGTTATGATTCATAATTTGTAAATATAAGTTAAAAACAGAAAATCCCAAACAGACATCATAATTTCAAAGTGACCTCGCCAGAGTACTATTTGCTTCAATTCAATAAGGAATTTGAAACAATCAACGTAAACAGCAAAGTTTAGTTAGGAGCAACACAAGACTAGGTTAGCACTAACGAATTTCATTGGTGGTTTTTAGCCCTGCACTGTAGCCCACAGTGAAATCAATTCTTGCGTCTTTAATGGTTTAAAATTCTCTTGAAGGCAAAATATTTTATTGTAGCGCATAGTAAATACAAATTTAAAATCGATTGGGTAAGTACGATTAGTCCAAAATCGACTTAAAGATTCGACTCAGACAGACAAACGACTAACGTTAATTAAAAGTTTCTAAAATAAAATGTTCGTAGTGTTTTTGAATTCGCGAGAAAATAAAATTTTAATTTCAGTTGCAAAGAACAGGACTGAAAAAATAGTTATAAGAAAAAAAAATAAACGTAACTTGGTGTCAGTAAGAATTTGCACACACAAAAGCGAATAAAGACAGCTTTTAATGGCCAGAAAATTACTCAGCCAACCGTTATATGTGCGCCGTGGCAGAAAGAAAATAAAAGATCGTCCCGGTTCGGGCGCCAAGTGACCTGCAAAAATCTCCGCAGGCCGTGGAAAAACAATAAAAACCATAATTATTAGCATGTCTCTCTAACATAACTAATAGATAGCTCATGTTTTTATATGCCTCTTAAATTACACGCCTGTCGTTTCTGTACATACGCGTTTCATACGGTCGAATGTCGTATATTATGATCAGCGGTTCTCAAAGTTTCGTACTTTGCGCTCCTTTATCTATGAGCTCATTAGGAAAAAAGGGAACGACTAAGGAAGGCATAATTGATTGATGGTTGATAATTCTACTAGAAACCAAGCAGGTTTGGATAACATTTTTGTTAATATCAATGAAGGTCTTTACTGTACTAAAGTGGTTGATCTAGGACTGTCTGATCATGTCCCTTCCATACGAAAATATTGACGCGACTGCAGTTAGCAAGGCTCGAGTAGTATATAGACCAATAACTGACTTAGGTCTCTCTCATCTTTATAACATTTTAGAAAGTGTTGATCGGTCCTGGTTAAACACTGAAAATATTCCTGCTGCTAAAAATGTGATTGGTTCATATAGATCATATTGAATGCATGTGATGCCAATTTTCTGGAAAAAAAATAATTCAGGTGGATTTCGCCAAATACGCTGGCTTAACGATGAGTTGAGACAGGAGAGGGAAACACTGCATCTATTAACTCGCATCCATACAACAGATCCTACTTTTGTGTCTAAACAAATGCTAACATCCTTTTAGGAGGAACTACCAAATATAGATTGAAACTAACAAAAAATGTGCACGATAAAACGATAAATACATAAAAGAATCCAGCAACATGCTTTTGTGCATGTATGGGATATCTTAAAAAATAACAATTCATTCATTAAAAAACTCCAGTCATCAACACTAAATGCTACTGATTTTCACAATTTCTTCTGTCTTATTGATTATTGATAATGAAAACATCATTAGGGATATTCCTACAGCAACAAAAAACCCAATCGATTATATATTACCAAACACAACCACCGTTGATGAATATGTTAAATTTATCCATGTGTCCATTAACGAGGTGAGATATATCGTCATGGGTTTTAAGAATAGCCCTACCTTAGATTACCTGAACTTAAATGTAAGGATTTTAAAAACGATCAAAGAAATAATAATTTACCCATTAACTAAAATAATAAACTTTTGTATAAGCGAAAATGTTTTTCCTGATTGTCTTAAGATTGCTGGTGTTGTGCCTGTTGTTGCGATGAAATTTCAAATTAAAGACCAATCTCAATTGTGCCTTTATTTGGCAAGGTCTTCGAAAAAATACTTAAAAAAAACAGATTTGTATATATCTGAAAAGCCATCATTTATTGAATCCCCAACAGTTCGGTCTTAGAAACAACATGTCTACTACATCAGCGATTGGCCAACTTATAGACTTTGTTCAAGAATACTTCGAGGGCAAAAAATTTGCTCAAGCTTCCTTTTTTGACTTGATCAAAGCTTTTGACTGTGTTTCTCAGGACTTGCTAATTCAGAAACTTCCTCTATATAAGTTTGACATCAGTGGCTTGAACCTGATTAAATCATATTTGTCCAATCGTTTTAAATATGTGTTGTACAATGGTGAGTTCTCAAAAAGACAGCAATGGGATTCCATAGGGCTCTGTGTTGGGGCCAGTACTATTTTTACTGTATATCTATGACATTGGAGCCAATATTCTGAATGAACCTGGAGAAATATTGTTTGCTGATGACACTACAACAATAAATATTCACGAACGCCTGGAGCAAATGTGATGACGACACATAGCGATGTACAGACCTGGTTTATATCCAATAAACTGGGTATTAACGCAGCAAAAACAAAAACTTTGCATTTCTCATTGAGGGCAGGTCCCGCGAGTATTGACCCCGTTAAGTTTCTAGGTGTTTATCTCAATACAAAATTAACATGGGAAGAACACGCGAATCAGGTGGCAAGAAAGTTAAGTAGAAATCTCTACATGTTACGTAATCTTAAAGGTATTGTATAAGACAATGTCCTTATGTGTGTGTAGTATGGCCACATTAATGCCCATCTATGTTATGTTATTCTGTACTCCCCACATGCGCCTACGGTGTTTGCTGTACAGAGGCGCTGTGTGGGTGGGGTTGCGGGTTTGAAGTTTAATGATTGTTGTAGAAATTGTTTTGGCATCTTAGGTATTCTGAGTCTACCCTATATATATTGTTCCGAATTGGCCGGTACACAAACACGTAGTTTCTGAGTGCACTCCTTTTATTCAAAACACAGGTTACAGGTATCACAGGTAAACGCTGGTTATACCTAACAATCGTAACTAAGGTAACTTTAAACTTGTCAATGTCAGCTTGTTAACACTTCGAAATCTCAATTACAACTGAATCAAAATGTGGCTTCGCGGCGCGCTTATATAGCCTTTAGAAAAGGATGGAATGATCTAAAAAATTCTAGAATAGTCTAAATACTACAGGGTGAGAAGAATTAACCCTAACAGAACATTCAATAACGATTTTTGACACTATCATAGTCGTTACATGGATAAAAATTAAGGTAAGTCTACTTCAATAAAATAGCAAATAATAAATAAATTCAACTAAATCTTAACAAATCTATAACTAGGGCTAAATTCGCAACTATATATATATATATATATATATATATATATATATATATATATATATATATACACATATATAAACAATTAAACCCACGGAATTTGATAATTTTTTAATATAAAATAGAAAGTTTACCTTCATTTAATTGTTTTAAGAAAATAAAAGAAATGGATGAACCACTTTTTCTATTAAAAAAACCGAAAAGAAATTCGATATTTTCACTGTGTTCCAACGCGTTATATTCCTTAATATGACAATTTGAAGAAAGGCTATCTTTTGTTGCCAAACTTACATTATTTTTGTATTACATTTTTCATGTTTGTCTCCCGTTAGTAACGCATGTGGATCCCTGTGCCGATCCCAAATATTAGACTTTCGCACTTCGCTGTCGTTCGTCTTTTATATTAGGGCTTTAATGATGATGCCTACGGCGCCTAACCTGGTGCTAACCCGGTACCAATATTCCTAGTGCGGTCAACACTAATCAAACCGTGCATCACTGGCGGAAGCCTAACATGACATCGGCCCTCTGGGCCGATGCCGAATGGTTTATAATTTTTAACGAATGCTCTCGCTGTTGTTCGTCTTTTAGGGCTTCAACGATAACGCCTACGGCGCCTAACCTTTAACCCGGTACCAATCCACCTAGTGCCTTCGCGCTCCTGATAGTACCGATCCACAACCCACAAATGCATTTTGTTTTTCCTATATAATTTATAAAGATCATATATAAAATAATCTTGGCATATTAGCATCCCCAGCACACTGGATTTCCGTCCAACAGACGACACTGCCGCTCTCTTTTTATTTAGCAGCTGTAATTATGTTTAAAAACGTTTAATAATGTCTAATATAATAATAACTTCTAATTTTTAGTTAGAAATAATCATTTTTGTGTTATAAAGCGTTATAATATAATCAGTCTTTTACGTAGTTCATAAATTAAGTTTGTGTAAAATATGTTTTTAGCGATACGCCAAAAACAAGTTCAGTGCAACCTTCCGAAACCTTAGTTTTTTTTGGATATAATTTGAAAAAGTGCCTCATCCATAAATTTTTGTGTATAGGAATTATTAAAAAAAGGTAATCTTTCAAATGTATATTTTAAATTTGTTAAATTCCATGGGTAAAATTCTTTACAAGAGCCCATATACACATATATACTCACAACCGCGACTATCATGAGTACAACACCAGGACAAGAAATAATATTGCTATAAATTACATATAAAACAATACCTTTAGTTTTTATTAAGTTGACTATTTTTATTATTATTTTTTTTTCTTTTTATTTTATTCGCTTTTTGTATCGTGTTCTTGAGATTTTGACAAGTAAAAATACTTATGTATGTACATTTACCAATCAATATTCATTCATCAAAACAGAAACCGTGGAGTATCTGTAAAATGATCCGCTGGTACCTCCTGGTTTATAATTTTTAACGAATCGCTCTCCGCTGGTTATATTCCGGACTTCTTACACCAATATTTAAATCAGGTGACAGATCAAACATTTCTAATTATAGACCTATTTGTATTATAAGTTGTATTCGCCAAACTGTTTGAAAATATTGTCACCAAACACCTGTCTTCATCCCTTAGTTCTTCTGTAATTGAACAGCAGTTTGGCTTCCAAACTGGAAGATCTACAGGCGCTAACTTGTTGACATATGTGCAGTACTTGTCGAATGCCTTGGAGAATGGTTATGAAATTCCTGCTGTGTATACAAATTTCTCTAAGGCATTCGACATGGTGAACCACAACGTTCTTGTTGGTAAACTGGAAGCAAGTGGCTTGTCTGGTCCCCTGTTAGATGGGTCGAGAGCTTTTTGCATGATAGGTTTCAAATTGTGCGTGCGAATAACGACAAGGCAACCAATATACAAGTACCGTCAGGAGTACCACAGGGCTTATACTTGTTATTTAACTTATTTGTAAATAACATAAATAATTGCTTTCAGTATTCCATTATTTGCGGATGATTTGAAGATGTTTCTTTCCATTAATTATCTGGATGCCTGTCAAAAATTACAATCTGATCTAGATAATTTCGTAGAGTGGTTTAGCATTAACGGCATAGTCCTGAATATCTCTAAATGTAACTCAATAAGCGTCGCAAAACCTCGTAATCCAATAAAATTTGAATATAGTATTGAAGGTCAGCCATTGGACAAAATTAGGGGGGAACTGTTTAAATATGTTCCGTAAGTTGTCTGTTTATTATTGATATTGTTTGTATATATTTGTTTTATGTTTTTTGTATTGTATTGTGTTTTTTAGTTTTTTTTTTAATTACATTTTATTGATATCATTTTTTTACTTTAGATTATTTATTGTTTATGATGTACAACTATCTATTATTGTAAAATGGGTTTGCGCCCGTATAGAACTAAATAGATAAATAAATAAAACAGAGACAGGTCGCCCATAATTCAACGATGCTCTAGTAGTGCAAGCTTCCTTGTGATTTTTGGATCATCAATCAAACAAATAGCTCTTCTTTGGACAGTTAAGGATAATAAGAATGGGACAGGAAACAGTAATTAGACCGTGGTCAGAAGAACTCAAGGGAGTGGAAATGGAAAAGGCATACGGCTTAGGGTGAGTGGTAGAAAGATGTCAAAGGGGTTGTCGTAATTTATATTTTCCGGATGTTGCTGTTGTTGCTGCGCTAATTCCCGTTGATTTTTGTGATTTTAGATTTGTCGATTATTTTCTTCCACCTTGTTTTTCGATGTCTATGGCTCGGATTATTCTGGTCTTATAATGCCCTATATTGGCAATCTCTCTACACTCATCGAAGTTAATTTTGTGGCCTGTATCTTGGTGATGCAGGAAGAGGGCCGATGTTGTTTGTTTCTGATGCTGAGTTTAAGCTGTCCTACTTGTGCTGATATTCGCCTGTTAGTTTACTTCACGTACATCTTTTCATATTATTTAGTTTTTTCTCGCCTGTTTCAGTTAATTGCACGGATCTAGATATTAGAGTATTAGTATGATGTGATCTTTCATTTAAATATCTGTCGGTATGTGTTGGTTTTCTATTCACAGTGTAGTAATTCGAATGTACGTTATGCAGTTTTGTGACCAGAACATCTAAAAATGGAAGTTTGTTGTTTTCCTCTAACTCTAAAGTAAATTGTATACGGGAATGGCTTGTATTTAAGTGAGTCGGAAAATGTTCAAGCTCTGTATTACCATGCTGTCATATAATAAATATGCCATCCACATAACGAATCCAAGCTTGCTTTCTCAAGAGCTTCTTTCTCGAAGTATGCTCCGAGAGCTGTATTATATGTGCCTGGAAATCCTCGTTCATAGCAACCCTGTCTAATGCTTCGTCGATGGGAATACTAGGATATAGCGACTTGACATCTAGACTTGCTATAATATCGCCTTTTTCAAGAACGATGTCTCGTATAATTCGAGTGAAATGCTCAGAGTTTTTACATATGAATCTGCTTTTTCGACAGCTGGTTGCATAACTTCAGCAAGATCTTTTTCTAGTTTTTGTAGCGGCGAATTAACGGCACTGACGATAGGTCTGATGGGTGCCCCTAGTTTGTGTACTAAACCATAGAGTTCAGGACATCTGCTCGACTTTTCCCGTTGTATGATGACTTAAGAACCAACATTCATGGTTAAATATAGACCATTGAAACATATGCAACCAAACCTGGACATGCTGTGTAATTTAAAGCAGACATATACTAGTTCTATGCCATTAAAATGGTATAAGTATTTCTATTTTATTAGTTTCAATGCTTTAGTTATGATTACATTATTGCAACTTTAAATTTGAAGTAAAAGTGTGAAAAAAATAATTCTAATTTCATTTATGCAACCTCCCCTCCACCACAGTACAGCTTAGATGGCGCATCCCAGTTTGAGAATCGCTGTAATATGTGCGGTTCTATTTATAGCTAGATAAATGCTCGGAAAGCAGATCAACTCAAGAAGATGGCATATTTCTTCGGATGGCCTTTTTATGGATGATTTAACGAGAACTAGTAAAGTATTTGTTACCATAAACGTCACGCGCAGCGTATAGATGTTATTTCGAGAACTATAAACGTCTTCTAATTCGGAGGAAGCTCTCATCGAAACCTTATCTGATAAAAGCAGATGGGCCATAAATGAGATGAGATAAGTGGCGCCAAAGCGGATTATACCTCGCATAGAGGGTCCATCAGATACACAATAAATTCGCACACGCAACAAGATTAACTGCGGTGTTGCCGAGAATGTGAGTTAGGTCCTTTTGTTAACAACGAATCTTGTTAATATGCTCAGTTCCTCGGTTCCTGGACCGAAAATGATTTGAAATTTGTGTTTTTTGAGATTCGGCGCGCTGTAGCTCGGTAACGGTACGTCTGGGAAGAAGTGAGCCTGAAAGTCAATGGTAGCAGTGGCGTCCGATAGGGGCTTCTTTTCTGATATTCCGATGATTCAAAAATTCAGGTCGTTATGGATAATTTTTCAAGGTGGGAAATTTTTTTTCGGATTTCCCGTCCAATAATCTCGGACAAGTTCGTTAACGGGTGACATGGGAGAGCGGGATGTCACTTAAAAAAAATGGGGTAACTTTGGAGGCATTTTGCAGAGCTGAAACCCGACCACTCTTACCAAGCTGAAACGGAGGTTCGATGGGAATTATAAAGGAGATTCAAAACCAAAATAGGATGCCTGTACCTCAAATGCAAAAAAAGCGGTAGGACTAGAAAAAAACTAAAAAAAACTATTTTGAGTCTTAAAATGGTCGCAGATTTCACTATTTTTTGGAAAAGAGTAACAAGAGGCAGCAATAGTTTACGTGACCCCAAAGTTCCCCCGAGGGTTTGAAAAACCAAGCCGCCGAAATTGCTTATTATACAGGGCAAATAAATCAGAAATAAAACTGCAATCTTCTTTTTTTATGTTTCACTAGTGTTTTACATTTGGCACTGTAGCATATATACGGTTGACTCTAGACGAATCAAGTGATACAACTAAAAAAACGTCTATATTTCCTCTAAAGACTAGCATAACATTCAGTCCGATAAGAGTTAAGGATGAATTTCGAGAAATTTTTGAAATGTAGTGTTCATGACATTTGTTTGTCGTCGCAAAATGCAGATTTTAGTCGTTTTTAAAGACAATGTTTTTAATTGGATATAAGTCCAGATATTTGCAAATATCTTCTCGATTGCAAGTATTTTAAATTGAGTTTTGTATATCATATATATTATAGAGAAAAGACTAGATTTAATATTGACAGAATACTTCAGTAAATCCACTGAAGCTTAGAAAACGGTGTTTTAACTAAAAGTTTGACCTGTGTACAGAAGCAGAGTATTTGAATGAAGGCACTAAATTAAAAATTCTGTTTTTATGTAAGTTTTTACTTGTAGTATTATTTGTCTAGTCCAGTATAAATATACTGCTTATAAATTTACATATGTACCTCTCAAGTGTCTGGTTTCGTTCAGTTTAATCGATGTTTGTCCCTAAAATAAGAAAAACCTAGTTTTGGAAAGAAATTATGATATTTGCACAGATGTGTGTGTATGTGTATTCATTTCAAATTTGCACTGAAAATACCCTAGGTCAGTATCTGGCAAGGATTAGATTTAGGGAAACGTAAAAAAATCATATTTTGAGAACGTACAAACCGACAAATTGAAAACATCAAGAGCTAGGGTAAACGTACTGATATTGAAAAATTGTTGAAGTCATTGGCGTAGAAACTTAATTTTTTTTATTATGTTAAAAAAAACGTAATATTTCGAAAATGGGCGAAACACGTCGAATTTACTTTATTTATATAGTATAAAAAATACTGTTTGATCAGAATACAAGAGTAGCCCTAAAATGAAAAAAAAAATCATTTTTCAATACATTTTCTTTTGTTACACAGGGTAGATGAAGCAGCTCCCAAAATCGTTATTTATTTGTTTTAAACACGTTGGTTATAAAGAACAATCAGTTAAACATGTCAAATGTATATAATTCAGATTCTACAGACTCTTGTTTCCCTCCTGCCCGACAGAGTCGGGATATCTATAATACTTTATACAACAACCGCACGAAGCAAAAAAGGCAATTTTAAAAACAAAAGACGACCGGAAAATCACTAAATCACCATCAACTTTGTTATTTTAAATGGGACACCCTGTATTTTTTGACATTTTTGGATTCTCCTCATTTTCCCCTTTCCAAAAATATATAATTTGTCTATATTCCGAACAGTAGTTTTTGACTCATTCCACTTTAAAGTTGCCACATATGACAATTTCACAGATATGCAGCCATACTTAAATCGCGGTACCCATGAAATGATGAACTGTCAACTAAAAACAAAGGAACCCTGTTAAACGTGAACGCAATCCACAGATACTTAAATCGCTTTACCCATGGAATGTTATCAACAGACACAAAACAGTAATTTGTAAAAAAATATATTATATATATATATATATGTATATAGATATATATATATATATATATATATATATATATATATATATATACTACAACGATAACGATAACAAAGGAACAAACAAAAACAAAACAAGAACTAGGAATTAATATTTTTCTCTCCTTCGCCTCTCTATTATCCAAGCAATTCTGAAACACTTTTTCCAGTTTCCTAATTGGTTGAGTGATGAACGTGGTACATTCTGTATTTAATACCCTAATTTCATACACTATTTTTGTCGCAACTCGTCAACACTGTCCGTTCTATTATGATACACTTTATCCTTTAGGTATCCCCACAAAAAAATTGTCCAAAGGTGTAAGGTCGGGACTGTTCGCGGGCCAATAAATATGGCCATATTTGCCAATCCACAAATTATATCGAGCATTTAAAAAATCTGTGACTCGAATGTTGTGTGGTGGTGGGCCATCTTGGTGACAAATTATATACTTACTAGATTAATTTCAAATTTTGTGCAAGCATTAAGTGTGATATAGAGATAAGGTATTAAAGTTGTGTTACGAATTCCAGATAGCGGAACAAAATGGCGGCCAAATAACATGTTAAAAAAATTAACCTAAACATATCTTCTTATCAGGGGCGTGCGGTGAAATTTTAAGAAAGGGAAGCAATTTTTAGAAACTTACCTATTTGTAATGTAATTCGATTCTTCGATCATTTTTTGCAAATTCGTCAATGACGTCATCATAAAAACGTCGATGCTCCGACATATTTTGGAGAAGTTTATTTTCAATGGACAACGGAATTTTTTATACGTTTAGGTGTTGAAAAATTGCGTTCTACTGATGAACTTGTGGCAGGTATTGTCAATACTAATTCACACAATTTAGACACTTCGGTGTAGGCATCTTCCAGCTCCTTGTCTTTTAAAAATTGCATTAGTTCCTTAGCGTTATTTTTTGCGCTAATGTCATCAGTTTCGTAAATCACTTTTAGTACAGATCGCAGTAACACTTGGTTGAAGAACTGGCCATAATGAAGAAGAAGATTAAACGCAGCTTCTGGAAAAGTTTTTCCTTTAAATACATCAAAATTGCAGAGCTCGAGGAATTTAAACCCTTAAATCTATAGTTTATTTGTTGCTGAATTTGATCGATTATTTCATAAAAGAGGCGTCTGTATGATGTTTGAACATCTCCCACCTTGTCTGTTCGAAGACGCTTGGCTTGTGGCTCTACATTTAACGTCATCGTTTTCTCCCAAAATAGGCCAAATTCATCTCTTTTTAAAAAATTTTAAAATCATCCACTTTTTTTAGGCAAAAAGCAATATCATTTGTTTTAGTCTGTAATATATTAAAAACATTGTCCGAGAATGGAAATATTTCTGAAAATATGTTCAATAAATAATTAAAATTAAAATCTCGTTTCAAACAGTCCAAAACCCCCCCTCGAACTATTAATTGCTTCTGAGTCCCCCGTTTCATTATTTTCTATTATATTCACAAATAGTTCAATCAGTGATTCACGATTTTCAGATACTGTTAACACAAGTCTTCCATTATAGTTCCACCTAGTAGGAGCTACTTTGGGCAATCGTTTGAGGACAATGGAGTCCAAAGCTTGTGTACGTTTTGTTGACTTGGAAAAAAAAGCAGACATGCCACTTAAAATAACGAAAAATACTTTACACTCTTTAATGCGATTGATGGATTGGGATAAAACTAAATTTAATTTATGAGCAAAACAATATACCAACACAGCACTTGGGAAAGTTTCTCGAACTTTAGCTTGCAGACCCCCTAATTGTCATGCCATCACTGCAGCTCCATCATAGCTTTGAGCAACTAATTTTTTCTCTCCATTAATTTCTTTAGTAACGTTATAAACTACGGTATATAATGCATCTGCTGTACGATTTTTGGACACATTCTTAAAACCTAAAAATTGCTCTTGAATACTGTCTGTTTTAACGTAGCGTATAACTATAGATAATTGGCTAAAATTTGTGATATCAGTTGTTTCGACCAGAACAATAGCAATGAACCGCGCCTCGCCAATCTCCTTCTTAATTCTTTTTAGAATAATGGTTGCAACAGCGGAAATTAAATCATTCTGGATTCGATTCGACGTTCCGCGAAAAACGCTAGACTGCTCTACATGATTTTTTAAGCAATCATCATATTTAGCCATTAAACTAAGTAAATCTTGAAAATTTCCTCTATTTGAAGAAACCCTTGTTTTGTCATGACCTCTAAATCCCAATTCGTGCTGTCCGACAAAACAAACAACATCGATAAGTCTTCTTAATATTTGCCTATTTTTATCGACTAGTTCATTGTGTTGGCGGTGACTAAATTCCAACTGTTTATTAAGGGCGTGTTCAATTCTGGTTTTGCATAAGATTTTTTCTTTTATGACGGCCTGTAAATGGGCTTTGGATATAATGTGTCTTTTTACAGCTTTATGGAAATTGTTTAAATCGGAAAAACCAGTTTTATTCCAGAGACCTTTTTCATTTTCAAAAAGTAAACATGGCCAACAAAATAATTTGCTTACATTCACACCCTGTTAGCCATTTAAATTGTTCGTATTGTTTTTCCGGATAAAAATGTCTAATACAGTTTTTCATTTTTTGTGGTTAAATTTTTCATAGGCGGTTTTGCCCTTCCTTTGGAAATTATTTGAAGCTGATCATCGAATTTTAATGTTGAAAATCCCTTTATTATTAAGACACACGTCACACATTCACACACACTCTTCTTACTAAATTCTCCAACATTTTCAACGTTATTACCGACAGCCGAAGTTGACGGTATTTGCATATCCACGTCCGTATTATTGTCTTCCATATCGCACCATGCACGACGCGACGTACGTATCACACAACACACGGATAGCCGTTCAAACAAAGAACCTACTCCAACGATAGCTTCCGCTACCACTTAAAGCACGCGACTGAGATGCAGAAATTGCAAACAGCCGGTGGAAAGTTCAATAACCTCTGGCTCGATTCACAGGAAATCAAGCATACAGGACTTGGCTGCAGAGAACCTAGCGGCCCGCATAGGTTCTATTCGATATTCTATTGTGGCTGGGTCGGAATCAAGGCCGCATTTATTATGGGCTTGATAATTAAGATAATATTTTGACATTTTTAATATAAACTAAATTAATGGTTTCCTATTTCAAAAATTACATTTTAGAAGATGTTTTGTAATTTTTTTTTGGGGAAGCACTGCTTCCCTTGCTTCCATGGACTGCACGCCCCTGCTTCTTATTCAATGGGCTGTATATTTCGAAGAAAAATTAAATATGATATAAGGATAAATTGGTGCGAATTAAACATGACGTAACAAAATCGCGGTCTGTGTCAATGTAAAAACTACTTATTGAATTTATTTTAAATTATGCCCAAAATCATCCAATATATTGGAACAAAATAGCGTCCAATAAAAATGTTTGAAAAGACAGTATATATGCGTATCTAAATAACTATGTACTGAACTAAATTGGTTCACACTTCAATATTCCTAATAAAATGAAATATTCATAATGCAGAAAGTTCCAGGTAAAGGAAATTTACCGATTTCTTATTCATGGATAGGTATACATGTCTCTAGAAGAAATCTAGAAAAGTTAGTTGACTTAAAAATTATAAAACAAATTCTAACCCCCGTCAGTATGGCGGCCAAAATTTAATTCTCGAACCAGGACCCCAAACCTTGTCAGCACGCCACTGAACTCGAACCCCAAGAGCCGCTAGTGCTGCTACTATCGACAGTTATCAAACTAAAATTCATCGATAAGTGAATTGCTTTCGTTCATCGAGAACTATAAAAACTAATATCGCCCATTCCTATTGGTGACCACCATCTTAACACAGACAATCTTAAGCAAAACATGATACATAATAATTATTTTCCGATAGGCACCTATGAGTGGAATGTTGATGCTTTCACCATCAGTTTATGAATAAATTTATGCGTAAAGAGATTGTGTTTGCGATGGTTATTTTGATGATTATTTTTTTGTTTGATTTGTTTACTAAACACTCAATGAAATAATAGTTATGCTCCAGTATTGGTAATTAGTTTTTCTCTGCGGCAATGTCGGTACCTGGCACCTGAAACGGATCTTATTATCTGGTTAATTTGTTTTCGGTGCCGCCCCAGTTGACCATTTGACTTTCATATTTTTTTATCAGGTGTTTATCTGAATGATGTTCATAAGAATGAACCTTTTCGGCTACAGGGCGTACAGGATGTCCCGGAAAATGTAGGCAATCTCTCAGATGTAAATAGATAAACACAAAATAATGCTAGTTTCTCACCTAAAATTGTCTCCTAAACTGTTCATCAAATGAGATATTTTGCTGTCGTTTGTAGTAACTTAAGTATATTTGGGCGATTGATGAACTAACTGGAACTGCTTAAAACAGTCTAAAACTGAACAGGCAACAAGTCAAGGAGCCCGGGAATAAACTAAAGTGCGGGACACGAAAGAAAACGGGGCGGTCCTTAAAATAAAGGTTCATAGACTTAAGCAAGCAGAAAAGTAAAATTTCTGTAAGCAAATAAATTTTATGTTGTTTTATTTGTTGTAATAGTTTGCTACTTCACCTATAAAGTGCGCCAGCTAAGCGGTACGGAAAATTAATCGAGGATTTAGTAAATTTCGCACTGGTCCACTTGTAATTGGGATGTGCCTAGAGTCTCCATGCACTTGCCGCTAGAAGGTTCTAGCTATTTCCAGTGGCGCCTATACATTTCGAGCATTTGTTTTCATTTCTATATAAATGCGTTACGTTGAATTTGAATTATTATTTGGAAGCAACGATGGCGAGCAAAAGAGGAAAAACAATTCGAAGCGGTGCACGTGAAGTTCTTATGCGCATTATAGAGGCCTGTACTAGAGAAGCTGAAAATAATAGTTTGACTATTCCAATTCAAAATCGAACTGAACGCTCTGCATTTTACACTGGTATTTCGGAAAGTAGTGTAAGAAAAATTCAAAGAGAACATAATGATCGCTCATATTCTACTTCACCTTTAAAATCTCCTGGTAAAAAAAGACCCCGTATATCACACAAAGGTAAAATTGACGATGGTGATTTTCAAGTAATTCGACGAACAATAGAGGATTTTTATATAAACTTGAAGAAGGTTCCAGCCTTCAAACCTACTTCGTGGTGTAAAGAACAAAATGGATTTTCCGTATGGGTATAAAACCTTAAATCTGCTTTTACGATCAAATGGTTTTGTTTGGCGCAAGTGCCAAAATAAACGAAAATTGCTCATTGAGAGACCAAATATTTTTCACTGGCGGGTGAAATATCTATCAACTGTAAGGCAATATAGGCAAGAAGGACGCAATATTGTGTATCTAGACGAAACCTGGGTAGATAATGATATGACAGTGAACAAATGCTGGCTAAGTGAAAGTGTTACATGTGTTGTTCAGGGAATCCGCTCTAGTAGTCGCTTTATTATAGTTCATGCTGGTTCAGAAACCGGATTTGTTCCAGGTGCTGCTTTAGTTTTTCGCTCGGGACTAACAACTGGAGACTATCATGGACAGATGAATAGAGATAATTTTAATTAGTGGTTGCTCGAGAAGCTTCTACCTAACATTCCTCCCAAATCAGTCGTGGTAATGGATAATGCGTCTTATCTAAGACGGAAGGAAGATATACTCTACAAAAGCTCATATGATATCGTGGCTTAAATCGAACAATCTTGTATGTGATCCAACATGGAGAAAATATTAATTATATATTATTATAATATCAGCCAACAAGCCTAGAGAAAAAAAGTATAAAATTGACGGTCTTTTACGTAACCTCGGTCATACAGCTTTAAGGCTGCCTCCATACATGTGCGACCTCAACCCTATTGAACTTGCAAGAGCAATTAAATATTTTAAATAAAATAAAATTAGAAGTGATTGACTCAAAATCGGCTGAAAATTGGAAATCGTATGTTAAAAATGTTCGTTCTATTGAAGATAAATACTGGGAAGTAGATGGCAAAATTGAATCGGTTATTGATGATTTAGTTATCACACTGCAATCTTCAAGTAGTGACGACGAAACCTCATCATTTTCAGAGGAAGACAACGATTTAGAAGGAATCGAACCATTTCACAGCCGTCAACCTCAAAAATGGCTTAGTTTTTTTTCATATATTTTGTAAAATTGTTCATAAAGTACCTGTCAATAAACTGCTTCAAAATAATTAATTTTCTGTTCAATACCGGGTGTCAGAAAATATCTAATATTGCAATTAACATTTGAAAAACTACAGAACTCATATTTTTCCAAAATTAAATGTAGTTACAGTAGGGGAGCCAGCACTGATTCCAGTGAACAAGATTTATCAAAATTTTAACTTATGCAGTTCGACTTTGGGCTATTCGGGTATGCTAAAAGTGACCGTTTGTCTCCGTCTGTCGTATTACTTTGTACAGGGGCGTCATTGTGAAGTACTATACAGGGCGTTTTCTAATTGCGTGCTAATGTTAAAGGAGGATGATTCTTGGACCTTTTTAAGAAAAAGTTTAATATGAACCTAAAAGTCTTAACTTTGGAGATACAGAGTTTTAAAAAAACATTTTTTTAAATCCTAATTCTGATGCTATTATAGATAAATAACTGTGTAA
This sequence comes from Kuschelorhynchus macadamiae, assembly GCA_030620095.1. Taxonomy (NCBI): domain Eukaryota; kingdom Metazoa; phylum Arthropoda; class Insecta; order Coleoptera; family Curculionidae; genus Kuschelorhynchus; species Kuschelorhynchus macadamiae. The sequence goes on along the minus strand of JAUTXW010001340.1, from coordinate 433,546 downwards.
AATTTGATACACGTCTTTTATGCATAAAAGGGCATTTTTTATTAACAATCAATTTTTGAAATTTCTACCAGTGGCGTGCATATGTAATTAACCTGGGTAAATCCGTATGCTCCTTAATTCATAGAAGACATGTATCAAATTTCATGCAGTTATCTACAATAGCATTAAAATTGGGATGAAAAAAAATGTTTTCTTTTTAAACTTTACCATCCTGTATCTCAAAAATTAAGACCTTCAGGACATAAAAACACCCCCTTTAACATCAGCACGCAATTAGAAAATGCCCTGTATAGTACTTCACAATGACGGCCCTTGTATAAAGTAATATGACAAACAGAGACAGACGGCCACTTTTGGCATACCCGAGTAGGCCAAAGTAGAACTGCATAAATTAAAATTTTGATAAATCTGGACTTATAAATCGTGTATCACTATACTGGGTGGTCCAATAATAGTGGACGTAGGCAGTAGCGCGGGAACCGTTAATGACAGAACTCAAGAAAAAATATATTTATAGGTAAATCGATCAAGAAAAATAAAAATTAAATCATTTTAAAATTCGAAAGTTCGCCGTTTTTGCAACACAAAAGAGATATAGAAGTGCGGTACACGAAAGAAAAGAGACAAATATAGATAAAGGTTCATTAAGCATAGTTACATTTTTTAATTATCTGAAGTGCTTATAGCCAAAAAGGAGTGCCATATTATTTAAAGAACGACGGGACACCACTGGTTTAAAGAGATTTCTTGGCCGACCTTCCTAAACCGATTGACTCCGCCCGGTTTTCTTTCGTGTCCCGCACTTTACCTTTAAAAGTTTTGACTACACCACGTTTAGCTGAATATGAATTTCACTGAATCCGTTTTTGGTCGTCCGCCAGGACTTTTTATCACTTTTGAAAAATTGTGACGTTTTAACGAGAGTACCTGCAATTTTTTATTTATTTTAATAATCGAAGTCTATTGTTAAAAAAATGATTACTAAAACTACTAATCCAATTTATCTCAAATTTTGCAAGAAAATAAAGTATTATGTAGGAATTAAGAGTAAGAATAAAAATAGAGTTCATTATTTACATATTTGGCCTCTGCCAAGATTACCTCACAGTATAAGGTCGATCGTACGACGTTGCCAAGCCTAACCAGGAACACCAATGTTTATACCAATTTATATTACGGTGAATATGTTTAAACATGACGCAATAAAATTTTCATACAAAGAATAGTAATTTATTTCCAGTATTAGTTTCTAAGCAGTATAAAGAAATTACTTTTATTGCAAAATAGTAAAATACAAACTAAAATACCCAAAGCCTCAGATCAGATTACACCAGTAACAAGAGTTTTACTTAGATATGGCAAACCAGAGCGACAACTCCACGTATTAGACCATCCCACTTTCATAGACAAGGGATCCTTATAGTAAAAAAGTATAATAGTCTACAGTAAAGATTGTTACAGGGTCACGTGACCGGCATAGCTTAAAAACCAATAGCGGGTCGTGAAACTACAATAAATTTTAACATTAAAGAAATTAATTTGCTAAAAAATATTTTATTAGATACCAAGCTTTTCTTAGAGCCACTACTGAATGTGTTTTAATGTATTATTGTGTATTTGTTGATATGGTTCAAATTTTCTAATTATATGTTGCCTTACTTCAAGAAGCAGCGTTCTAAAGGTGCGGTGACATTACAAGAATATTGATTTTTTAAATATTTAATAAATCAGTTTTATTTCTTTATCTTGGACACTGCGAAACTAGGAGCTTTAGTTCTAACTATAGTCCGGAATTGTGAGTTTGTAAAAAAATGGCCGTTTACGTTTGGAATTTTCTTTTAATCACTAAGTAAACAGCAAGATTTCCTTTTCCAGGAGACGTGTCTAATGGAAGATACCTTATTCACTTATTTTGGGTCACATGACGTATTGGCCAATCCGGTTCAGTATAATAGAATGTTTATTTCGTCGGGGGTCATGTGACAATCCTCAGAAGCAAAATGATACAAAAAAGACTCTGAGGTGATTTTTTTGACGATTACAATAGTTTTTCCTATCAGAGAAATAAAATAATTATAGAATATATCTATAATATATTAAAATAGCCAAAGAGCGTCTCACGCTCAAAAAAACGTACTGCGATTTCGAAAATCACTAGATTTTGGATGAAATCTGGGGAAATAATAAAGTTTCGGATGATTTAGCGTCTTTTTTTGTTGAGTTGGGCCAATTTTTTATATAAGTGTTGTCAGGTAAAGGAATTTAAATGGTGATTCTTTGGGTACTAAAAGTAAAAAATGTGTTCGTAAACATGTTCTAAACTGTTAAGAATTTAAGATTTAGGATATTGAAAATTAAAAAAAAATCTTTTACTTTTTAAATGTTAGCTATTAACATGGAAAACCAATATGACAATTGGCTATTCTATTCTTTTCTTATAGCGCTCGCTTTTTTTACTTTCTTCGCAAGAGGAAAGTATTCTAGTTGCAAAAAAACATGTTTTCTCAGTTCTGTCGGTTAGTCTGTATGTTTGTCCGCGACAAAGCTCAAGAACTGCTTGTGCTATTTACTTCAAGTTTTTGTTAAAAATTAAAGGTCATTCATATGATGATGACGTGGTAACATTTTGGTAAAAATCCAATATGGCTGAACAAAATGACGGTCCATTGAAATGTTAAAAAAATATTACTAAAAAACTGCTTTTCCATTTTATCCAAATTTTGCAGAAAAATTAGGTGTGACATGACCATCAACTGATAAGTTGTAGCCTAATAAAATGTTATAAAAGTAAATGCACAATATATGGAGAAACAAAATGGCGACCTAATCAAATGTTTAAAAATTTAAAAACCGTTTTTTATGAGGGGATATAATAAAATTTATTTTTTATAGATCATGTAAATAAAGTTATAGAAAAATAAAAAATAATAATAAAAGTACATTAACAAATAAAAGCAAAATTTAAAAAATGGTATACAGAAGTTTCGAAGCAGTGGTTTTATTTCAGTAGGTGTGGTCATTGAATGTTTGTACGTTAGATCTGGACAATCAGTCCTGGAGATAAAAAATGCATATTGTTTAAATTTAAATGTTTGTTAGATATGTGTATAAATCACACCTATTGTTAAAAATTTGTTATTTGTGCATGTGCAAAATAACTATTCAAAAACGGTAGCTTAAACAGTTCAGAAAAAATAGTAAAAAAACATGTTTTGTTTTGTTTTTTCTTAAACATTAACATTTTTTCTCACACATTAAAAAAAAAACACGAAAAACTGAAATAAATTAGTATATGATTTAAACATAAAAAAATAAATACTAATTATTATGAAGATACTAAAAATATTTTTACAATAAATTTCAATAAGCCTATAGAACAAAAAAAAAAGGTAAAACTAAGGAAGTTCTTGTTTATTTTTAAACAAAACATTTTTTTTCCAATGTGATGACTAAAATACTACGTGTTTTAAACTCTCTTTTTATAGTTCAACCTATATTCTGCTCTATGTATTTTTCACAATTTTTTTGGTCATACAAATTCTTTGTGTTGCCATTTTTGGCAATTTAGTATATTCTCTGATTAACTTGCACAAAAAGATTACTCTTAATTCAAGTCAATAAATCCACCATGCAAGTACCAGCTATTTTAATTTTAAATAATTTGTTTCGTTTCTAAAAGACAAACGCTTAAAATTAAAGGCCATCCTAATTATTGCAAATGTCAAAAATAATAATAACTTGACATGAATAACCACTCGGTAGTTGTACCAAAAGTTAATTGATCTTACCAGGGAAACATGGGAATCGTTCAAGAGGTCAAAAACGATAAGCAAGAAATATGGCAATATTTGTCCAGGAACAATTTGACGGATTTAAAAGAACTAGTCAAAGATAAAATACCTATAGCCAACTATGAGAAAATCGAGAAATGGACATTGCCAGGCAGTATAAAATATGTGTCAAATATATTTAAGAATTCATTATAAAAAATAAAAAAAATACCTGACACAATGGCGAACGTAAATAAATGGATACTTGCAATACAATGAAGCTATATAATTTCTAAACCTGTGTACGTGCTTTGATTTTATTTGCATTTTTAAAAAATCGAGTGGCAAAGAAACAAAATCAATTAAAAAATTCAAAAGAACTCTACAGAACTTTAAATATGAAATGATAATTTCAATCTACCATGAAAAATACAAATGCCATTCCTGTGTCGACTGACAAAATGGTGAACGAATAGTAATAAACTGTTTACAATCATCGCTTGTTACTGATTTATATAAACCGTGGAACGTTATGATCTTTCAGCTAACACTACTTTATTTTCTTTTTTATTGCTTGTAAATAGGTTACGCGTTTGAAAGATAAAGACTAAAAAGCATATAGGATTCACTGTCAAACAGTGACTTCGAAAACAGAATGTTATCTGAAATGAGAGCTAAAAATATCCTAGTAATATCGTATTTTAGAAAGCGCATAGCATGAATAACGTAATAATTGTGCAGTGTATTTTATGATAAAATTAAATACAATAAAATTTATACAATTGACACGTTTGTCCTTCTGTTGGGACGAAATCTTATCGTTCTATTAAATTTGTTATATTTAGAAATTTTAAAAGCTTTACAATTAAATCACATGCCATTCATGACCTCCTAGATCTCCGGATTTAAATCCATTAGATTTCTGTTTGTAGAGTCATCTGAATGCCTTGATTCCGTATTCAGAATACTGAGAATGAGAGGAAGTGTTTTCTCGAATGGACTGGACAATATAAAAAGGAGAATTGCTGCTTGTATCATCAAAAAGTAATAATTTTTAACCGTTGTATAGTCTTTTAGCAAACAACTTTTATGACTGTTTTTTTATTGTGAATTTAACTGAAATTTATTGTGCCATTTTGTTAATTCCAAAACGACTGATCGCAGCAAAAGATACAGAGTTTTTGTAAGTAGATCAGACACCAATCTCGCAATCAAGAATATGCAAAATTTTAACAGAATACGGAGATAACGGTCATGGTCAAAATCATCCTTGAGGTATAAGAACTAAGTTTTTTCAAAACAAACAATTGGATGTTGTACAGGGTGATCAGTTAAGGGTAGCGAGCGGCCATATCTCATAAGATATTGGTCGTATAGATTTGAGAAAAAAAAATCATAATAAAAGTCGCCAAGAGAAATTGCTGAAAATTATTTTCGATTTTGTCAAACGTCCGCTAGAGGGCGTAACAACCAACACCAAGTAGAAAAATGGGGTTTTTATAGAATTTTGCCTAATGAAAATATATCGATGATATCATTTTCATATTTAGTGACCATTTCCCTACACTTTTTGTCTAAAATATTTTGTTCTATATATCAAAATAAAGCGGTGGGGGAAGTTCAATTGTTTTTTCAAACAAACCAAGATGTCTCCCGTTTCTTTTGACCGATTTTAGCAAACTTAGGCTCATATGAAAGAGCATAATTTGCACTACAAAACGCTTATTTGGTTTTGAATTTTTGACTTTTGCTGGCGTCGCTAGATGGCGTTAACTGAATTAGTAGCATATTTTTTAGTGGACTCAGTTCAAAATACTTGGCACAAATAAATATATCACCCATATAATGCAATCTATGTTTGGAACACAAATTAAATGAAGAAGATGTTAATTGCAGGCTTCAACTTTCAAATTTTGGCAAGATATGTGTTAGTATCTCATGAAGCAAATTTTTATTTACATGTCATACTAAACAAACAAGACTGCAGGTACAAGGCAAAAGAAAACTCTTGCTGAATATTCAAGTAGCGCCCTCCAAATGTAAATATGTGGGCGAGTATAATAAGAAATATGATTACAGGCCCCTTTTTCTTTAAGAAAAATCTCACGGGTGACACGTACGACACTAAAAGTTTTATTTTTTAAAATTTGACTTGATTTTTAAATTCTACAAAAAATTCTAACACTTTTTTGTATAACATGTTATATGGCTAAAATTGATACTTTCTTAAATATTTAGCTTTAAACAAAAAAAAAATTGAATTTGATTCACATCTATGATTAGCAATATAACGCCTAGTTGTGCCACTAAAAATAAAATATTTTGCTTCTGCCACAAAATAAGTATGGAATAAAACATGACATGAAGATATCACATACAGGGTGTTCAAATTTAAATGCCCAACTTTAACATTTTCAAACCAATTTATTTCAGTTTTTTTAAATGTATATATGTATATTTTTATTTAGTCTTGTTAAGAATAAAAAAATCTACAACTTTTATTAAACATACTATATACCTATCTTGAATAGTTTTCGAAATATTTTCAAATTTCCTTTTTTTGTGTAATTTAGAAAATCAACAACTCGATCAATCAAAGTAGCCATGGAAAAAACAGTCTATAGCAACTGGCGACTAAATGTATGAAATGTCAAAAACGTGTTGTTGTTAGTGCATTGTATTTCGTCTTTCGTATTCTCGTCTAATTTAAAATGAATTTTTCACAAAATGAAATGATAGATATGGTCTATATATTGGGTGAAGCTCAAAAAAATTGCCTTCTGACCAAAAGGCTATATGAAGCAAAATATCCGGATCGACGCGCGCTTTCTAAAGTGGCATTTCAAAATGTCATGGAGAGATTTGATGCTAGTGGCAATGTGGCATATTGGAAGAGAACAGTTGTCAATAAAATACAAATCAAGATAAAGAGTTGGAAATTCCACTTCAGTGGACAACTTGCTAGTTTAAATGAGACATCACAATCTACAGTAAGCAGGACCACAAGAAGATATAAATATCATCCATATCATATCGCATTACACCAAGAGTTGCGATGAAGATTTTGAAAGGCGTGTTAACTTTTGCAACCCAGTGATAAGGCGAACAGAAGCATATCCGGACTTTTTAGCGAATATCATATTTTCCGATGAAGCTACCTTTAGAAGCAATGGAGCTGTAAACAGGCATAATATGCATTAATATGCAATAACAAATCCCCACTGGGTACGAGAGGTACAACATCACAATCACTGTTCATTAAATGTTTGGTGTGGAATCACTGGAAACCATATTATAGGTCCGTATTTTTTTAATGAACCACTTAATGGACAAAGATATTTACATTTTTTGAACGTTGAGCTGCCTATTCTTCTCAGACCACTCAGCATAGAAGAAAGAAGAGACATGTGGTCGCAGCAAGACGGTGCACCTGCTCATTACCATCGGGACGTTCGTGAATTTTTGGACGCTAATTTTAATCAAAAATGGATTGGTCGTAGCGGTTTTATCGAATGGCCACCCAGATCTTGGGATATAACTGCATTAGATTTTTTTCTTGTGGGGTTATATTAAAAGTCGTGTTTACACCCAACCACCTACAGCAAGGGAGAATATGCAGGAACGAATCAGGGATGTATGCGCCACTATATCACCACACATGCTAGTTAAAACTAGGCAAAATATTATTAAAAGGTTCAACATGTGTATTCGTGAAGGCGGACGCTTATTTGAGCATCTTTTATAACTATGAAAACATTTGATTAACTTTTAAAAGCGATTTTTTTAGTCTGATAAGTGTTTTTTTCTGTATAACTTTAAAAATTAGTACCTATTAATATAAGTTTTCGACTATCTATCTAATTATTAATTATTAATTATTATTATTATTAAACTTAAATTAATTTATTTTATTTTTATTACAATAAAAAGTAACTTTGGGAAAAAATCAATTCTCCACGATGATGGTTTAAAAATATATAATAACTTACCAGAGACTATAAGACATACAACAAAATTACCAATATTTAAAAATCAATTAAAAATGCATTTTTTACAAAAATAAAAATGAATAGATTTTTTTAAAAATAATTGTTTCAACTCAGTTTTTATATTATATTGAATTATAACATAGGAGTTTTTCCATTTATTACAACTTTATTATTATTATTTTCTATTGTTATATGTTACATTCCATGTAATAAACTTGTAAAGTTGGTTTGAAATAACCAGTTTAAAGTAAATGTATTCCTTCATTGAAGTGTATTTATTTATTTGTAAACTAGACGAGTAGGCCCCTTTTTCAACACAATTTTTAAATATCTACAATATTATGCCAGTTCACGGATCCTTTGCTTTGAAATGTAAGATTTAATCCAAAAACATAATATTGTCTAAAAAGATCGGAAATAGCCCTACTCGCCTTATCATTAGGTTACAAAACTTAACAAGGATTTTAAAATCTTCAGCGTGTAACTCTTGGTTTTTGGATATTTATATTTTCTTGTGGTCTTGCTTACTGTAGATTCTGATGTTAAAATCTTAAGGTTATTAGATCATTTTTTTTGTAGCAATTTTATTAACAAATTATTATATTATCTAAATCTTCATTGGATTAATTTTAGATAATAAACTATTGTATTCATATTAAATACTTTTGTTTTAGTGACAGCTACTATGGCTACTTTGATCGAGTTGGTAATTTTCTAAATTACGCAAAAAAGGGGAATTTTAAAATATTTCGAAAACTATTGAAGATAGATATATAATATATAAAATAAAAGTTGTAGATTTTTTTTATGCTTAAAAAGAATAAATAAAAATATACAACGGGTTCAATTTAAAAAAATTGAAGTTGGTTTAAATATGTTAAAGTTGGGCATTTAAATTTGGACACCCTGTATGTAATATCTTCAATATTACGAAAGCAGTCCTTTTATTCCATGCCTATTTTGTGCAGAAGCAAAATATTTTATTTTTAGTGGCACAACTAGGCGTTATATTGCTAATCATAGATGTGCAGCAAATTTGTATTTTTTTTCGTTTAAAGCCAAATATTTAAGAAAGTATCAATTTTAGCCATATAGCATGTTATACAAAAAAGTGTTAGAATTTTATGTAGAATTTAAAAATCAAGTTAAATATAGGGTGTCCCATTTAAAAAAATACAACTTTTAGTAGCCCTACTTTTTTGACGCACCCCGTATAATTCAAAATATTTTTAGAATGAGCGCGATTTACATACGTATCCCATAGCATAAACAGTTTGTTTCCAAATTGTACCTGTTCGACGTACATTTACGTTTTTCAATCGTTGACTCACCCGGTACATTTAACCATTTAATTTTTCAATTCAAACACTGTTTTGTGAAAGAAATTATGCTAATGAGGTACTTAAAGGTAACAAGCCAATCCGCATTATACTTACTTATGAATCGTCGTGTTTATTCATTAATTAATTTAAAATGCAGCTGAGCGATAAGTTTTCATTTTGACAGATTTAGTCAGGTCAGAAATGTATGAGACTAACATGATAATTTGAAATTTTTGCAAACAAATTAGAAATTGACAAGTTTACTTCACTGCTACAAATGCTGAACAGAAAAAATAACACGTTTGTATTTCCACAATCCTGCATGAACAAATTATATGATAATAAACATTGTATTAACACATACTTTAAAATTTAAATCGTATTCGATTTCGTTTTTACTAATTATAAGTATGAATGTTTCATTGCGTTTCGTAATAACCACATTTCCTGATTTAGAAAACACGTATTCACGGTCAATTTACCCCACATCATATCCTTTGCTTGGGCGAATTAAATGTTGTGTTAAAACCAGGGCGCAATGCATCTTCTAACTGCTAACATTCAGTAATAATTTAAAAATATTCCAGTTCAACCAACTGCAACTATATAGAATCAACTGTATATATACGTATCTATATTTTTAGTTCAATGTTATGTATGATAAATAAATGCAGTTTTAAAAAGAAGTGGATAGAATAGAGTGGACTTGTTGCTTGGCCTCCCGTTTCTCCAGTACCAATCCCCTAAGATTGTTACAGTTAGATTTGTCATATGTGTCTGTCAGTACATAGGGCAGTAAAATTCAGTAAAATAAATCTTCGCTTGACACATTAATTTTTTTTTAGTATTATATCATTTGTGATATCTAAGTCATTTTAATATAATTTATAAATAAAAACACTGTTTTATACTATATTCAGGCTTACATTTACCATTGATACCTAAGTTACAGAAATAATGCTAGTTTCAGAAATTTCTTGTCACAAATAGCCGGAAGCAAAAGTACAAAATTGGAACTTTATGTGAATTTACTTTATTTTTGATAGAGCCAATGTAATATAGCTTCATATTGTACTGTATTATCATATAATTACTGTTTTATATGTTAAATTTACTTTAAGATATTCCAATTAACAGGAATTAACATTTTTAATATGCTATGACGCGAAGACTAGGTCAACAATCATATAAGACAAAGAAATGAAGGTAAAATCTAAGTGACATATGTTTCTGATAAGATAATCTGATGGAACTTTCAAAAATCTACCTGTATATAGTTTTCTCTTGCGTTATTATTGTTAAGATTCCATTTGTTTATATCAGTTAGTTCAGAAGAATTTTGTTGCTTACATGTCAAATAGCATGTCAAATAGCATATCAAATTTTGTTTAGAAATTTCACAAGCACGTAAATTTAAACACAAATGTTCTTTAATAACTTGGTTCACTATTTTGCATTAATTAGTAAGGTAAATTTGTTCATTATTATATATTTCGAAATCTACAAAGACTTGCTTTGTTATTGTTTATCAGTTGTCAGATTTTTACACAGGGTTATGATAGGTCAATTCAAAACTACATGCTTTCAATCGACAAAATAATGCAGTCGAAATAAGCCTAGAAGTGGAAGTATTGTCTCTCTCTTTTTCTTTCTTATTATAAGTCCTATTGATTTGACGTATCGATCGGCGAGCTAATATTACTAATTTAGATGGTTATTCTTTGGTTGGACAAAATACAGGGTAGCTTGGATTAGTTGAGGAGTAATAATATATTTTCCTCTCTTTCCAATACTCACGGAATTTGACAAGTTAATATTTAGTTTAATGGATTTATTGTAGCAACATTATTTTGTTGATACTGAGAAGAGTTGTTTTTTTTTTCAAATAATGTTTTGGAATGTAGAAAAGGATATGTAGATTTACCGTGTTTGGTAATATTTTTTTCACACCCTGTATATTTTCTGGGTAGTGCAGACCGTGCAAATTATAAAAAAAATATTACTTAAGGGCCCTCTAGCAAGAAAATTTTACATCAAAGGCTTAATAAAAAGTTACAGCTTATTATGTAGAAAAATTAAATTTTTTGACAAAAAAAAATCATATCTTAAAAAATATTAAAAAAAGTTTCAAATTGCTTTTTACAATTTCACCAAGGATTACGCTAATCTAACAATTAGAACTAAACAATTGTTTTTATAGATTTTCGGAACAAATAAAAAAATTGAAGATTTTGCAGAGTTTTGTTTAACACCCTGTATACGTAACGTTTCGGCTTAGGTAAGTTTTACGCCTAACATCGGTTATATGTAATAAAATTGGAAAAAATACAGCTGAAAATCGCACCTCAGTATCTCGTTTCGTTTTAAAAATATTCGCATTAAAATGCAGATGAACTGTTTCAAGTGGCCAGCAGTTTAATTAAGGTTACTTTATACATGTTTATTTCAACAAAAAAAGGCATGTTACTTATTTTAATAAAAACTCTGAGGGGACACAACGTAGGAAATAAAATACTAATTTAACAAGCGATCACAGTTAAACTGGAAATTATGAGTTTTGCATAAGTCCGGGGTTAGGGGTGTTTCAATAACTTTTTCGCACTTTTGACAAGCGGTCATGGATTGAGGTTGACCACTAAGCCCCCCGCAATTTTTTACTACATATATTTACAGCCAAAAATCTTTCGTACCCTGTAGTAATTTGCCCCTTGGCTCTAGGTCTACTAACCAATCATGCATATGCGGGCCTAAGCTTCAGTAAATCAAATGTCAAACATAAGAATGTAATATGTAAATTCATTTTTCCATATTAACATTCATTTTAGCTTTTCGACTATTTGTGTTGGCTGCACCATTAATATGCAATGAGCCTCACAAAGAGCCGTAGCTGCAACAATATATGGTTAAGTAATTTATAATAGCGGAATAAATTGTTATTAATTTACCAATGGAAAACGGTAAATACTAGGTTAAGAAATTTAATAACAATTACGTTTCTAATTTGCCAAATGTTTTCGAATAAAATAATTAAGAGCGATTGTCTAAAATGCGGTGTTTCGTTATAATCGCATGAAAATAAGACGAACCGATTATAAGAATAGAATCGAGTAATAATTTAAAATCCCCAATATTAAATAAGATTCCAAACAATAATGTGGCTTTATAGTAGGTAGTAACTGGCACTCTCTACGTATCATACTACAGTAAACAACGCTCGAAGTGGACATTTTTGAAATTCAAATACCGGGTGACAATGAAACTACTACCCAGTGTTCCATTTGACAACAGCTAGAGATAAAAATATGGAATTTAGTGTGTTGATGGGGTTGAATATTGTGAACATTAGTAACATAAAAACAATTGAATATCGTTTCCTGTTTCCCCGGAAATGACCGCGACTTCGTTATTTTAAATGGAACACCCTGTATATTTTATGTTTTCTGAACTATCTTAACAATTCTAAACAACTTTTGTATAACATAACCTAACGTCTAAAATGTATAGTTTTCCAAATAAAGCCACTTAGAAATGTGCCAAAATTCCCACTTATTTGTATTTTATGGAAAAACGGAGTAGGCCAGGATAAAAACAATCACGGTTATGTACTCTTTATTCAAGCCTTCATCCAACACAATGTCAAAAAAGAAAATGTTCCGAGTTTTAAAAAAAAATGTGTTTTTCGCAAATCGATTTTTCAAGTTTTGATCAGGCCCTGTACCATAAGGGGTCAACTGACTGGAACAAAACCTTCACTACCGAATCCTACTTTTTTATCCTTTATCCGCATATGACAAATTAAACTTCCATAGACCGCTGCAAACTTGAAAATTTGATACCCTATTTTCATGTTGTTAATGCTCATGAAAATCAATATTACTAGCACTTATTTAATTATACCATCGGCAAAGTTGGCCATGGATTCAAAATGAATCCTCTTTTAATTCATTTTAAATTCATTCAAATTTTAAAAAAGAAACGAATATGATAAGGTGAAAACAAATGAACTTCATTATACCTAGAGATAATTAATATTAACTAATAATAAAAGAAATAGAAAAAAGTACTTAGCATAATTAAGATTTTCAAAAACACGACCTTCTTGTTCAATACAGGTCTCACATTTTTCAACAATTTTCCGTAATACATTTTCTTTTTGAGTTATACTAATATTATTAAGAGCACTAATAATTCGATTTCTTAAAATGTCAAAATTTTCAGGTTAAGTTAAATAGACCTTTTCTTTGATATGACCCCAGAAGAAAAAATCTAGAGGTGTCAAATCAGGCGAACGTGCTGGTCACCTTACAGATGCATTCGTTCCTATACATTAGTTCTCAAATCTGCCCGAATTTGTATAAAATAATTTACACAAATTCGAATATTATGGACCGGTGCACCATCTTGTTGAAAGTAGATGATGGGAATTTCTGCAAGAGGTAAATTGTCCCACAAATCGTTAACTGTTGTTTCTAGAAAGTTCAATTAAGTTTGTGCTGTAAGGGGTTCATTAAAAAATATTGGGCCCACAATTTTCGTTCCTAAAATATTTAGCCACACATTAACACCAAAGCGTTCTTGGAAAGATCCTTCTCTAAATAAATGTTGATTTTCATTACAATACAATACAATACAATACAAAACCTACAGAAATAAGATCAATAAACTAATTGAGATAACAAAGCAAAGGTATTTTAAAAGTGTAATTATTAATAATGTAAATAATACTAAAAAGATTTGGCAGACAATAACCAGTTACAATAATTCTAATTATACAAAAAGTTCAATCAAAATTCCAGCTATTTTCGATAAAAACAAATCAGTACAATACACAGATTCTCAAACCATCGCTGAATGTTTTAACGAGTACTATGCCTCTGTAGGCGAACGGATGGCTCAGGATATTATAAAAAATAATAGAACACCAAGAAAATACCAAAACATAAAATCAACATATAGAAATTAAGTTTATTTATATGAGGCTACAGAAGATGAGATAAGTAAAATTATCGACTCCCTAAAAAACGATTCTACTCCAGGAATTGATGAAATAACAACAAAGATATTAAAATTGAGTAGTTACAAACTAGTAACTCCAATAACCTATCTAATAAACTTGATATTTTTGACTGGAAAATGCCCAAAACATTTTAAAAAGGCAAAAATTAAGCCGATTTACAAAAATGGTGAGATGAACAAAATGGAAAATTATAGACCAATAAGCTTAATTTCAAACCTTGCTAAAATTTTCGAAAAGGCCCTTAAAACAAGATTAATGTCATTTTTAAATAATAATAATCTATTATCCTCCTACCAATTCGGATTTCAAAACAATAAATCAACAAATCACGCAATAACATTATTAACTAGCAAAATAAATCAAAGTTTGGATAAAAGTAAACCAAGTGCTGCGGTATTTGTTGATTTAGCAAAGGCGTTTGACACTGTAAGCCATAAAAAATTGTTATCTAAACTTTACAATATCGGTATCCGTGGACCTGCACATGATCTCTTTAAAGATTATCTTAGCGAAAAGGAGCAAGTCGTAGAAATAGATCATAAAATCAGCAAACCAAAGGTGGTTAATTACGGTATCCCACAAGGAACAGTTTTGGGTCCAGTATTATTTTTAATATATTTAAACGAACTTCTTACTTCTTACACTACAAACAAGTAGAGCGAAAAATAAAAACAGATTTACAAATAATAGTAGAGTGGTTCGATTCTAATTTACTTACTATAAATTTAACAAAAACAGTTTATATAATGTTCTCAAGTTATAAAAGAGGATTACCTCAAGCGGCATCAATTGATATAAACTTACCTCTGGGAAATCACGTCTGGACTCTACATCGCTCTAAAAATACAAAATATCTTGGAATATTTATAGATGAAAATCTAAGATGGGATACTCAAGCTGAAGCCCTTGCAAAAAAACTGAGATCGCTTATGTATCTGTTTAAAACTATGTCGAAAATTCTTGACGCTAAGTATCTCAAAATGATGTATTACGCCCTTATACAGTCTCTGTTAGAGTATGGAATAATTGGATGGGGGGGCGCATATCAGTCAAATCTAATTCCTGTAATTTTAGCACAAAAGAAAATTCTTAAAATAATGTTTAAGCTTGAATGGCGATATCCTACCCATCTTCTGTATTCCCAAACGAATATGTTGAGTGTAAGGTATCTTTATTATAAATCGTCTATTTTATACTTGGCAAAAAAACATATGCTTAGCCAAAACAATACTCATAATTATCGGACAAGATTTAGGGAAGGACTAAATTTGACATTGCCTAGACCAAACAAGCAAGTAGGAAGGCAACAGTTTAACTATATTGGCCAAAAAGTTTATAACTTAATGCCTCAAGATCTGAAAAATAAAACATATAATAAAAACTTTAAAAAACACTTAACAAGGTGGCTGATAAGAGAGGCAATTATTTTATAGCTATCTAGTTTTTTTTCTATTTGCTTTTTTGTATCATCGATCATTAGATAGATGTATGTTTGTAATGTTTTTTACTAAATACTATGTCGTATATCGTTCTTTTATGTCTTAATAACATTTAAACTAACAGTTATGTTTTTATAATTAATTAAGACTGTGTTTTTTTTTGTATCACAGTTCATATTTATGTCTGTAATATTTTGTTTTCTACATTTTATACTGTATGCTGCTCTCTTATCCTTTTAAAAGTTAAAATGGTGTTTTGCTTTAATATACCGGTTAATTTTACTTAATTTTTACATACATTTTTTTTCCACTTCCAAACTCTGTTTATACATGGCTGACAAGCCGCAAGCTTAGCGATAGTAAACAGGGATATCTGGGTTTAAATTAGATATATAAGAGTAAGATTCCTTTAATATTTATTTACCTTATAAAACTGTTATTTCTTGTATTTTTACTGTTGTAAATAAATATTATTATTATTATTATTATTATTTGTCCAATGTCTTAGGTTGTTCCTGTGGAACATTCCCAGATTCGTGAAGCGAAACTCATCCGAAAATAATATTAATCTATTAAAGTTATTATTATGGTTAGAATTTTCCATAAACAAGTGTTGGTGGGTTTGGTATTTGTAGGGCTTGTACAGGGTTTTCCCGTATATTTTTCCACCCACATAGAGAGTTTATTTGAATAGATACGGAAATGTTGTAAATACAAAAGTTGTTGGGTTTGTTATGAAGATTTAGAATATTATCTCATAAGTGCGAAAATATTATTGGAAATGTCAAATTTTGACTGGTTGTCAGTTTTTTTAAATGAAACACCCTGTATATTAAATCATATTCTTGAAGATCTTTTTTTTTCTAATTTCAAATAAATATACTTTTAATATATTCTGTCAATTAGTTTTGGATATATAAGCATTTAAACATTAAAGAAATGGTAAGGTAATTTGCGCTAAAACATAGTGAGCCATGGTCAAAACAATTGCAATGAACGACGGCTTTTTGACGTTTACCGGTCAGAAGTAATTATTTACGAGCATTTTTAATATCTAGTACGTTGAACGATGGGTTATTCGGAAGAAGAGAAACTCGACATGATAGAATTATTTTATTTACATGGTAACAATGCAACGATAGCTCGTAACGAATATCATAGACGGTGTCCACAGTTATCACCGACTTGTAGGATAATATTAAACATCGCTAAACAATTGAATGAAGAAAAACACTTAAGCGAAAAGTTAGAACAGCGGAAAGAAACGCTGAAGAAGATTCAAATATTTTATTATATTTTGAAGGTAATTTTGAAACTTTTGTATTAAAATAATTTATTTATCTTATTTATTCTTGTTTTAGAAAATTCTGAGCGCCCAATTCTCGATGCAGCCACTTTTTTTAACAGATCATGGCATAAAATCCACTCAGTTCTAAAACATTATAAATATAAGCTATATAAGTTTTACCTACTCAAGAATTGACGGATCAAAATAAAATAGACTGATTACACTTCTGCCAAGAAATAGAAAGACGTGTTATGATGAACCAACTAAATCTGTCAAACATAATTTTCACTGACGAAGCAATATTTACCACTGGAGGCATGTTTAACCGGAGAAATAAGCATTTTTGGTCAAAAGAAAACACGCGAGCTCTTCAGGCGGTCAAAATTCAGGGAAGAAGATCCCTACATGTTTGCTGTGGCCTTCTTAACAATCATGTTATTGGACCTATATTTTTAAATGGGAATTTAACCGGACAAAGGTATCAGGAGTTATTAGAAAATGAAATCGAGGGGCATTTAGAACAACTAGCAATTAATTCATATCTTAATTTGATATGGCAACAAGTCCTCATAATGTCCAGCCTGTTTTTTAAATGTCAGGTTGCGATTTTGCATTGGAAGACATAGACCATTAAGACGGCCAGCAAACAGTCTCGATCTCTCTCCATTGGACATATTTTTGTGAGGTTATCTGAAAAACAAGATATACTACAATAGGCCAAGAACCATCCAAGCTTTAGAGCAAAATATATTCCAAAGAATCGACGATTTAAACACCCAATCACCTCATTTTATCTACGCATCCATACACAGAAAATTTAGAAGAAATATTCAGAAATGTGTTATAAACTAAGGAGGCTATATAGAAAACCAAACTTCGCTAATATGATTATTTACCTACTTTATTTTATTGATTTTTTATGGTATTGTTTCTTTCCACTATTCTAACTTTTCGCTTAAGTGTTTTTCTTTCATTCAATTGTTTAAGAATGTTTAATATTATACTACAAGTCGGTGTTGGTCTATCTGGAAACCGTCTATGATATTCGTTACGAGCTATCGATGCATTTTTACCATGTAAATAAAATAATTCTATCATGTCGAGTTTCTCTTCTTCCGAATAACCCATCGTCCAATGTATTAGATATTAAAAATGCTCGTAAATACATACTTGTGACCGATAAACGTTAAAAAGGCGTCGTTCATTGCAACTGTCTTGACCATGGCTCACTATGTTTTAGCGCAAATTATCTTATCATTTCTTTAATGTTTAAACTCTTATATATCCAAAACTAATTGACAGAATATATTAAAAGTATATATATTTGAAATTAGAAAAAAAAGATCTTCAAGAATATGATTTAATATACAGGGTGTTTCATTTAAAAAAACTGACAACCTGTCAAAATTTGACATTTCCAATAATATTTTCGCACTAATGATATAATATTCTAAATCTTCATAAAAAAACCCAACAACTTTTGTATTTACGACATTTCCGTATCTATTCAAATAAACTCTCTAGGTGCGTGGAAAAATATACGGAAAACCCTGTACTTATGTTTCTTGAAAATATTCCTTGCACTTTCTCTGTTAACTCAAACTTCACTTTCAATTTGGCGCGTAGAAATACTTGGATCAGCAGTCACACTGGCAGAACGTTTACAGCTTCTTCACTAATAATGAACTTTTCTTCATTTTCATTTTGGGGAACTGTTAGGAAAATAGGCATAGCAGGGTTCGTCTCTGTTGGGGTATCGCTTTGCGTAGAGTGTTTGAGCCTGCCTTTTATTTTATAAAACTTGCCATTTTAAAGGGATTACAAAGAACTTTTAGTCTACACCAACAGAGACACGAAATAAAGCAGAAGAATTTACAAAAAGTGCAACAATCTGCCAAGCCCACAAGTGATAAAAGTTACTTGTCAAAATTCAATTGTTTTTAAAAACCATAGCAACCTCTGTCAAGGCTAATATGATTATTTTAATTTTAGCAAAACTTTGTTTATAGGTAGTTATCACACTAGGTTAAGTTATCATTCACTTACCTTTCATAAACTGCAAAATTGAAAATTATGTACACTATTTTTATGATGTTAATATTTATCCAAAGCGAAAAACAGTCAGTTGACCCGTTATGGTACAGGGTCTGATCAAAACTCGAAAAATCGATTTGCGAAAAACACATTTTTTTTAACTCGGAACATTTTCTTTTTTGACATTTTGTTGGATGAAGGCTTAAATAAAGAGTAAATAACCAATTTTTTTTATCCTGGCCTACTCCGTTTTACCATAAAATACAATTAAGTGGGAACAATGGCACATTTTTAAGTGGTTTTATTTGGAAAACTATACATTTTAGACATAGGTTATGTTACACAAAAGTTGTCTAGAATTCCTAAGAGAGTTCAAAAAACATAAAATATACAGGGTGTTCCGTTTAAAATAACGAAAAAAAAAAAAAAAAAATATATATATATATATATATATATATATATATATTCTTCTGCATTTAAACTCCTGATCTCTTTTTTTTGTTTTGAGTGAGTTATTTTTTGTTATTTTCCCTAACGTTATATTGCTCTTAAAACTGATTTTTAACCCATTTCTAGAAAGATGTTTAGAAACTCTGATACCCCATTTACCAATATGAGTTATAGTTTTAAAAGTGGTTGACGTTTTCAACTGATGAAAAAACTAAATCGAACGCTTTTTTATAAGACTTTTTGTGGATTATTGTATCCACAATATCTCCTTTGTATACATTGTTAGCTGCTAACTGTTTAATTAAATTTAGTTCTTTACTCTAGTATTCATGTGAAAAAGGTACGTTAAGAAGTCTGTGAATAAAGGAGTCAAAAAGCTGTCTGTAATATAGTGAAAATTAAAGCTATAGACGTTTTATTCAATGTATAATGGATTTCCATCAAGTATCGGCTAACTCAATTGAATTTACATATTTTATGCTGAGTTGTTAAATAAATATACTTACCAAGGTGCGGGTACGCCACATAATCACAACCCGTTTTCCCGGTGCTATTTGCTATTAAAAGTTACCAAAAATACAAATTAAAAACAGCATTGGCAAGCTTCTAAAAAAATTCAGTTAATATACTAACTCAACTGCCTACCAATGAAGAGACTAAAATAATGAAGAATACGATTTAAGAGACTTGAGACGAGTCATTATATCTAATGAACAAATGGAGAATGGAGAAAGGAACATTAATAAAAAATAACGTAAGTGCGAAATGACACTTAATACTGTCAACATAGTAAACTTGCATAAATGAAAAGCTAACATAAATCAAAATTATAAACTGTTAGTGTTCTTAAATATGCCAATGAAATTGCAACGGTACCTGACAAAGTTTCAAAATAAGTTTTAGAGGTGTAATCAGTCGAGATATTTAACTTTTTAATAATATGTGTTTTGTATTCTATTCACTCCAGAATTTAACTACCTTCCGCCATTCTTAACTTAACTCTTACTAAGAAACTTGATTATCCAATTCCCAGACCATTAAAATAAACAATCAAATCCTTAAAACCAAAAACTTCTGAATGATGTTACAAATATGGCTAAGAATCGGAGATTTTCCTCTATCAAACTATCATTCATTACTTACAACCATATCTGTCATATAGACACGAGCCTTAACTTTCATGCATCCCTTCACGAATGACGAAGGGCTCCCACTCAGTTTCCTATTTTACTCCCAGAGTTTCTCAATTTTGATATCTGTTAAAGTATATTCAAAGTTATAAAAAAGGGACTACCTCCCTTCAAGTATGAGCGGTTTTAAAGCGAAATGAAAGAGCATTGTGGACTTGCATAGGTAAAAAGACAACTATGGGGCATACTTACCATGCTAAGTACTTAAACTATAGTACACTTATTTATGATTCATGCGAATAACTTGTGCTAAAAAATTATATGATAACTTACGAGTGACAAATATGTAGCCCCAGTGTTGCCAGAGGCTTTCAAAAAATTGTACCAAATCCAAGTTAAAATTGTACCAGATTTTAATCGATTGTACAGAAACAAATTATGTGTGTAATAGTGTTGCCAGATTTGCAAAAAACAAACACGGGAGGCTAGTTCCTTCGGTAGGAAGGATAAGACCTCCAGGACATCCCCCTGGCTGCGTGCCTGTTAAGGTAGATTTTTCTCTAACTACTTACAAATATTCTTTTTTAATAAGGACTGACAAGGCTTCTACTCAAAACCAGAAGTCTTGTCTAATAAATAGTTCGCCCTTAATAGTAGAATGGCACGTTTCAGGCAATAAACTTTTACGAGTTTTTGTTTTAAATAAATTGAATTAGTATTAGTGATCGATGTCAAGTAAAGAGTAGGAAAACCTATCGATATTTTGAAAGTTATCGATATTCAGTGTTGTCAGTTAAGTGCGTTTATTTTTATTGTGAAAAATTTCGTGCCCTGGCCCTGATCGAGGTTTAATACTGTACAAAATGTACCAGAAATATTAAAAATGTACTCTTATACAAACGGAATTGAAATGTACCAAACCTGTACAATCGTACCAGCTCTGGCAATGCTGGTAGCCCCATAGTGTGAGGGAAGTTTCTCCCGATGGTTTTTTTCTATTTTAACGAAATCCTGTTGAGTAGAGAAAAATAAAAAACAAAAACGGTAACTTTTCAAAGTTAAATCGAGGTGATGAAGAAGTAATGTGGCGTAAAATTTACGGACTTTACGAAGGACAAAATGTTCCTGAATTGTATAATTTACTACAGAAACTTGAAAAAGATGAAACTGGAATTAAATGTGGTCGAAGTACTCTGTGGAAATTTATTAAGCGAATCGGTTTTAAATTTAAAAAATTAATAAAACACAAATTGTAAACGAATCCAGGAGGCTTCACGAATGGTATTTGGATAAGATTTGGGGGCAACTTTTGTTCACCTGAAATGGGTTATTGAAAAAAAAATGTATTGCCTTCTAAAAGACCTCTTTAACAACATGCGGAAATACATAATTTTCCACGCTTTAGAATACAATGAAATCAATTACATAAAAACTTTGTTTTGCATCTCATTCCAAACACTAAAATACCAAAATGTTCCAGCGGAAATTTGTCGTTTCCATTTAACGTGGATCTCTTGTACACTTTAGGACATCAGCAATAAGTTACATAAAAAATCTGCTTTCATTATCTTCTAGAAGACCTCCTTAACAAGAGAAAGCGCGGAAATTGTCTACACTTCAGAATATCTGAAACCAGTTACATGAAAAATTTATTTTACTTTGCATTCTAAACATTTTTCTGAAGATAAAAATGTAAAAATAATCTTGCGAAAATATGCCATTTCCGTTGGGAAATTTCATTTCCCTTTTTTAGACTTTAAAATAGCTAAAACCTGTTACATGGAAACTTTGTTTTGCTTTGCATTCTACACATTTTTCTAAATATAAAAATGGAATGTTGTTCCTGCAGAAATACGTCATTTCCATTTTCCGATTACTGAAATGTCATATATCCACCACCAAATATTTTTTTGCTTTACTCCTGAATGCCGTAAATTAAAAAAATTCTCTACGGAAACTCTCAATTTTTATTTTATCTATTTATTTATTTATTTTTAATCTTTTTCTGAAATGTGGTACATTCACAACACATTTTTTTTACTTCGATAAAGCCTTCTCAATGTGGAATTTAAAAAATTAATGTGATTTTATAACTTAAATGATGGTTTATGGCTTTAAAGATGGTTTTATCGACGAACCTGGGCTAACCTAACGGGATATATCCACCTAACAGTAAAGGTTTTCTTTAAAAAAAGTCCTTGTCTATACTCGGGATTTTACTTTTACTTTTACTTAAACTTTACTTCTAATACTAATTCTAATACTTCTCTACTTAACGTCTAACCTAACCTAGTTCGCATTGCTAAAAAAAGCTGTAATTCGGTGAATTTTACAGATAGGTCGGTGAATAAAAAAACAAAATGCTCACAAAAAAAGAGTCCTTTATATAGGGTGTAAACAGTTTCTATACGAATCATCAACTAATACACAGGGCAAGTCAAAAAATAGCAAAAAACCATAGTTCTAGTTTTTACATTATAATCCAAGAATTTTTGAGAAATTTTTCATTTGTTTCATTTTTGCTGAAAGACAAAGGTATTACCTACCTACGAAAAAAAAATTATCAAAATCGATCCACTGGTTTGGAAGATATAAGACATTGAACTTGGGTCAAAAACCAAGTGCGTCACTTTTTTTGGAACTGGAGTGTAGTTTACTTCTACAAAGTCTTCTGAATGTAGAACTTAAAAGTTTAAGTAATTATACAACTTAAATAATAGTTTATGGCTTTAATGATGGTTTTATCGACGAACCTGAGCTAACCCAACACCTGACGAGATAGGTCCACCTAAGGGTATTTGTTTTGTAAAAAAAAACTAGTGTTAATATAGGTTCGGAATTTTGTTGGTACCCTCCCGTGCGCTTTCTTTATGATAATATAGATGTATTTTCATTTTTATATTCAGAAAAAAGTTAAGATTGCAAATCAAACTAAAATATCTACATGAATCTGATTCCCTAGGAAAATCAATATAATGAGGAATTTCCGCAAAAACATTTTTGCATTTTTATGTTCAGAAAAGTGTTGTGAATGTCAAACAAAGCAAAATCTTCATGTAACTGACTCAGGTATTTCAAAGTATAGAAATTTCCTCGGAAAATGGAAATAACAAATTTCCGCACAAACATTTTTGCATTTTTATGTTCAGAAAAATGTTTGGGTGGCAATCAAAGCAATGTTTTCATGTAACTGATTTCAGGTATACTAAAGTGTGAAAAACGAAAATTATGCATTTCCGCAGAAAAAATCTTATTTCCCGCTATTAAGAGAAGCTTCTAGAAGACATAAACTAGAACGAAACTTGATCCTAATCATATTTCTAAAAAAATAGAACAGTTAATGTAAGTATGTATGTTAAGTAGGAATCAGATGGTCACTTTCATATATATCTGAATGTATTATACTACAAAAACCTCCCCTAATATTCAAGTGTTTACATATTTAATTGAATACTCATTTAGAACACTTTTTTTTCAGATTCATTTCCAAGGCCACAAAATATTAATATGCATAGTCAAATATAGAAATAAACTGATAATGACATTTAAATATTGACAATATGACAATGTAAACATATTAGAATTCAAAACAACACTTTCTGAAAACAATACAATGTAATTAATAGACTGTAATATTAATTGTAACTTTGTTCAGTACATGAGAATTAACAATAGTCTATAAAGGCTACCATCTGGATTAAAAAAGACTCAAATTGGTAAAGAAATTGTTCTAGACAACACAAGAAGAAACGTACATACACAAACTACAATTAATTTGGGACTGTTTGTATATGCTGCATATATTTTAGGAATGAAATATGATTCGTATCTAAAAAAAATATTTAAAATTAACAGTAATGATTAGGTAAATGTTATTTATGACAAACAATTTAAATAGCTTTCAATAGTATGCTTAAGAACCACAGATTTAGTTCATCAAAATCGCATTCACATCGAAAAATGCATAATTAAAAAAATTTAAAATAAAACACTGTACACTTATAATAGTTAAAAACTCACATTCTCAAAGCCTTAAATGTCAATTTTGTCGGTCTCAAGTCTTTGACATACAAAACGTGCTCCTTATTTTTAGACAGAAAGGGGAAATTGAATATGTTTGGCATGACTTTTCTTGGAGCTAATTAGAGATAAAAACGAATTTAAATCGTAAATCGCGACGCGTCGTAACTCCATAAGATCACGTTGACTAATTGAATAAAACTTAAAGAATAAAGATGCATTATCGATTTGTGATTTTATAGTACAATATTAAAGAGTTTTTGCACGACTTTATATACGTGAAACGTGTTGAGAAGTAAAGTATTAATTTTTCGTTACAATAGAATTTTGTTTTAGTCAGAAATGTATGGAGTAATAAAACCTCATAAGGTATACAAAAGGACTACAGGGTGACCCAGCAATAATCTATGCCACTTCCATAGTTTTGCATTGATACCATTGCAAAATTCTTTCCAGTAGTACTTTTAGTACCACCCGGTTTTAGGTCCATTTATGAGTTTTGCCTATTTTTATCGGTTCATAAACACTAAAACTGGTACATACGCCAAAGGCGTGCGATTGGATACTTATAAAAATAATTTAAATTTGACGAAATTTTATTTTAACAAAATAAAAATTATATATAATATGTACACGGGTGACGAAATGACTAACAAGGCTGTAACTTTTTTAAGATAAGTACTATTAACACGAAATTTTACAGTGATATATGGTTACTTATGAGGAAGATGTATAAATAATCGACTGTCGTTTCCGGTTTAACCGGAAATGCTATCAACTTTAATATTTTAAATCGAACAACCTGTATATTGATTTATTTTTGAATTCTACACTAAATTCTAAACATAAAACAGGTATCATACCCTATGTCAATTCCTGATAGTTTTCGAGAAAATGAATAATTCGGTGTTTTCGAAAAACAAATGAGGATACTTCCAATTTAATACTGTAAATGGTGGTTATTATGCAGCTCATTGCATCTAATGTGACAACTAGGATACTTCCTAATTGTTTGGCGCAAGTGCCAAAATAAACAAAAATTGCTCATTGAGAGACCAAATATTTTTCATTGGCAGGTGAAATATCTATCAACTGTAAGGTAATATAGGCAAGAAGAACGCAATATTGTGTATCTAGACGAAACCTGGGTAGATAATGATATGACAGTGAACAAATGCTGGCAAAGTGAAAGTGTTACAGGTGTTGTTCAGGGAATCCGCTCTAGTAGTAGCTTTATTATAGTTCACGCTGGTTCAGAAGCCGGATTTGTTCCAGGTGCTGCTTTAGTTTTTCCCTCGGGACTAACAACTGGAGACTATCATGGACAGATGAATAGAGATAATTTTGAATCATTTTCAGAGAAAGACAACGATTTAGAAACAATCGAATCACAGCCGTCAACCTCAAAAATGGCTTAGTTTTTTTTCATATATTTTGTAAAATTGTTCATAAAGTAGCTGTCAATAAACTGCTTCAAAATAATTAATTTTCTCTTCAATACCGGGTGTCAAAAAACATCTAATATTGCAATTAATATTTGAAAAACTACAGAACTCATATTTTTCCAAAACTAACACATCAATGTAGTTATAGTAGGGGAGCCAGCACTAATTCCAGTGAATAAGAATTATTACAATTTTAACTTATGCAGTTCGACTTTGGGCTATTCGGGTATGCCCAAAGTGACCGTTTGTCTCCGTCTGTCATATTACTTTGTACAGGGGGCGTCATTGTGAAGTACTATACAGGGCGTTTCCTAATTGCGTGCTAATGTTAAAGGGGAGCGATTCTTAGACCTTTTTAAGAAAAAAGTTTAATATAAACCTAAAAGTCTTAACTTTGGAGATACAGGGTTTTAAAAAAACATTTTTTTAAATCCTAATTTTGATGCTATTATAGATAAATAACTGTGTGAAATTTGATACGTCTTTATGCATAAAAGAGCATTTTTTATTAACAATCAATTTCTGAAATTTCTACCAGTGGCGTGCATATGTAATTAACCTGGGTAAATCCGTATGCTCCTTAATGCATAGAAGACGTGTATCAAATTTCATGCAGTTATCTACAACAGCATCAGAATTGGGATGAAAAAAAATGATTTCTTTTTAAACTTTACCATCCTGTATCTCAAAAGTTAAGACTTTTAGGACATAACAACACCCCCTTTAACATTAGCACGCAATTAGGAAACGCCCTGTATAATACTTCACAATGACGGCCCCTGTATAAAGTAATATGACAAACGGAGACAGACGGCCACTTTTGACAAACCCGAGTAGCCCAAAATCGAACTGCAAAAATTAAAATTTTGATAAATCTCGTTCACTGGATCTGATGCTGGCTGCCTTTGCAAAATCTAGACTTGTAAATCGTTTATCACTATACTGGGTGGTCCAATAATAGTAGACGTAGACAGTAGCCCGGGAACCGTTAATGAGAGAACTCAAGAAAAAATATATTTATAGGTAAATCGATCAAGAAAAATCAAAATTAAATCAGTTTAAAATTCGAAAGTTCGCCGTTTTTGCAACACAAAAGAGATATAGAAGTGCGGTACACGAAAGAAAACAGATAAATATAGATAAAGGTTCATTAAGCATAGTTACATTTTTTAATTATCTGAAGTGCGTATAGTCTAAAAGGAGTGCCATATTATTTAAAGAACGACGGAACACCACTGGTTTAAAGACATTTCTTGGCCGACCTTCCTAAACCGATTGACACCACCCGGTTTTCTTTCGTGTCCCGCAATATACTTTTTTAATGCTTAGGCTAATAATGACAGATATTAAATTTCTGATTCAAGGTGGCTGTGGAATAAAGAAACACCACAGCTGCCATTCTTTTATTCACCTTCTAATTTTTAAAGTAGGTACTTTAGTTCAGAATTATTGTTTTGTTCAACGTACGAATAAAAAAATAAGCTATTAGAATTTGCAAATGTAAAAAATGAATGCATCGCTATATTAGTTAAAACAGTTAATTAGTACAGTCTATTATATATCAATATCGATAAATATAATAAAATTGCCATGGAAACAAAAACTGACATTTGTTGGTTAGATTTCATGAAAATATATTTACTGACCGTGAGTTAACTGACATACCTGCGATTTTTATGTAGATTGATTGTTTAATGTTTTTTTTTAATACACTGTCTGTTGAGTTAAAAAATTTATTCAAAGCGCCCGCAGTTCTGAGGCGAATACTAGGATTTCGCGGTGTGTTTTACGTTAAATGTTTGTGCTACTTTTCGGCAATTACGATTATTGTCACCAAATAGTATAATTACTTCGATATTTTTCTCTTAAACTCACATGTTGAACTGCCATTTTTTTTATGCAATAATAAATGTTAAAACAACGTCAGTAATTAAATTCTTATGAAATCTGACAAATGTAAACGTCAGTTTTTTTCCATGAAAATGTCGTTGAATCTAACGCTTTGGGTAAATCTGAAAAAATGACAACCCGCTCTGTACAAGGCCTGATCCATAATTATCCAAATTTTGTAAAAAAGGATGAAATTCAAACTTGCCGCTGAAATTCGGAAAGATACGTTGAAATTAGATTTGCAACAACTTTTTCTTATGATTTTTTTGACATCTCCATTGCGACGCAAAATACAGAAAATTGGGCCTACTCGCAAGGTAATAGTAGGCGGGGTTTTTATGCTAGACTGATGATATGATATCGTTAAGGAAGGAAAACAAATATTTGTTTTAGTAAACTCCAATTCTATTTAAACCAAATGATTTGTTTTTTTTTTCAATGTATTGAATGGAAAAACTAAAGTGAG
Source organism: Kuschelorhynchus macadamiae (assembly GCA_030620095.1). Lineage (NCBI taxonomy): Eukaryota > Metazoa > Arthropoda > Insecta > Coleoptera > Curculionidae > Kuschelorhynchus > Kuschelorhynchus macadamiae. The sequence continues at coordinate 405,286 of JAUTXW010001340.1, read as the reverse complement.
CTCATTTTATAGACACGTACGTGTTTTACGTTAAATGTTTGTGCTACTTTTCGGCAATTACGATTATTGTCGCCAAATAGTATAATTACTTCGATATTTTTCTCTTAAACTCACATGTTGAACTGCCATTTTTTATTATGCAATAATAAATGTTAAAACAACGTCAGTAATTAAATTCTTATGAAATCTGACAAATCTAAACGTCAGTTTTTTTCCATGAAAATGTCGTTGAATCTAACGCTTTGGGTAAATCTGAAAAAATGACAACCCGCTCTGTACAAGGCCTGATCCATAATTATCCAAATTTTGTAAAAAAGGATGAAATTCAAACTTGCCGCTGAAATTCGGAAAGATACGTTGAAATTAGATTTGCAACAACTTTTTCTTATGATTTTTTTGACATCTCCATTGCGACGCAAAATACAGAAAATTGGGTCTACTCGCAAGGTAATAGTAGGTGGGGTTTTTATGCTAGACTGATGATATGATATCGTTAAGGAAGGAAAACAAATATTTGTTTTAGTAAACTCCAATTCTATTTAAACCAAATGATTTGTTTTTTTTTCAGTGTATTGAATGGAAAAACTAAAGTGAGCTCATTTTATAGACACGTACGTGTTTTACGTTAAATGTTTGTGCTACTTTTCGGCAATTACGATTATTGTCACCAAATAGTATAATTACTTCGATATTTTTCTCTTAAACTCACATGTTGAACTGCCATTTTTTTTTATGCAATAATAAATTTTAAAACAACGTCAGTAATTAAATTCTTATGAAATCTGACAAATCTAAACGTCAGTTTTTTTCCATGAAAATGTCGTTGAATCTAACGCTTTGGGTAAATCTGAAAAAATGACAACCCGCTCTGTACCAGGCCTGATCCATAATTATCCTAATTTTGTAAAAAAGGATGAAATTCAAACTTGACACTGAAATTCGGAATGATACGTTGAAATTAGATTTGCAACAACTTTTTCTTATGATTTTTTTGATAGCTCCATTGCGACGCAAAATACAGAAAATTGGGTCTACTCGCAAGGTAACAGTAGGCGGGGTTTTTATGCTAGACTGATGATATGATATTGTTAAGGAAGGAAAACAAATATTTGTTTCAGTAAACTCCAATTCTATTTAAACTAAATAATTTGTTTTTTTTTTCAGTGTATTGAATGGAAAAACAAAAGTGAGCTCATTTTATAGAGACGTACGTGTTTTACATTAAATGTTTGTGCTACTTTTCGGCAATTACGATTATTGTTACCAAATAGTATAATTACTTCGATATTTTTCTCTTAAACTCACATGTTGAACTGCCATTTTTTATTATGCAATAATAAATGTTAAAACAACGTCAGTAATTAAATTCTTATGAAATCTGACAAATCTAAACGTCAGTTTTTTTCCATGAAAATGTCGTTGAATCTAACGCTTTGGGTAAATCTGAAAAAATGACAACCCGCTCTGTACAAGGTCTGATCCATAATTATCCAAATTTTGTAAAAAAGGATGAAATTCAAACTTGCCGCTGAAATTCGGAAAGATACGTTGAAATTAGATTTGCAACAACTTTTTCTTATGATTTTTTTGACATCTCCATTGCGACGCAAAATACAGAAAATTGGGTCTACTCGCAAGGTAATAGTAGGTGGGGTTTTTATGCTAGACTGATGATATGATATCGTTAAGGAAGGAAAACAAATATTTGTTTTAGTAAACTCCAATTCTATTTAAACCAAATGATTTGTTTTTTTTTCAGTGTATTGAATGGAAAAACTAAAGTGAGCTCATTTTATAGACACGTACGTGTTTTACGTTAAATGTTTGTGCTACTTTTCGGCAATTACGATTATTGTCACCAAATAGTATAATTACTTCGATATTTTTCTCTTAAACTCACATGTTGAACTGCCATTTTTTTTTATGCAATAATAAATTTTAAAACAACGTCAGTAATTAAATGCTTATGAAATCTGACAAATCTAAACGTTAGTTTTTTTTCCATGGAAATGTCGTTGAATCTAACGCTTTGGGTAAATCTGAAAAAATGACAACTCGCTCTGTACCAGGCCTGATCCATAATTATCCAAATTTTGTAAAAAAGGATGAAATTCAAACTTGACACTGAAATTCGGAATGATACGTTGAAATTAGATTTGCAACAACTTTTTCTTATGATTTTTTTGACATCTCCATTGCGACGCAAAATACAGAATATTGGGTCTACTCGCAAGGTAATAGTAGGTGGGGTTTTTATGCTAGACTGATGATATGATATCGTTAAGAAGGAAAACAAATATTTGTTTTAGTAAACTCCAATTCTATTTAAACCAAATGATTTGTTTTTTTTTTCAGTGTATTGAATGGAAAAACTAAAGTGAGCTCATTTTATAGACACGTACGTGTTTTACGTTAAATGTTTGTGCTACTTTTCGGCAATTACGATTATTGTCGCCAAATAGTATAATTACTTCGATATTTTTCTCTTAAACTCACATGTTGAACTGCCATTTTTTTTATGCAATAATAAATGTTAAAACAACGTCAGTAATTAAATTATTATGAAATCTGACAAATCTAAACGTCAGTTTTTTTCCATGAAAATGTCGTTGAATCTAACGCTTTGGGTAAATCTGAAAAAATGACAACCCGCTCTGTACAAGGCCTGATCCATAATTATCCAAATTTTGTAAAAAAGGATGAAATTCAAACTTGCCGCTGAAATTCGGAATGATACGTTGAAATTAGATTTGCAACAACTTTTTCTTATGATTTTTTTGACATCTCCATTGCGACGCAAAATACAGAAAATTGGGTCTACTCGCAAGGTAATAGTAGGTGGGGTTTTTATGCTAGACTGATGATATGATATCGTTAAGAAGGAAAACAAATATTTGTTTTAGTAAACTCCAATTCTATTTAAACCAAATGATTTGTTTTTTTTTTCAGTGTATTGAATGGAAAAACTAAAGTGAGCTCATTTTATAGACACGTACGTGTTTTACGTTAAATGTTTGTGCTACTTTTCGGCAATTACGATTATTGTCGCCAAATAGTATAATTACTTCGATATTTTTCTCTTAAACTCACATGTTGAACTGCCATTTTTTTTATGCAATAATAAATGTTAAAACAACGTCAGTAATTAAATTCTTATGAAATCTGACAAATGTAAACGTCACTTTTTTTCCATGAAAATGTCGTTGAATCTAACGCTTTGGGTAAATCTGAAAAAATGACAACCCGCTCTGTACCAGGCCTGATCCATAATTATCCAAATTTTGTAAAAAAGGATGAAATTCAAACTTGACACTGAAATTCGGAAAGATACGTTGAAATTAGATTTGCAACAACTTTTTCTTATGATTTTTTTGACATCTCCATTGCGACGCAAAATACAGAAAATTGGGTCTACTCGCAAGGTAACAGTAGGCGGGGTTTTTATGCTAGACTGATGATATGATATCGTTAAGAAGGAAAACAAATATTTGTTTTAGTAAACTCCAATTCTATTTAAACCAAATGATTTGTTTTTTTTTTCAGTGTATTGAATGGAAAAACTAAAGTGAGCTCATTTTATAGACACGTACGTGTTTTACGTTAAATGTTTGTGCTACTTTTCGGCAATTACGATTATTGTCGCCAAATAGTATAATTACTTCGATATTTTTCTCTTAAACTCACATGTTGAACTGCCATTTTTTTTATGCAATAATAAATGTTAAAACAACGTCAGTAATTAAATTCTTATGAAATCTGACAAATGTAAACGTCAGTTTTTTTCCATGAAAATGTCGTTGAATCTAACGCTTTGGGTAAATCTGAAAAAATGACAACCCGCTCTGTACAAGGCCTGATCCATAATTATCCAAATTTTGTAAAAAAGGATGAAATTCAAACTTGCCGCTGAAATTCGGAATGATACGTTGAAATTAGATTTGCAACAACTTTTTCTTATGATTTTTTTGACATCTCCATTGCGACGCAAAATACAGAATATTGGGTCTACTCGCAAGGTAATAGTAGGTGGGGTTTTTATGCTAGACTGATGATATGATATCGTTAAGGAAGGAAAACAAATATTTGTTTCAGTAAACTCCAATTCTATTTAAACCAAATGATTTGTTTTTTTTTCAGTGTATTGAATGGAAAAACTAAAGTGAGCTCATTTTATAGACACGTACGTGTTTTACGTTAAATGTTTGTGCTACTTTTCGGCAATTACGATTATTGTCACCAAATAGTATAATTACTTCGATATTTTTCTCTTAAACTCACATGTTGAACTGCCATTTTTTATTATGCAATAATAAATTTTAAAACAACGTCAGTAATTAAATTCTTATGAAATCTGACAAATCTAAACGTCACTTTTTTTCCATGAAAATGTCGTTGAATCTAACGCTTTGGGTAAATCTGAAAAAATGACAACCCGCTCTGTACAAGGCCTGATCCATAATTATCCAAATTTTGTAAAAAAGGATGAAATTCAAACTTGCCGCTGAAATTCGGAAAGATACGTTGAAATTAGATTTGCAACAACTTTTTCTTATGATTTTTTTGACATCTCCATTGCGACGCAAAATACAGAATATTGGGTCTACTCGCAAGGTAATAGTAGGTGGGGTTTTTATGCTAGACTGATGATATGATATCGTTAAGGAAGGAAAACAAATATTTGTTTCAGTAAACTCCAATTCTATTTAAACCAAATGATTTGTTTTTTTTTCAGTGTATTGAATGGAAAAACTAAAGTGAGCTCATTTTATAGACACGTACGTGTTTTACGTTAAATGTTTGTGCTACTTTTCGGCAATTACGATTATTGTCACCAAATAGTATAATTACTTCGATATTTTTCTCTTAAACTCACATGTTGAACTGGCATTTTTTATTATGCAATAATAAATTTTAAAACAACGTCAGTAATTAAATTCTTATGAAATCTGACAAATCTAAACGTCAGTTTTTTTCCATGAAAATGTCGTTGAATCTAACGCTTTGGGTAAATCTGAAAAAATGACAACCCGCTCTGTACAAGGCCTGATCCATAATTATCCAAATTTTGTAAAAAACGATGAAATTCAAACTTGGCGCTGAAATTCGGAATGATACGTTGAAATTAGATTTGCAACAACTTTTTCTTATGATTTTTTTGACATCTCCATTGCGACGCAAAATACAGAATATTGGGTCTACTCGCAAGGTAATAGTAGGTGGGGTTTTTATGCTAGACTGATGATATGATATCGTTAAGGAAGGAAAACAAATATTTGTTTTAGTAAACTCCAATTCTATTTAAACCAAATGATTTGTTTTTTTTTCAGTGTATTGAATGGAAAATTAAAGTGAGCTCATTTTATAGACACGTACGTGTTTTACGTTAAATGTTTGTGCTACTTTTCGGCAATTACGATTATTGTTACCAAATAGTATAATTACTTCGATATTTTTCTCTTAAACTCACATGTTGAACTGCCATTTTTTATTATGCAATAATAAATTTTAAAACAACGTCAGTAATTAAATTCTTATGAAATCTGACAAATCTAAACGTCACTTTTTTTCCATGAAAATGTCGTTGAATCTAACGCTTTGGGTAAATCTGAAAAAATGACAACTCGCTCTGTACCAGGCCTGATCCATAATTATCCAAATTTTGTAAAAAACGATGAAATTCAAACTTGGCGCTGAAATTCGGAATGATACGTTGAAATTAGATTTGCAACAACTTTTTCTTATGATTTTTTTGATATCTCCATTGCGACGCAAAATACAGAAAATTGGGTCTACTCGCAAGGTAAAAGTAGGCGGGGTTTTTATGCTAGACTGATGATATGATATCGTTAAGGAAGGAAAACAAATATTTGTTTCAGTAAACTCCAATTCTATTTAAACTAAATAATTTGTTTTTTTTTTCAGTGTATTGAATGGAAAAACAAAAGTGAGCTCATTTTATAGAGACGTACGTGTTTTACGTTAAATGTTTGTGCTACTTTTCGGCAATTACGATTATTGTCACCAAATTGTATAATTACTTCGACATTTTTCTCTTAAACTCACACGTTGAACTGCCATTTTTTATTATGCAATAATAAATTTTAAAACAACGTCAGTAATTAAATTCTTATGAAATCTGACAAATCTAAACGTCACTTTTTTTCCATGAAAATGTCGTTGAATCTAACGCTTTGGATAAATCTGAAAAAATGACAACCCGCTCTGTACCAGGCCTGATCCATAATTATCCAAATTTTGTAAAAAAAGATGAAATTCAAACTTGGCGCTGAATTTCGGAATGATACGTTGAAATTAGATTTGCAACAACTTTTTCTTATGATTTTTTTGATATCTCCATTGCGACGCAAAATACAGAAAATTGGGTCTACTCGCAAGGTAAGAGTAGGTGGGGTTTTTATGCTAGACTGATGATATGATATCGTTAAGGAAGGAAAACAAATATTTGTTTCAGTAAACTCCAATTCTATTTAAACTAAATAATTTGTTTTTTTTTCAGTGTATTGAATGGAAAAACAAAAGTGAGCTCATTTTATAGAGACGTACGTGTTTTACGTTAAATGTTTGTGCTACTTTTCGGCAATTACGATTATTGTCACCAAATAGTATAATTACTTCGACATTTTTCTCTTAAACTCACACGTTGAACTGCCATTTTTTATTATGCAATAATAAATTTTAAAACAACGTCAGTAATTAAATTCTTATGAAATCTGACAAATCTAAACGTCACTTTTTTTCCATGAAAATGTCGTTGAATCTAACGCTTTGGGTAAATCTGAAAAAATGACAACTCGCTCTGTACCAGGCCTGATCCATAATTATCCAAATTTTGTAAAAAACGATGAAATTCAAACTTGGCGCTGAAATTCGGAATGATACGTTGAAATTAGATTTGCAACAATTGTTTCTTATGATTTTTTTGATAGCTCCATTGCGACGCAAAATACAGAAAATTGGGTCTACTCGCAAGGTAACAGTAGGCGGGGTTTTTATGCTAGACTGATGATATGATATCGTTAAGGAAGGAAAACAAATATTTGTTTCAGTAAACTCCAATTCTATTTAAACTAAATAATTTGTTTTTTTTCAGTGTATTGAATGGAAAAACAAAAGTGAGCTCATTTTATAGAGACGTACGTGTTTTACATTGAATGTTTGTGCTACTTTTCGGCAATTACGATTATTGTTACCAAATAGTATAATTACTTCGATATTTTTCTCTTAAACTCACATGTTGAACTGCCATTTTTTATTATGCAATAATAAATTTTAAAACAACGTCAGTAATTAAATTCTTATGAAATCTGACAAATCTAAACGTCACTTTTTTTCCATGAAAATGTCGTTGAATCTAACGCTTTGGGTAAATCTGAAAAAATGACAACTCGCTCTGTACCAGGCCTGATCCATAATTATCCAAATTTTGTAAAAAACGATGAAATTCAAACTTGGCGCTGAAATGCGCTGAATGATACGTTGAAATTAGATTTGCAACAACTTTTTCTTATGATTTTTTTGATAGCTCCATTGCGACGCAAAATACAGAAAATTGGGTCTACTCGCAAGATAATAGTAGGCGGGGTTTTTATGCTAGACTGATGATATGATATCGTTAAGGAACGAAAACAAATATTTGTTTCAGTAATCTCCAATTCTGTTTAAACCAAATAATTTGTTTTTTTCAGTGTATTGAATGGAAAAATAAAAGTGAGCTCACTTTATAGAGATGTACTTTTTTTAACAACATATAACAACAATAAAACACCATAAATCTGTCACGAGCTCCCTATCTAATCGACTTGCTGTTAATTGTCATGATTTGCCTTTCAAAACAAGACAAAACCATTTTACTGGTTTCAGGTATCGCTACCAGCCGTGGTTATACGTTTTAACTTTTAAATTACTGAAGTATGCCGCGGAATGGACATTGGCAAATAAATTGGTGTATTTTCCTTTCAAAACTAATTTTCAATACAAGATAATTGTTATTAAACCCGTAAACAATGGAGATGATATAACTAAATAAAATGCCGCGGGAACAATAAAATTGCTCTTGCCGACATTGAATTGCATTACAAATTTACATCGACGATTTCGTGCTTTAGAATTGAATCACAACATTAACATTACATTAAGTCGATTTATTTATTTTGATAAAAAAAAATTGGTAATTTCGCCATTACCCAGAACTTCCCTCGTACAGATAAAAGTTTATACGGGGTGTTTTTTAATTGATGGCTAAACATGGTGGACGTAATTTTTTGCCTTATTTTAGGGCTTAAAGTTTATATAAACATATGTCAGTAAGGCCTTCGTTTTTGAGATATATGCTTTATTTTTTCTATTTTTATTTTGATTGCTAAAAATGCAGGATGCAATTCTTTTGGTTTATTTTAGGACTAAATAGATAAACAGGTGTTCAAAAGGCCTTAGTTTTTGAAATACAAAGGGTTACCGTCTAATTTATTTTTTTTTAACTTCAACCATTTTTAGAAGTTCGCGAGACCGAGACCGAGACTGAATCAGTCTCGGTCTCGGAAAATGTTTACGGTCTCGATCTCTATGCTTCGAGACCGGAGACCTACTTAGTCTCGGTGGTCTCGAAAACAAAATTTTAAAAATAATAATTGTTCGCCGAGATGTTATTTAGACAAAAGTACATGGAAGCCTTCGTTCGAAACCCAGAGTTTTTCCAATCTTAAAAATTTGACGTAAAACAACCCAATGTTTGAAGATTTCAGTAAAGTAGAAAAAATGTAGGTATACTTATATAAAAAATTATTCCAAAAATCTATAATTCGAAATGATGTTGCCAACAGATGGAATCAGTAAAGGAAGATATACGGACAATAGTAGGTGTATCAAAATAAATGTCACATATCCCTTGTTCTTTGGACATCAACAGAAAGACCACACATCACTTGAGTTACTTAAACAACCATCCACAGGACAATAATTATTTGACATTTCGAAAGATATACAAATGGAATAAGATATATTAAACACAAAATAAGGACACACTGTATAATACTGCCGAACTCATGCAAGCAACGTGCTGCGCATTCTAGGGACAGACGTTATAATTCAATAGGTAGAAAACGATCGATGGCCAAGTAAAGCACCCTTAGGTATTCTGTAAACTTTGCTATTATGAACCAAACTTTTATTACTTTGATGCGTATTTACTTTCTTAACCACGACCGTTCTTATGGGTCTGCACGTTGTGCTTGCACAATGGCGGCTATGGTTCATAATACTACTTGTGAATCAACTATTTTTGTTATTTGGTAAATTAACTATAAATTTTAAAAGTGGAGTAAATTTATTTATTAAACAAATATCTACTTGTTGAGAAAAGAAATAATAGAATATTCACAATTAAAGCGCGCTCCAAAAGGTACAGATATTTTAGAATGGTGGAAAGCACACGATAAACAATTTCCAAATTTAGCCAAAATGGCAGAAGATCTTTTGTCTATACAGGCGACCTTCGGAGCAGTAGAACGTTTATTTTCATAAGCAGGGTTAATTAATACAAAACTACGAAGCATGTTAAATGAAACTTCAAACAAATTCTTATTATGTATTCATTCATGGTATAAAAGTAACTTGAAAAATGAAATTATAAAATATTAGTTTAAATTTTCTGTAATATTTTTAGGTTTATTATATAGTTTGAAATAAAATCTAAAAATATGCTTATAATGTATGTTTAAAAATTTAAATTTTTACTTTGTTATTAGAACAGTTCGTTATTTTTTAAGCGTTATAGTTGAATTAGCTTTATTGATTATCTATTTAAAATCCTAAGCCAAATTCTACTTTGTGTTTTGTTTGTGGAAAATCTTGTCCGTATGTATATGTATTATTTTTATTATACACATATAGTTAAAAAATTTTATATCGTCCATTATTTTCAAATACAAACAAAATCAATAGAAAAATATTGTTCTATAAAACACGCACCTTCTTTAATTAGCAAGCCATCGAAGCGATTAAAGAAGAAAATGTTAAGACAAATTTTCACTGATATTTTTAACAATTTTTTGTTTATTTTGAGTCGGAAACTTTTTAAACAAAAATCACCACAGTTACTTCGTCTGTTGGATTCTTTACCGTATCTATACTATATAAGAATATGATATTGCGATGTTTTTAGTTGTTACAGTCTATTAGTTATTAATTATTGAACCAAAAAACTAAAAATTTAAAAAAATATATTTTTTGAATTATTTTTTTAAAACAAATAATTTACGAACATTAGTTATTTTGCTACTTCACTTTGAGATCGAGACCGAAAGTCTCGATAGGTAAGACTCAGTATCGGTCTCGGTCTCGAACACCAAGTCTTGGTCTCGGTCTCGAAATACTTTTTCAAGTCTCGGTCTCGTTTTGAGACCGAGACTAGTCTCATGGTCTCGCGAATCCCTAATTACAATTAATAAATAAAAAAATGTGTGAATTTTTATCTCGTTTTACTCACTACTACCTACTTATTTCTTACCTATGGCCCGCGACCCGATTAAGTCTTGAAATTACGCCCTCAGTTAAGCCAAGGTTGTCCACACCTGGTGTAGAGCCTTAGAATTTTCCTAACTAACGTCTAAAAGGTTCAAAATATCGGATTAAAGTAAAAAACCAAGAAGTTAGAAAACGAAATGAGCAATCTGCTTTTTTTTCGGGATTGTAAAAGGCGTTTCGACCTGGAAAAAACTAACACCCAGTAAATTTTTGTAAAATATATCGTAGACATTATTTACAGTATAGTGTGTGTTAATTTTGAATGATTTATTTCTAGAAACGAAAAAACTAAAAAAAAAATTAAATTTTGACACCCTGAATCTCAGAAACGATGGCCTTACGGACACACATTCATATGAACTTTTAGTGCTAGAATAAAGCAAAAAATATGTCCTTCATTTTTAGCCATAAATTAAAAAACACCCTATACATGTCTATAATTATCTGGTAGTAACTTTTGTCTCTTATTTCCCTTCATAAAAAGGTTTTTTTTTTCAGGAAATACAATTTTACCTACTGTATCACCCACGAATTTTTAGACGAATCAGATTTCACAAAACGAGTGGTTTTTTCAATTTTACAGAAAATATTTCACTCATGCGCATAAAATAAAAAGCGTACAGTCAAAGTTATTTGGAATGTTACGACAAAATTGCTGATGGAAAAGTATTTCAACGATTACAATATTAAAATAAATCCCTTCGAACAAACTGAATTTAAATCAGCCCGAGACGCAAGAAATGCCAAAAGAAGAAATTTACAAGGTATCGAGGGCAAACGTAAAAAATCGGCGTTTTCTTCGCGTTAACATAACCAAGTTTAATAAAATATTGAAAAATTATTCTGCCTATTACCCAGTGTTTTTTAATATACGAATAGAATAGTAAATATGCAATTTGCAAAATTCAGGATAAAAGTTTAATTTCAGAGAATTAAGGTTTATTTAAAAAGAAAGTATCGTTGAGTAGTTAGAGATGGACGTGTAAGTTTTGCCCCACCATGTATAAAGATTTTAATAATCATATAGTTTTGGGACACTCGGTATACGAAAACTTACTAACAAAAAAGAAAAAACATACTCAACTAGGCATAACTTCATTTAAAAAGTGCCTGGAATTGGTAATTTAGGAGAAAGTAGTTTTTATGTAAAAAAAATTAAATTTAAAAAAATAATTACTCAGACTACGGGTAATAACTCTATGGAGATAAAAAACCGACCCGAGGCTTGAAGTCACTTTTAAAATGCGGGACACGAAAGAAAACCAGGCGGTCCTTAAAATAAAGGTTCATAGTCTTAAGCAAGCGGAAAAGTAAAATTTGTGTACGCAAATAAATTTTATGTTATTTTATTTGTTGTAATAGTTTGCCGCTTCACCTATAAAGTGCGCCAGCTAAGCGGTACGGAAAATTAATCGAGGATTTAGTAAATTTCCACTGGTCCACTTGTAATTGGGATGTGCCTAGAGTCTCCATGCACTTGCCGCTAGAAGGTTCTAGCTATTTCCAGTGGCGCCTATACATTTCGAGCATTTGTTTTCATTTCTATATAAATGCGTTGAGTTGAATTTGAATTATTATTTCGAAGTAATGATGGCGAGCAAAAGGGGAAAAATAATTCGAAGCGGTGCACGTGAAGTTATTGCGAGCGTTATAGAGGCCTGTACTAGAGAAGCTGAAAATAATAGTTTGACTATTCCATAATGATCAAAATGTTCTACTTCATCTTTAAAATGTCATGGTAAAAAACCCCGATTATCATACAAAGACAAAATTGACGATGGTGATTTTTAAGTAATTTGACGAACAATACAGAATTTTTATATAAACTTGAAGAAGGTTCCGACCTGCAAACCCCTACTTCGTGATGTAAAGAACAAAATAGATTTTCCGTACCGATATAAAACCTTAAATCGGCTTTTCCGATCAAATGGTTTTGTTTGGCGCAAGTGCCAAAATAAACAAAAATTGCTCATTGAGAGACGAAAATTATCAACTGTAAGAGGCAAGAAGAACGCAATATTGTGTATTTTTCACTGGCAGGAACAAATGAAATGAAAGTGTTACAGGTGTTGTTCAAATCCGCTGTATTATAGTTCATGCTAATATAGCCGGATTTGTTCCAGGTGCTGCGTTTTTCGCTCGGGACTAACAACTGGAGACTATCCTGGACAGATGAATAGAGATAATCTTGAAAAGTGGTTGCTCGAGAAGCTTCTACCTAACATTTCTCCCAAATCAGTCGTGGTAACGGATAATGCGTCTTATTCTCACGTAGAAAATAAAGTGCCAACTAAACACTCTACAAAAGCTCATATTATATCGTGGCTTAAATCGAACAATCTTGTATGTGATCCAACATGGAGAAAATATCAACTATATGAAGTAATATCAGCCAACAAGCCTAAAGAAAAAAAGTATAAAATTGACGGTCTTTTACGTAACCTCGGTCATACACCTTTAAGGCTGCCTCCATACATGTGGGACCTCAACCCTATTGAACTTGCATGGGCAGGAGTAAAAAAATATATTCGAGAGCGCAACACCGGTGAACTTTCAATTAAAGATTTAAATAAAATAACATTAGAAACGATTGACTCAATATCGGCTGAAAATTGGAAATCGTATGTTAAACATGTTCGTTCTATTGAAGATAAATACTGGGAAGTAGATGGCAAAATTGAAACGGTTATTGATGATTTAGTTATCACACTGAAATCTTCAAGTAGTGACGACGAAACCTCATCCTTTTCAGAGGAAGACAACGATTTAGAAGGAATCGAACCATTAGAATCACAGCCGACAACCTCAAAAATGGCTTAGTTTTTTTTTTCATATATTTTGTAAAATTGTTCATAAAGTAGCTGTCAATAAACTGCTTCAAAATAATTAATTTTCTGTTCAATACCGGGTGTCAAAAAATATCTAATATTGCAATTAATATTTGAAAAACTACAGAACTCATATTTTTCCAAAATTAACACATCAATGTAGTTATAGTAGGGGAGCCAACACTGATTCCAGTGAACAAGATTTATCAAAATTTTAACTTATGTAGTTCGACTTTGGGCTATTCGGGTATGCCAAAACTGACCGTTTGTCTCCGTCTGTCTTATTACTTTGTACAGGGGGCGTCATTGTGAAGTACTATACAGGGCGTGCTAATGTTAAAGGGGGGTGATTCTTGGACCTTTTTAAGAAAACAGTTTAATATGAACCTAAAAGTCTTAACTTTGGAGATACAGGGTTTTAAAAAAACATTTTTTTTAAATCCTAATTCTGATGCTATTATAGATAAAAACTGTGTGAAATTTGATACACGTCTTTTATGCATAAAAGGGCATTTTTATTAACAATCAATTTTTGAAATTTCTACCAGTGGCGTGCATATGTAATTAAACTGGGTGAATCCGTATGCTCCTTAATGCATAGAAGACGTGTATCAAATTTCATGCAGTTATCTACAATAGAATCAGAATTGGGATGAAAAAAAATGTTTTCTTTTTAACCATCCTGTATCTCAAAAGTTAAGACTTTTAGGACATAAAAACATCAGCATGCAATTAGGAAACGCCCTGTATAGTACTTCACAATGACGACCTCTGCATAAAGTAATATGACAAACGGAGACAGACGGCCACTTTTGGCATACCCGAGTAGCCCAAAGTCGAACTGCATAAATTAAAATTTTGATAAATCTCGTTCACTGGATCTGATGCTGGCTGCCCTTGTAAAATCTGGAATTGTAAATCGTGTATCACTATACTGGGTGGTCCAATAATAGTGGATGTAGGCAGTAGCCCAGGAACCATTAATGACAGAACTCAAGAAAAAATATATTTATAGGTAAATCGATCAAGAAAAATCAAAATTAAATCATTTTAAAATTCGAAAGTTCGCCGTTTTTGCATCACAAAAGAGATATAGAAGTGCGGTACACGAAAGAAAACAGACAAATATAGATAAAGGTTCATTAAGCACAGTTGCATTTTTTAATTATCTGAAGTGCGTATAGTCAAAAAGGAGTGCCATATTATTTAAAGAACGACGGGACACCACTGGTTTAAACAGATTTCTTGGCCGGCCTTCCTAAACCTATTGACTCCGCCCGGTTTTCTTTCGTGTCCCGCACTTTATCAAAAATAATAAGAAAAAATAAAAATACCGTTTTCGGAATTCAGGAGGCAAAGTCAAATTTAAGAAAATAAGAAATATATATGACGGTCTAAAAACATTAATTGGTACGCCTTTGAAGTAAAATTAACATTCAGAAAGCCAAAATTGTATTTACTTTTTCTCAAAACGTCCTTAGAGAAGCCAAAACGATTAAAAGAATAGTCTCTTTAATAAATGTGTTTAATTTAAGGAAAAAAATGTTGAGAAAAATGCCTATTATGAAAAAAATTAATTTAAAAAGAAACAAATTAGATATCAAATTTTGAGAAATCAGTTCATCATCAAACATCATTTCATATTTGCAGATTTTCGCTCTTGACAAAGTTCATGTAAAAAAAACTACTTTTGTCTTAACCCCCTTATACCAGACCAAAGAAACCCTTAAAACACGCATACCACAAAAATGTTAACAAAATATAAGTCTACAAAATGCAAAAAACCGTTTGTAAACATACCATTTTGTTTACAGGTTATAGCCATTTAAATTTAGGTTAGATTTTAAAAAATTACACAATAGTGTATATTACTACATTTCAACTAAGATCCTTGTATATGAACATCAGTAAGAAGATTCACAATAATAATTTCTACAAGATAAATAAGTCCACAAAATACAGATCACATTAAGCTATTAATACTGATTAATATAAGTACCTATCGCATATTGTTTTGGAGAATAAATGAATCGTTAAGAGTCATAAATTATAAGCCTGAAAACCTAATAATAAGTTCCGCGAATTTCATAATATATACAAATATGCTGTTATTATATTTTATCTTTATATATCTATGAATATTGGCAAGCGATATTGTATAATTGACTAACACACAAACTTGGGTGTGCATGGCTTTATAACCTTGCAGTTTGTAGCCCAGGGACATGTGGCAAAGTCCTAGTATGTGAACCTTAAAGCAAGTTTATTCCACGATAATGTTTCCTGCCTATGCTGGGTGTTTTCTTTTTACAATTTTTTGTTAAACTTTTGTATATAAGAGTTTACATGAGAAAAGAAAGGTGGTAGAGCAATTACGAGTATCGAGACGAGTATGCAACAACATTTTTGAAAAATGCTGATTTTACTAAGTTTACTTTTTGTTGAGGTAAAATGATTTTATCTACATCCACAAGTTAAGAAGTTCTTAACCCACGCCATTTTCCGTGACTTAAGAGCTTCACTAACGCACGTATTTTCACTCATTCATTCTTTTTTAATTTGAAATTTGTAATATAGAAAAAGCGAGGCAGATTTTTATATTCTTTTGGATGTTCAAGTTTGAGAAACAAAGCAATTTGTGTTGGCAAGGATCCAAAAGAATTAATGCCAACCGGTTGCTTCACACACACCATTTCGAAATTGGATGAAAAAGCTACCTTGCTCGATGTTACATGGGCGAAGATGAATGTATTTTCGAACTAGTTGGATAATGTCTATCTCTTGAATATTTTCGTTTTCGTTGTCGGTAAAAAAAATGAAAACATCGCCCTTCATCCTTGACATGTTCCCAGTGGCGGCTCGTGGTGAATTATATTGGAGGTCAATAACAAATTTAAAAATGGGCATACTTAAAATAAAAATAAATATCTTATCTTTAAATTGAGCTTTAAATTCTCTTGAAATTCAGGTCTACTCTTCGTTCTTTAGAATTGGAAAAATGCTGAATGATACGTTCGTTAGAATTGCATACACATTCCTTTTATAAACGATTTCTCGATACTTAACATTGCTAAAGCGGATAGTCTATCTTGGTCCAACTCCTCAACAAAATGTATAAGCCCTCGAAAAACCCCTGGATTTTCAGACAAAGCCGTTTCATCATGGCCAGGGTAGTGCCAGCTCGAATGCACACAACCTATAATTTTGTTTAAAATATAACGATTTTTGAATACATTTTCATTAAAATCTCTAAGGGATCTTCTATAAGCTGTGTCTAGCTGAGTGCGAATATCCACACTTCCCAGCGTAGCATAGTTCACCGAATATTTCATGTGATCTGCAGAAAACGCATGTTTTTTATTTTTTCTTTTAAGTGTTTTAAGTCTTTAACACCGGTTTTGCACCCTAATGAGTCCGACGAGTCCTTAGAAAACAACAAACAAACATAACAGTAAAATAAGTTAGAGACTTCACAACCACATATTCAGTTAGCTAAATCGTACATACTTTTGCGAAAGTTTCGATGAACCTCTTTATTTTTGTCTTTACTAATTTGTCGTATACTAAGTTCGGGCAAATTGCGACCACTTACCTTGAATTCGGTTATTTTCTCAAAATTAAGTTCGTTAGCACTTTTTAGTTGTTTAATTTTTTGCACTACCGACATTTTATTTCAACTGCATTCACAACTCAAACATAGTCCACCTTGAAATTGGTTGTTTTTGAAAAATTAAGTCCCTAAGCACTTTTTACTTGTTTTTTTTTTTGCACTAGTCGCTACTAGCAATTTATTTCCTGTATATTTCCAACTCATACATGGATCATAAAAAGAAAAAAATATATATTACAAAAAACACTATATAAATCAATTTTCATCGTTAAACACGTCCGAAACAATATCTAGTTAGAATATCGACCGCGCGACCTCTGAACAATTGAACTGCCGCATGCCGACGTGATGCCGCGACCGATCGATCGAATTATGAGAAGAGACCGGCTGTTGACCCAAATCGCGATTTTATATTCCATTTGCTATCACGTCCGGCTGCCGCTCGGTAGCTGTGAAATCTTCGGGTACTTTCGTCAAGCTTTAAGGCAATCAGGACAATTCGGATCGCCCAGCCTAGCTTAGTATAGCGTATTTTATTATGCCTAAGGAACGCATCGAGACCATTCGAACCGCCGCACGGTGGAAGGGATAAGATATCCAGTAAGACAAAACTCCATACTACAAGTTTCAGATAATTACCCTTTTTTGCTCTAGAACTAAAGTAAAATGTCATACTTGGTTAATGCGTATTAAAAAATTACCATAGTAGGCCATGAACCAATTAAAAGTTATCCAAAGTCATCTGTCACTCTAGGCGTCTCAGTAATGTTTGCTTTGATTGCGAAATAACGCATATTTTAAGTTATCTTAGTTTACCTAAAATTACATATAAAAACTACCGGTATGGCAAACGGACAGAGGGGTATGTAAATTTTAAATTAGTGTAGAATTTTTTCCTTTATTGCATAAACTTTCGTCTCTTTTTAAAACTTTATAAACATATGCATCAAAACAACTTTTTCTTCAAAGTTGAACTACTCTGGACATTTAAAAAAATAGGTAAAAAAAGGTATTTCTGATTTTCATATAAAACTGAAGTTTACGATATTCTGTATAATATATCCAAAAATGGTTTGCCTCTATTTGCCGCTTTTTGAGATTTTTAATATTTTATGATTCTCACGCAGTTATGTTAGTGTGAAAAATGATTTTTTTGTGCGACCTTAAAGAAATTTATTAAAGATTTTATATTTTTTATTATGATTTGGTTCATTACTAAATCGCTAGGGTCGTAAGAGGGCATGTTTATGATGGAGAGGTCCTCATACACCTCATAATTTTGACCTAGTAAAGGAAAAAATTAGTTTTTAATTAATACAGATAACATTGCTTGTTATACAATCAGAGATATGCAGAAACTTTCTTGGCTATAGTCAACATTAAAACTTTACGTAAAAATGCTACTTGACAGATTTTTCAGTTATTTATTCCAGGAATTTGCCTGGCTGTCACGTGACTTTGACATAATTTTAAAAAAGTTTCTGCATAGGTCCAAATGTATTCTTTGCTAAATCTGCGAGGGATATTTTGGAAAATATTTCATATTACAAAACAGCTTTCCTTTAATATTCCTGGCTTGACCCCGAATCGTATTTTAGGTATAACTCGGCAAGAACTTTTCATCGCTTTACGGCAAAATGGCAAGTTTTCGCCTATGTCCAAGGAATCCAAGAAGTGCCTTAAAGATTATATTACTAGCAGGCTTAATAATCAAAACCTCGAAAATCCTAAGTTGCTCGAATCATCCATTTTGACTTTTTTATCCGATTTAAATAAAAAATGGAAATCATGTCACAGAACATACACAAAATTCGTTTCTATATATGATTCTTGGTTAACAAAAAGCATTAATCTGTCTAGGTTATTTCAAATAAAGAAAACGGGTGGTAGACCGACAAAACATTTTGCCGAATGTTCAGCTCGAACTAAAACACGCAAAATTCAAAATGTTGTGGCCAGCAAATCAATACAAGAGCTAGCCACAGCTACCAGAGTAAGTTTGAATCTTTCTGGTAAAAAAGACGCAGCCTTTTTAGTTAAACAAGCAACATCTCAAACTAACCAGGCAACTGAAATAAAAAATGCTTTTCTTGATAACCAAAAAATCTCAAGCAGTTTTACGTCCACGGAAGCCTTGGCATTATTAACTGACCTAAAATTAAGTAAAAACCAGTATATTTCACTACGAGCTAGGTTAAAAGAAAAGGGATATAAAAATCTTATTCCATCATATGATCTGGTTCAAGTCGAGAAATGTAAATGTTATCCCGCTAAAGAGGCTATAAAAATAACGGAGTCTTCAGCTGAGATTCAATTACAGCCACTACTGGATATTACTGCGCACAGAATTTTAGAAGTTCAAAAAGATGTTCTGGAAGCTTATAAAGAAAAGAAAAACCTACAGAGTTGCAGTTTATACACAAATGGGGTATTGATGGGAGTTCTGGGCAGGCAAGGTACAAGCAAAGATTTTTGGATCAAAATGTGAATGATGCAGATTTACTCTTAGTTTCATTGGTTCCACTTCAAGTACGACACAACTTATCAGACAAACCGGATACACAAAAAATTATTTGGAAAAACCCTAAATGTTCATCTACAAAATTCTGTCGTCCAATAAGTTTTCAGTTTAAAAAAGAAACAAAAGAAACCACAAAATTTGAAGTAAATAAAATAGAGAACCAAATTATAAATTTAATTCCAACTGTAGTACCCTTTCATCAAACAAACATTATTATAAATCACAAATTATTCCTTACTATGTTGGATGGCAAAGCAGGTAGCAACTTAACGGATACGTCAACTCAAACCTGTAATATTTGTAAAGTTACACCTAAACATATTAACAATTTGGAATATGTTAAAGAGCTGCCCGTAAACAAGGACAATTATAAATACGGGTTATAATCGTTATTCATGTAGCTTATAGATTAGAAATAAAGAAATGGCAAATAAGAGATGCACAAGAAGAACAAAATTTTGAAATCAGGAAAGCTCATATTATTGACCAGTTTAAAAAGGAACTTGGATTATTGATAGATTTTCCTAAGCAGGGTGCAGGATCCACCAATGATGGCAATACTGCGCGCACTTTTTTTTGAGAACTATGAAAAATCAGCTTTAATAACAAACTTAGATCAGACTTTAATATGGAGATTTTATATTATATTGCTTGTTATATCCGCAGAATATGAAATAGACACTGAAAAGTTTCGTAGCTATACTTACGATACAGCAAAACTTTTTGTTGATCTATATAATTGGTACAAAATGCCCCAAAGTGTTCATAAAATTTTAATTCATGGGGCAGACATAATAGACGACTTTATTCTGCCAATTGGACAGCTCGCTGAAGATGCCCAAGAGAGTAGGAACAAGGACTACAAATTTTACAGGGAGCATAATACGCGAAAAAACTCAAGAGAAAATACAAACGAGGATTTAATAAAACGAATGTTGATAACGTCTGATCCAGTCATTTCTTCCATGCATCCATCACGATCATATAAATCTCTAAAAGAATATCCTTTAGAAGCCAAAGCGTTATTTAAATGTGTTGAAATTCCTAATTTATAGTTGATTCCTTTTATTACATTGTTACTTTCCCAATATACTAGTTTGCTTTTGCTTAAAGAGTTTTATTTACTATTTTTTTGTACCAGGCGCGTGTGGTGCAGGAATTTATAGAAGGGATATCTCATAAAACTTGTTTCTTGGGGCAGCATATATTAACGTTTAGGTAGAGTTTTAAATTAATTTAAATTGGGTACCAAAATATACCAAAATCCTAATAAATAGCACCCCAGAAAGCAAGTTATATTAGGTTATTCAAAATGATCCATCTTTTTGCAAACCCTGTATGATAATGAAAATATTCACTAGGTTTTAGTAAATTCTTAATTATTTCTTCACTTTTGGTCAAGATAATTCTATTCCAATTCTTATGAACCAATATATAGTTTTGTCTTACTGGATATCTCATTCCTTCCACCGTGCGCCGCGCGCGGCTAATAGTGTAGTATTTAACTTTTCCCAATTTATTACAAATATTAGGAGGGAGGGTCAAACAAATAATTTATTTTCAGAAACATTTTTGGAGGGTTATTGACCAAATGAACCTATCAAAGAGCCGCCACTGCATGTTGCCGAAAACAACAAATTTGTTAACTCCTTTCGCCTCCCTGCAAGCCCAATAATCAAGGCTACTTTCATAAATACGTATTTTTTGTCATCCGCTTCTTGAAAGAATGTTGTAATATAGGTTTTAGTTAATACCCTTGACATTTTTCATTCCTCAAATTTTCTTTTGAGGAGGGCGACTAAATTTCTAAATTTGCTGATATCAATACTGAGTTTAATAGATATCATTGTTCTTATCAAAGAGTAAAACGCCCAGAGAGATGAAAGCCTATGGTTAGTACATAACTCCCCGAAGTATACAATAAGTCCTTGCCATAGTTCTGCATATTCTTCTTTCTGCACCATTTTTGACTATTGAAAATATACTCAGTTTGTCCTGGATGTTTCGGGAAGCAACCCGTCAATTACCCGGAATGCTTCCTGCTCAATATCCAAAGAAATGCTTCTTTCTGAATCACTCATTTTGACTAAAGAAATTAAAACTGTCAATAAGATGTTACTTAAATTGACATTGCCCGGGGTAACGCAGAGTGGCAGGATTAAAGTGCAAACAGGTGACAGGTAATAGAAAGGTATTTTAGGCTTGCTTTAAACTTAAAAAATTTGTTTAATGACGTAGATAAAATGTTGTACAATACATGGGAGTTAACCTCATTAAGATATTTGTATCGTAAATATCTATCATAACACTGGCCGACAAGATTTTTCTAACACAGGCCAGCTCACTATTTTCACAATGGAAATACCCTCCCAATAATAAAAAAAATATTCCGAAAGCCCTAATACGTACCATTTTTAATAGCCTAATTGGAACCTTTTATATTGGGAGGTAAACAGTTTTATTGTGGGGCGGCTAAAATGGGTCCATGTTACAACGGAAAAATTACCTAGACTGGGTTATTTACAACATTAGACATAAAATAAACGTTAAACATCACTCTTCTGTTGAGTTTCGAATTGAGTGGTTCTCTGTGTATCGATAAGCAAGTGTATGTGAAGACGAGAATGTCGCATCAAAGTTGCAAAATTTCTCCTGACAAATTTTGTAATATTTGTGGAGAATTTCTGGTGAAATCACAAGCCAGGCCATTTTCCGAAAATGTACAAAAAGCATACTTTAAATATTTTTGTGTGTTAATTGGGGATCAAGATAAGCGGTGGGCTCCCCACGTGTGCTGTGTTAGTTGTAGTGTATCATTGGTGCAGTGGATGACGGGAAAGAGAAAAAGTATGGCTTTTGCAGTTCCAACGGTATGGCGAGAATCCACCAATCATTCTGACGATTGTTATTTTTGCCTGACAAACACTGTTATTCCATTATTGGCAAGCTATTGATTTGGGATATAATGGAGATAACGCATCATCAGGCAGCTCAGAAAAACAGTGCACCGATCCCACTTTTACTACATGTCCCAGTTCCGGCGAGCCACATTTGATTGTTCAAACTGAATTAAATGATTTAGTACGTGATTTATGATGATGGTTATCCAAGCAGCAGTCAGAACTTCTGGGTTCCCGTCTTAAGTAGTGGAACCTATTGGCCAAAGAAACAAATTACGAATTTCAGAAAAAGAAATGCTGTTTTCTGAATTCTACAGTATGGAAAATTCGTTGTGCGCGTGTACTGATATAGACAGTTTAATGCAGGAACTTGATATTGAACATTCTCCCCGTGAGTGGCGCTTATTCATAGGCTCATCTAAATATACATTAAAAGCTGTGTCATTGCATAATGGAAATTTAAAACCCTCCATACCAGTTGCCCATTCAGTTGCAATGAAAGAAAATTATGAAAATATGCGCACGATTTTGGATAAAATAAACTACAATAGGTATAAATGACAGATATGTGGGGACTTAAAAGTTATAGCGATTTTAGTGGGACTTCAGGGGGATTTACAAAATATTGCTTTCTTTGTTTATGGGACAGTCGTGCAATAAATCAGCATTAAGTAACAAAAAACAAAAAAGAAGCGAATTTCAACTGGGATCTCAAAATGTTAAATTTATACTTGCCTGTCCTTTTACCTCCTCTTCACATAAAACTTGGGCTGATGAAAATCTTTGTGATGGTGATGGATTTAAATACCTAAGACAAGTCTTTCCCCAGTTAAATGATGCCAAATTAAAAGAAGGCATTTTTATTGGGCCACAAATCAGAAAATTGCTGGACAATGTCAATTTTACGGAAAAACTTACCAGGCAGGAACTCAGAGCATGGAATTCATTTGTTAATGTAGTAAGAGGATTTTTAGGCAACAAGATGGATGAAAATTATGAACAATGAGTTAATGAACTCTTAGATGCCTATAAAGCGCTTGGTGCCAGAATGTCATTAAAAATTCACTTCCTCCATTCCCATCTGTCATTTTTTCCTAAAAATTTGGGAGCTGTTAGTGACGAGCAGGGTGAAAGGTTTCACCAAGATATCAGAACAATGGAAATTCGGTACCAAGGACGATGGGATCCAGCCATGATGGGTGACTACTGTTGGTTTTTGAAGACAGAAGATAGGACACCTCATAAACGGAAAAAATAAAGTTTAATTCTATTAGATTATGCTATTCAGACTTGTGGTACAACAAAAAAAAATTTTGTGTAATTGTTGTGTTTGCGGGCCGATTAGTTACTGATTTTTTTTCGTGGAAAAATCAAATAAACCCGATTTCATTTAAATTATATAAAAAAAATTGTTACGTAATATCCGGTATAGGTCAAAAATTTTTTTTCTGGCAAGTTCCGAAATTGAGGTTTGTGATCATTGTTTTGAAAAATGTTATGGAAAAAAGTTGTTTCTAATTGGATTTTATGTCAATGTGAAAGTTTTTAGACTGAAATTCAGAAAAAAAAACCGTTTTTCTAAGAAAAAATCAGAATTATCAAAAGTTTCTCATACTTAACCAAAGCCAAATATCTATAACAGTAAAACTGTTTTAAAAATCTTAGAAATCAAATATACATATCAAATTTAGAATTTTTTGTTATATTTAGATTCTATGAGCTGACATGGGTATATAACTTTGTAGCTTGTAGCCCAGGGACATGTGGCAAAGTCCCAGTTGGTGAACCTTAAAACAAGTTTATTCCACGATAATTTTTCCTGCATATACTGGGTGTTTTCTTTTTACAATTTTTCGTTAAATTTTTGTATATAAAACATTATACATGAGAAAAGAAGGGTGGTAGAGCAATTACGAGTACGGAACAACCTTTTTGAAAATTGCTGATTTCACCAAAACTCAAATTTTGTTTATTTTTTGTTGACGTAAAACAATTTAATTATTGTTGTTCGCGGGCCAATTAGTTATTGACTGTTTTTTTCTTGGAAAAATCCAATAAACCCGTTTCCGTTTAAATTATATACAAAAAATTGTTACGTGACATCCGGAATACGTCAAAAAGTGCCGAAATAGAGGTTTATGATCATTGTTTTGAAAAATTTTATGGAAAGTAGTTATTTTACTAACAAGTGCGCAAATTGATACTTTTCCTCACGCAAAAGCAGTTGACTTCGGATGAGCTTTGCACAAGTGTTAGGAACAATATTTTGTCTACAAGTGTTACAAATTTAACAAACTTTTTATCTATTTATATAGGTAGGTTCTAAGCGCGGGTGAAACTATATTACTTATACGTCATAAAATTGTAAAAAATCTTAAATAAAGTAAAAAAACTTTTTATTTTAACTTAAAACAGAAATAATATTACTTGTTATTATTACCAAAATTAACTGCAACTAGTTTCTTGGGAAAGCTGATGAAGATGGTTCGTTATCTGGCGTTAATAAATGAAATGGAACTTCAATGGTTTTTTCGTAAATTGACAAACTTGATATTTCAACTGGATGATTTTTTGCACTGCCATTTAAAATATTGTTGTATAACTCTTTTTTGCAGGGGCGTGCAGCCATGGAAACAAGAGAAGCAGTGCTTCCCCAAAAAAAATTACAAAACATCTTCTAAAATGTAATTTTTGAAATAGGAAACCATTAATTTAGTTTATATTAAAAATGCTAAAATATTATCTTAATTATCAAGCCCATAATAAATGCAGCCTTGACTCCGACCCAGCCACAACAGAATATCGAATAGAACCTATGCGGGCCGCTAGCTTCTCTGCAGCCAAGTCCTTGATTTCCTGTGAATCGAGTCAGAGGTTATTGAACTTTCCACAGGCTGTTTGCAATTTTTGCATTTCAGTCGCGTGCTTTAAGTGGTGGCGGAAGCTATCGTTGGAGTAGGTGTTTGTTTGAACGGCTATCCGTGTGTTGTGTGATACGTACGTAGCGTCGTGCATGGTGCGATATGGAAGACAATAATACGGACGTGGATATGCAAATACCGTCAACTTCGGCTGTCAGTAATAACGTTGAAAATGTTGGAGAATTTAGTAAGAAGAGTGTGTGTGAATGTGTGGTGTGTGCCTTAATAATAAAGGGATTTTCAACATTAAACTTCGCTGATAAGCTTCAAATACTTTCCAAAGGAAGGGCAAAACCGCCTATGAAAAATTTAACCACAAAAATGAAAAACTGTATTAGATATTTTTATCTGGAAAATCAATACGAACAATTTAAATGGTTAACAGGGTGTAAAAATATAAGTAAATTATTTTGTTGGCCATGTTTACTTTTTGAAAATGAAAAAGGTCTCTGGAATAAAACTGGTTTTTCCGATTTAATTATAAAGCTGTAAAAAGACACATTATGTCCAAAGCGCATTTACAAGCCGTCATAAAAGAAAAAGTCTTCGGCAAAACTAGAATTAAACACGCCCTTAATAAACAGTTGGAAATTAGTCGCCGCCAACACAATGAACTAGTCGATAAAAATAGGCAAA
Source organism: Kuschelorhynchus macadamiae (assembly GCA_030620095.1). NCBI lineage: Eukaryota > Metazoa > Arthropoda > Insecta > Coleoptera > Curculionidae > Kuschelorhynchus > Kuschelorhynchus macadamiae. Next base: position 379,328 of record JAUTXW010001340.1, on the reverse strand, counting down.
TATTAAGAAGACTTATCGATGTTGTTAGTTTTCTAGGAGAGCACGAATTAGCAGGAAATTTTCAAGATTTACTTAGTTTAATGGCTAAATACGATGATTGCTTAAAAAATCATTTAGAGCAGTCTAGCGTTTTTCGCGGAACGTCGAATCGAATCCAGAATGATTTAATTTCCGCTGTTCCAACCATTATTTTCAAAAGAATTACGCAGGAGATTGGTGAGGCGCGGTTCATTGCTATTGTTCTGGACGAAACAACTGATATCACTAATTTTAGCCGATTATCTATAGTAATACGCTACGTTAAAACAGACGGAAGTATTCAAGAGCGATTTTTAGGTTTTAAGAATGTGTCCGAAAATCGTACAACAGATGCGCTATATACCGTAGTTTATAACGTTTACTAAAGAAATTAATGGAGAGAAAAAATTAGTTGCTCAAAGCTATGATGGAGCTGCAGTCTAATGGAGTCTGCAAGCTAAAGTTCGAGAAACTTTCCCAAGTGCTGTGTTTGTCCATTGTTTTGCTCATAAATTAAATTTAGTTTTATCCCAGTCCATCAATCACATTAAAGAGTATAAAGTATTTTTCGTTACTTTAAGTGGCATGGCTGTTTTTTTTTCCAAGTCAACAAAACGTACACAAGCTTTGAACTCCATTGTCCACAAACGATTGCCCAAAGTAGCTCCTACTAGGTGGAACTATAATGGAAGACTTGTGTTAACGTGAATCACTGATTGAACTATTTGAGAATATAATAGAAAATAATGAAACGTGGGACTCAGAAGCAATAAATAATTCGAGGGGGTTTTTTTGAAATGAGATGTTTAATTTTAATTATTTGTTGAGATATATCCATTCTCGGATAATGTTTTTAATATATTACAAACTAAAACAAATGATATTGCTTTTTGCTTAAAAAAAAAGGATGATTTTAGGTCCATATTAATCCAAAAAAGAGATTACTTTGACCTATTTTGGGAGAAAACGACGAAGTAAAATGTAGAGCCACAAGCCAAGCGTCTTCGAACAGACAAGGTAGGAGATGTTCAAACATCATACAGACGCCTCTTTTATGAAATAATCGATCAAATTCAGCAACAAATAAACTATAGATTTAACGGTTTAAATGATTTTAAATTCCTCGAGCTCTCCAATTTTGATGCATTTAAAGGAAAAAATTTTCCAGAAGATGCATTTAAATGAAATCAATGAAATGCATATATTTGTCCTAGCTTACAAAATTATTATAAACATAAGGTTAATTACATTTTAAGCAGATAAATATGCAATTTAGTACCCAGTGGGTGGAGGACATGTCACTTACAAAATGTTTAAAATCTTAAAAGACATAGTACACAATTTAAAAGACTATACCTACATTTACTTATAATAACATACATTAAAAAGTTTTACACATTAAACATTAATGACAAAGTTTAAAATTTATTTTATAACAAAACATTATTTTGTAACAACAAAGTTCCTTAAGTGACTTTAATTAAAAGTATCACAGAAATATTCATCCAGAGCATAGTAAATAGTAAACCAATTTCAAATTTATTTTTCTTTTCGTTCTCCAGATACTTCTAGGTTACCATTGTGTAAGGAATACCCTGTATATGTATAATAAAATTTTCCAAGACTCATTTGTGCCAATTGACTGCCTATAAGCATGTTTTATATTTCATTTTCTACTACAAAAAAAATTAATTTAATTATTTTTAATTTAAAACCAAATGTTAATGATGTTATTGATCATGTGGCTGCTAGTGCTGTGAAAATTCTAAGATTTATTATAAGAATTTTTAAGTGTTTAATATTCTATTAATACACTAATTGTTTTGGTAAGTGCATCATTGGTGCCAGGCTTCCTAATTATGCCAATAGATTGTGCAGTTTGGAATATGTACAGGGTGGGCCAAATTGGACACTTTTAAAGGGAAACTCCCTTTTCTAGAGGAGATAGGCAAAAAGTAATGTCGGTGTCTGGGGCTCAATTTTGACAAAAAACATAGTGGTGGAAACCGCACATCGATATCTCTTACCGTTTCAGAGTTACAGGGTGTTTTTCGAAAATGTGCATTTTTAACAAGTAGCTGTAATTTTTTTCCTATTGATTTTTTTTTGTTTCTGTAAAAACATTTTCAAAGCAACTTTTTACGTAGAATTTAATGGTTTTAGAATAATTTAAAAAAAATTAATAGTTTAATAGGTATAAGCAAAAAAAAAATTTTTTTATATGGTACACCCTGTATATTATTGAATAATTGAAAAGAGCTTAAAATTACCTTTCCGAAAACATAGCACACTTGATATTTTGCTCAAGTTCTCTTTGAAATAGAGAGTTTTTTATAGTTTACTCATTTTAAACCAAGTAGGCTTTGGACGCACGCGGCCTTAAATAAGAAACAATTGCGTACTGCTACTAGTAGTTACTTAGCAAAAAAGTGTATTATTTACAACGAAATCATTTATTATTTATAATTTAAAAACAAATAACAAATTTAGAAAAAGGTTAATTAAAATTAAAAAAAATTAAATTAAAAAATTAAAATAATAATACGAAATAGTAATAAAAGATTTTTCCTACAGGAGGTTTTCAAAATGTCGACCGTTTTCTCTTATGCACAGACGGCATCGTTTCATCACACTCTTTGCAGAATTCATTAATTCAAGAGGGGTGAGAGATGCAAACCCTCGCATAACTGCGACTTCTAAATCTTCTCTTGTATTTATGGGCAATTGAAAAATAACGTTCTTTAGTCTTCCCCAAAGATAAAAATCCATAGGGGTTAGGTCCGGCGACCTCGCTGGCCAACGATTAGGACCTTGGTTACCTATCCAATTATTTTGAAAGTTAACGGCTAGAAAATTGCTGATGATTTCAGCATTGTGTGGCGGTGCCCCGTCTTGTTGGAAGAAAATGTTACGGTGTGCCATTAAGGGTAAATCATCAATGAGAGGTTCTATTTGTTGTTGTAATATTTGTAGATACCGTTGAGAGGTGAGAGTTCCATCATAAATTATTGGCCCAATAATCCTACCCCTAAATATACCTGCCCATACATTAAATCCAAATCTTCCCTGATTTCTTACCTCTACTATTGAATGAGGATTTTCCTGTGCCCAAGTATAGGAGTTATACCGATTGAAAATACCGGCACTGCTTATATATGCTTCATCTATCCAAATACAATTTAACGGAAAATCGCGTACTTCATTACATTTTTCTAAAAACCAGTGGCAAAAAACTATGCGGCGTCCAAAATCTCCGGGTCTAAGGTGATGCACTTTTCTGGTTCTATATGGTTTAAAATTATGTTTCTTTAAACTTCGTCGAATGTTACTTCGTCCCAGTCCTGTTACTGTAGTCAGTTTTCGTGTGGATGTTTTGGGATTATTTTGAACGGCTCCTAAAATTACTATTTCTTCTAACTCTTTATCTCTGTTTGCTGCATACTGTTTTGGTCTATTTTTCTTAAACTGGCCACTATTAATTAAATTGTAACGCAATCTTCCGAAGATGTCTTTAAAAGGTTGCCTTCTCTCTGGATATCGTTCGTGGTACAAATTACTTGCTACCTGTGCATTCTGTCCGGCTTCTATAAAACACACTATCATATCCCATTTTTCATAATTGTCAAATTCCATTTTAAATTTAATTAAAAGCCTAAACCGGCCTAAACTAAAACAAAGCGTCGATCGTCGATACAGCCAAAATGGCTAAAATAACAATTTGACAACTACTTACGCAATTGTTTCTTATTTAAGGCCGCGTGCGTCCAAAGCCTACTTGGTTTAAAATGAGTAAACTATAAAAAACTCTCTATTTCAAAGAGAACTTGAGCAAAATATCAAGTGTGCTATGTTTTCGGAAAGGTAATTTTAAGCTCTTTTCAATTATTCAATAATATACAGGGTGTACCATATAAAAAAATTTTTTTTTTGCTTATACCTATTAAACTATTAATTTTTTTTAAATTATTCTAAAACCATTAAATTCTACGTAAAAAGTTGCTTTGAAAATGTTTTTACAGAAACAAAAAAAAATCAATAGGAAAAAAATTACAGCTACTTGTTAAAAATGCACATTTTCGAAAAACACCCTGTAACTCTGAAACGGTAAGAGATATCGATGTGCGGTTTCCACCACTATGTTTTTTGTCAAAATTGAGCCCCAGACACCGACATTACTTTTTGCCTATCTCCTCTAGAAAAGGGAGTTTCCCTTTAAAAGTGTCCAATTTGGCCCACCCTGTACAGGGTGTCATATTAACTTGTCACAGATTCCGATCTTGCTCCATTCAGCTCCATTACGTTAGCTCTAGAACAGAGGTACTAGCAAACCTTCTGCACACAGTGGAGAAACCATATATTTCTCCAATTTGGCTATCAACGTTTCATGATTCATGGGCAGGACCAAGCAAGACAGTAAGACCGATGTTCTGTGCCATATCAGTTGTTACTTTACTTAGAGCAGTGGCTGTACTATGGCCCCTTCGGATGCCAGATAAAAAAATTAACATCAGTTTTGATATTTAAAATGGAACATTCTGTATAATCTTGTTTCCTCAATTGTTTCAGTAAAATGTTGATTCTTATTCATAAATTGGAGTGTTTAGGAATACATGGAGAATTGTTATCCTGGTTTGAGTTATTTATCAAATAAAAAGCAAATTGTAAACATAAAAAATGGTATTTCCACCGAGATCAATGTGGTGTCAGGGGTGACCCCAAGGTTCACATTTAGCCCCTTTATTATTTAATATTTTTATTAATGATTCAGTCAAAGACAGTGGTATAATTAACAGAGGTGGAACTACCACACAGCAGAAGAGAGCATTGCAAGGAGGCCCATTGATGCCAGGGGGCCCAGCAGTCAATTATTTTCTGTATGTGCATATAAGTAGACTTTTCAGACTGTTTTTTAAAATATTTTATTTTAATCCATGGGGTAAGTAGCTATGCTGTGAACAGACAAACAGATATACCGAAGGAATTGAGAAAACATGTTTTTTGCTTCTAGAGACCCTAAAACGTGAAAAACCTATAAAATCCTGGAAGGGTGACTTTTCATGATTACAAACATTTGTACCACAATTCTTCCAGTTTATCTCTAAATCACACTTAATTCTTGCACAAAATTTAATAAGTAGTTTTGTGGGGCTGATTTTTTAAATATTTTAATAAACCACCATTTTGTTTCGCCATCTAGTAGTTAATTTATACATAACACTTGATTTTTGTGCATAATTTGGGGTAAATTGGACAAGTATATTATTGATTTAGGACCAGATCAACTGGATAAGCAAAGGTACCACTGTAAGTGAACTGCATAGATATGCCAGAGGTCTTTCAACAACCACAAATTTAGTTCTTCATTAAGGCATTTTGTTATCCGCCTTGGAAGATGGCTGTCAGGTTGACGCCATATTCATTAACATGAGTATGTTAATATTTCCTAGCTTGAAACGATTATGTGCTGAAATAGATAGGTATTGTTTTTATATATAAAGTAATTATGTATTTTGTTGTTGATAATCATTTTTGGATTTGCTTCCTTATATTATTTTCTATCATAGACTAGTGTTTTATATTAAAGCACCAAAATCCGAAAATTTAGAATTAAATGGGACACCCTGTAGTTTATTTTATTTTTAGATTCTACAAAAACAGTCCAAGTTTTCTTTGTATAGGATATTTTTTCATTTCTCTTAAATATTCATTATTTTGTGTTTTTTTTTTACCAAAACTATGTGAATTAAAACTTCAATATTTTCATCTCCATATGTCATATCAATGTAAAATATTAATATTATTTAGTCAACATGTAGTACTTTAATTTTAGCAACCTAGAAACGCTGGCTTTTATACAGTGTGTCCAAAAATTAACTGCAATTTAGATTTTATAAATTTGATCAAAAGCGATTTTTGTTAATGGAACACCCTGTATATTATTGAAACGTTGAATAAAGTGGATAAACTGATTTTTTTTCATATAAGGTGTTCCCATACCTATTTTGAACCGCATTTGATTTGTAAGCGATTTTATGGATAATTACGAGCATAATTACTATTAATATTTGACAAGACATTAATACCCGTATTCACTAAAACGGTTTAAATTTAGACGAGGTCTAACTTGACAGTTATATTTATAAATGTGTTATAGGTTTAAGATGACATTTTCAACAATTGAACAAATAATTTTTCTAAATGTCAGAATTACGAAATGACAGTGACATAAGCGAAACATAACTGGCAAACGGGGTTAAGATCTAAAATGCCAAATGTGCTGTGATGTAACAACTGCAATACGGAACGATATTAATTCACATAGTTTTAATTTAAGAAATGGTAAGAACAATGAAAAAATATCCTATACAAAAAACACTTGGGAATATTTCACAGAATCTATAAATAAAATAAACTACAGGGTGTCCCATTGAAAAGTTGATGCCAGTTACCAGTAGATCTGGCAACAGTGCAAACGCGAAATTATTTCAAATTTATTTTTCTTTTCGTTCTCCAGATACATCTAATTTACCATCCAGTATGCAATACCCTGTATGGTTGGTAACTAAAAGTTAAAAGGGGTCCAATCACAAAATTGTTATCTACAGAAAAGTTTTAAAAAGCATCCATTAGAAATTATTGGACTTCGACTATTTTAACTATTTCTCTAAAGTTCATCTTGTCAAAACCCTTTTGCCTCACCTTTTGCAAATCACTAGAAATTCATGTATTTTTACAAGGTTGGTACATACATTTTGCTACAAACAGTAAAAAGCCATATTACACACTTTTCATGTAGATTATATTGATAGATACACAAGAATATTCAGTAGTATCAAAAACTCACAAAACAATTAATGGTGAATTCATGTGACAAATTTCAGATTTATCTTTATCTTTAGTAATAAGGACTCACCCTGTAATTGATTGTTTTTAGTCATCTGACTTCAATAAACCAATTGAAATGCTTATTTTTAATGACTAAAGTTATTACTAATAATAAATTTTACTACATGAACCAATATATTGTAAATTAGTAAATTGCAATTTTCTTATTGTAAATAATAAGTAAGTCTATTTTTTAAGAACTTTATACAAGTATATGAGATTGTTTGAACAGAAATTTTTTCGGAGAGCACCCATATCAGTTTTTCTGACATCAGTGTACCAATAATCTTCAAAATCAATGGATCAATTCCTATTATTAGTTAATATAGAGACATAGGTGATATAGTATATAGATTGGATGTAAGTAAAAAATGTGTAAGTAAACATATAAAGAAAATAGGTGTGTACTTACGGTTCAGCTTCAATAGACTTTAATTTAGCAACATAATTTGAAGGGATGTAGCCTTCCTGTCTTGTCCGTTTACTTCTAGCTAACCACCAATCCCCTTGAGTATCATTCAATATTTCTAAATGTTCTCCTTTACGAAAACTTAAGTCTTCATCTGTCCTCGCATCATAATCATATAAGGCAACAAATATACGAGCATTTGTTTGCTCTGGTTCCGGACTCACCACGGGAGGCCTTGTGGCCTCTATGGGTGGAGTGGGTTGGATAGGGTTGGCAGGTTGGTTACTTTCCTCTATAACCACAGACCGTTCCCGATTTCTTTCCTGTCTATCTGTGGTAGACGGATTACTAAAACAATTACCCATTTTCTATGTTTTTACACATTCACCTGCCACAACAAAAGAACATCACAAAAATAAATACTGTTAAGAGAAATGTTTAATAACCCGGAAAATAAAAAATAAAAACAGTCACCGCGATTATTTAATATTTGTATCCATTAGTGGAAAAAACGGAAACAATGAAAATTATTCAATGGGAAAGGCTAGTTTTTCACCAGTTGCCAGTTGCGCGAGTAACTTTCACTTGTTTTTCTTGTATGTTGTCTGGTTGTCAAACGAAACGTCAAATATCAGTAGTTGACTCATGACATCGACGTATGTCGTAAATTTTACCAGAAGTTAATTCTCCCAGAAATAGAGCCACGTTGCCAATAACCACTTATTATAAAAATACCAATTAATGATTAAAAATTGAAATGAAAAGATAGTAGATTGATGAAATGATAATGGTTGGTAATTCACCGTAGTTCCACCACATCACTGCCAAACAATGACCGCTATTCAGAAATTATAATAGCAAAGAGAACAATTATAAGTTTAATATATTTTCATTGTTTTAAGTCAGAAACACAATGCAAAACCCACTATCTTTTCATTAATACTTTTAGCCAAGAGTTCAGGGATTAACCTCTTCTGGCTGTTGTAAGGCGTGAGTAGAGCTTTAGATTTTACTCTTTAAAGTCCGTCTGCATTTCGATCTTTGTGCCTTGTCTTTGAAGACATTGGCTTTTTACATTGTTTTAATTATGTTAATGTTTTAAAAAAAATTTCCTATGATTTACGCCTTAAAATTCATTTCTACGGCAAAAATAATATTTTTATTATAAGGTATAAATCACTTTTGGATACAAAGTGGAAATTACTGATTTTGGTGCGGATATTTTCTTACACAGGCGCACAGTAAACGACACCAGCAGGAAGATTGTAGCGTGAAGGCACTAGGTGGATAGGTAACTCGTTGGCGCAATGACAATATAAATTTAAATGAAACCCTGTAAAGTAGAAAGCAGTTGCACGCTAAATTTGAAACGTATACACATTTATTGACAATTTCTTCTCTATATTTTGCTAATTGTAATTTAATGGTTTTTGAGATATCCGGAATTAAATTTAATAGACAGTTGCATTCATAATAGTATAGTGATGACCCCACTGGCGGAGCAGAAATTAAAAAATATTAAAAAATACCCAAGGGGTGTAAACAAATTCTTCGTCGACGTGTTATGAAGTGGTAACTTTTTTTGGCCCTTGGCCCTTGTTTATTTTTCTAACGTGTTCTTTACGCTATTCAATTATATAATGTAGTTTTAGTTTGGCTTCCTTATCTATGATGACCACCCCCACAACTATAAGTTGGATACGCCTTTGGATGACCCAGAAATATTTCTTATATTGTTGGTTAGACAGCGTTTGAGGGTTTTGTAAGGGTGGTAGCGGCGGTTTCTTATCGTTTCGTAATGCACACTATATATTTATATATACAAACATATATATATATATATATATATATATATATATATATATATATATATATATATATAAATTTATGTATTATCTTTAAATTAAAACTATGCAAAAGAACCTATGATGTCAGTTAAATAAAACAAAATGTACAGTCTTCATTACAATTCACATTAATCTTGGACAACCCTGGGATAACTGTCACTTTTTGACATTAGTTAAAAAGAAGAGTAATTTAAGCGCTGGGAACACAATAAAATTTCCGTTAACGTTTAACGTAAAATCTAACCTACGAAAACGAAATTTCGAAAGAACATATACACCTTATACATTTGTGGTTCAAAAATGGATGATAGTTTTGACTGTGTAGCTAAATAAATATTACCGTTTATAACCCTTATTACAAAAAGTACCTGACGAATCTTTGAAAAACACCTAAAAGAAATTCAAGTTTGACATAAACTGACGTAAACGATTTACGTAATTTGCTTTGTGTTCCCCGCTTAAATAATTTGCTATTTCTTTTTTATAGTTCATATTAAAAAGAGATAAACATAGTCCTAGAACACATTATTTTTACATCTCCTATTTTCTAAAAGACAGAAGAACAAGTGACTTTTAACTTTTTCTTTTTGAAAATAAAGTGACTTGAACAAAAAGCCCAATTCTGTAGGCAATTAGTTTTTTTATACATTTCAATTAGAATAGCTAGCATTTTTATAATTGTGTTCTATATTAATATTTTCTAATATCATGCCGCAATACAAAGGTGAGTCTAAAAACGTTATATTATAATTCTAACCTATAATGTTTAAACAAAATGTTTTTATTCTATAAAATATTCTCTTTTTGTTTTAGTTAAAGTTAAATGGGGAAAAGAAGTTTATCAGGTGGAGGTAAATACCGATGAACCACCAGAAATATTCAAGGGTCAGCTGTTTACGCTCACTGGGGTACTTCCAGAAAGACAAAAAGTAATGATCAAAGGAATAACATTGAAGGATGATGATTGGGGAAATTTTAAACTTAAAGATGTACGTATTGCAAAAGCTTCATTGTTTGGATGCTAAGTCAAACTAGATCTTCTTTGTTATAATATACAGTTTATGGAAATGTATGTGTAATATTTTATTTATGTTCAAATAAGAATTACTTTTTCAGCTGCTTTAAAAGCAGTTACTGCTTATATTGATACTAATGTGTATGTTGTATTTTAGAATGTCACTATTTTATTAATGGGCAGTAAAGAGGAAGATGTTCCTAAAGAACCTGTTGAAAAGACTGTTTTTGTAGAAGATATGAATGAAAGTGAATTAGCAACTGCGGTATGTACATTGATTTTTATATACCTATATGTTATGTTACTATAGGTGTTTGATTAGATAGAACTTTAAAATATTATTCAATATTGTGTTTCTTAAATTTCAGCTTGATTTGCCTGCAGGTCTTAATAATTTAGGTAATACTTGCTATATGAATGCAACTGTTCAGTGCCTAAAAACTGTCCCTGAATTAAGGAATGCCTTACAGAGTTATCAGGAGGGTAAGTAAGTTCCTCAATCTATTAGTAAAAGTAATAAATAGCCATGTTCTTTTAGGATAAATCACTTGATCATAAAGTGCTATTTATCACATTTTGTTGAAACTGGAGTGATATTTGGTATAAACATACACATCATTTTTGTGTAGGTAAAACCATTCAGGGCATAAGAGATCTATTATTATCTGGCAGGGGGTCTCATTTATACTTTTCATATGATATATAACTTAGTTTAACCCGAGAGGTAAACCACAGCTGTAAATGTGTACATCATCATTTGACTTTCTATACAGTAATTCCACTTTTCTACATGGTAATTCCATTACTCCTTGGTTTAACTTATATATAGCAGTCACTTTTTAATTTACTTTTTGAGAAATATGTATATGTCCTTGTGATATAATGCCATCAGGATGAATCACATTGTTAAAAATAATGGCTTGTTTATTTTCAAAAAGAGGATCAAAATACAAGAGTTCTAACCCCACTACACCACAACTTGTTACATTCTGGACGCGTGTTTCGCTAACCAAGTTAGCATCATCAGCATGATATATACTGTTTATATCATCTGCTGATGATACTAACTTGGTTAGGGAATGCGCGTCCAGAACATAACAAGTTGTTGTGTAGTGTGGTTAGAACTCTTGTATTTTGATCTATCTTCCACCACAGATTCCAGTGTTAGGACTTCAAAAAGAGGAGACAAAAGTGATACAAAAAATTACTCTCCTATTATACTGACAAGTGGTTTTGCCAAAATATTTGAGAAATGCCTTAAACAGAAATTATATAATTTTTTAAACCAACATAAGATCTTATACAAAAATCAATTTGGCTTCATGAAAGGTTATAGCACTAATGACCTATCGTATGAACTTGCCACAGAAATCACTGGAAGCCTCAATTCTTGAAAAAAATCTAGGTGTTAGATTATTTCTTGACCTGGCAAAGGCCTTCGACATAGTGCCCCACAATTGATTCCTTGACATTCTTGAACATTACGGAGTCAGGGGTACTGTATTGACACTAATGACAAGCTGTTTGAGAGGCAGATTTCAGTAGATTGAACAGTGTGGATAGGGAAAGGAAGCAAATAGAGATTGGCATTTTTTATGGGATGGTTTTGGAGGCCGCTATTATTCACAATAGATCTAAATTTTTTATGGAAAATGAACATTGATGGAAAAATCATCTCATTTGCTGATGATAGTGTTTTACATAATACAATCGAATAGAAAAAATAAAAGTTTCCAAAATAAAGTATTTAGGAGTACTCATTGACCAATATATGAGATGGCATGAACATATTTCAACAAATTTTATTGTCTTTGGGATATTTTAACTTTATTATATATAAATTAATATTTATTATAGTATTATATGTAAATCATTTATAGAATCATTCACAGGATGGGATTTTGGTTTGGTGAGGTCTGTACAGTAAACATCATATAAATTAAAAATTATTCTAATTTTTTTTTAAGATTATAGGAAAAATAGATTATACCCCACATATTTGCTTTTCTGTTTAATACCTGCAATGTTAGATCCATTTACTTAACTTCAATCTGTACATATTCAATCAATATTTGTGAAAACAAAAGTGTTTGTTATTATTATTATTGATACATATTTTTAGTTACTGCCATTTATGGGAGACACAACAGTGTATAAACAAATATATTTTTTAGGGGTTTCTGTTGCCGGTGGTGTGTTGCCTGCACAGTCTATAACTGCTGCTCTGAGAGATCTTTATAATACCATGGATAAGGGACATACAGTTCCACCCATAGTATTACTTCAAGTACTACATATGGCATTCCCAAGATTTGCAGAGAAAAATGAACATGGGGGATTTGCACAGCAAGTAAGATATGGTGTATTTTAGATATTGTATATTTAATATTAGTATTAATACAGTTATTTTTTTTATTATTTGTACATGAAACTAATAAATACATAGTATACATCAATTTATCCCACTATTCATAAAGTAAAACTTACATACTAAATAAAATTGATTGTGATTATGTCATTAAGATTAACATTAAGGTACCATACTTACATATATAATAAATACAATACAGCATAATACAGTAATATATTACAAGAACATGAAGAGGAACTAACAAACAGACAACGGTGACAATTTATCTTAGTATATAGACAATATAGTAATGTAAAATCCATTATTCATTGCGGAGATTCAAGAAATTTAGTGACAGAATAGAAAGCATTCTCCAGCAGATAATTATTTACAATGTTAGTAAAATTTTTTATACCGCTGAGGTTTCTTTTAAGTTTGTTAAAGCATTTTATTCCCTTATAAGTAGGGCAGTTTTGACCCAATTTTAATCTTGAGAATGGGCGATAAATATTTTTCCATCAGAGTTCTTCAAGAATGTGTTCTCATTTTCTGTGATGTAACAGATCAGATTAAAAATGTAAAGATATGGTAGTGTGAGGATAAGGTCTCTCTTGAATATATGTCTTTGATGTGGGTGGAAGTTATATGTGCATCTGAGAACTCTTTTCTGCATAGTAAAAGCCCTACTGAAGCGTGTTAATGAGACCCAGAATATCACACCATACCGAAGAACTGTCTTCACCAACGCAAAGTGGAGCATTCTCAGAATATTGGGTGTGACAGTGCCTCTGATGAACTTTGTGAGATAGCATGTGCCACTAAGTATATTTACAAAAGCTTAGTATAATTGTTTTATGTTTTATAATTTACATTTCCTTCTTTTCAATAAATTGTTAAAGTTGAGGTTTCAGTTTTTTTTCACCCAGGAAACCTTTTTAAAAAGTAACATTTTGATAGAATCTTTAGAAAATGGTGTTTTGGTTTCAACCCATTTAGAACTTGGCACTGGCTTAAGCGCTCACTTAGGGGAAACCACTTGTAATTACATTGAGCCATCAAAACAGTGCTGAAAATGACTAATGATGAACAACAGTATATTTTGCTTATAAGACCTTATTGCAGAATTTTAATATTTAGAGAAATTTAATTTCAGTTGATGATACAAAATGTGAAAGCTAAGTTTATTATTTATTGTAGGACGCCAATGAATTTTGGACAGAATTAGTGAGAATGCTTCAACAGAAGCTGCCATCCAAACCAAATGAGACATGCCCTAGTCAAGAAAAATTTAAGTAGGTATTTATGACACTTCATTTCAGTAATTTCAACTTTTTCATTGTGGGGGGTAGTTGTATTAATAATATGTTTTAGAAAAGATAATATTTTTGGTACATTACCTAAATCCTCTAGATTTCACCTTTTTGGTGTATTAAAATTTGTAAAGTTTAAATAAGACATCCGTTCTAAATACCAAATAAAAATTATTTATTATTATTATTCAGCAAGTTTATTTAATTTTAATTTGGTGCTTAAATCGAATTAAAAAGTAAATAAGCAAATAATTTCACACTTAAATCCTATGATATCAAAAACAATTAACTCCACTCAAAGATTTTAGCAATAAGATTTGTTTGTAAAGTAAAAATGTTATTATATATCTCTTGCTGGGTACAAGCATTTTACCTTCTATGTGGATTTGATGCTGCTGGTTCCTAATTATGATAATTTCTTGTTTCTAAGCTATGTCAGATTATCATGATGTTTTTCAGTGATATAAAAAATTGGGCTTGTGAAAAAAATGCTAACTGCAATAGAAATGACGAACTGATATCCTTTGTGAAAAGTGCTGATCATTTTTCGTTTGGAGAAAATTCTATAAAAATATCTGAAACTGATTGGTGTAATACATCATGATGAATGTAACGGTAGATACCAGCTTAATTAGAAGATTAGTAATCTCACATAAATTTATTACAGAGGTTCTTAGTAGGATCAAAGAATTCAATCAATTTTCTTTAACATGCCTAATATTTTAGAATGGGGATTAAAAAAAATAACTTAATTTGTAATCAACAGCAAAAGTTATGGTATGAATGGGGATCAAACCGTCTGGATCACTAGTCCATTGCTCTAAACAATTGCGTTATCATACCTGTGATAAGCAATTCATCAGAAATTGTACATATAGTACAAATTGGTCCAGAATTTGGCTGGGAGTTGATCCTCTTTCTTATTTGAAAGATTTATCTGTGCCTGGTTCTTTTTATTATTTCTCTACACATAACCAGGAGATTAGAGAGACTCTTCTTAGTATAAAAAACAAGAAGGCTCGTGGAGATGATGAGATTTCAGCTGAAGTTCTCTTAAAGTTGCCGGAAAGTGCTTTGGATGACCTGGCTTTTGCAATTAATGATTCCTGGTCTAAAGGAGTTTTTCTTTCATGCCTGAAATCGGCAATAGTGATTCCTTTGCATAAGGGAGGGGATCTCATTGAGCCCTCGAATTTTCGTCCAATTTCTCTTTTGTCTATGGACTCCAAGGTTATTGAGAAAGTTGCTAAGCAGAGATTGTGTGAATATCTTGAGACATTTCATTTACTTACCTTGAAACAATTCGGATTTCAAAATGCAAAAGGGAAGCACGATGAAATTTATGGTTTTCTTGAGGGTGTCTACACCAGGGGTGCTCAAACGGTCGATCGCGAGTGCTTTTTGAGTAGATCTCGAGAAGAAATTTTTTTTTAATAAGTAGGTACTTAACTAAACTACAAAAATTTATTACATAATAAAATAACACTCTGCTAGCGGCAAAAAGCGGCTTTATCAAAGGAACGCGCGGTACTTGTCAAAGAAAAGCCGCGTTTTTTATTCTTGCCGCTTTTCTAGAAATTTCGGGGGCGCGTTTGACGGGAACATTCGAGACTTTCGTTCACGCCGATATAAATGTTGCGCCTGCAGGAATTAGAGTCAGTCTGAATTGCAACTTGAAGGCAACACTACGTCGTAAGTTTATTATTAAATAGTACAAAATGAGTGCAGCGAAGAAATCTAAACCATATCATTTTAATAACGATTGGGAGGACGAATTTTTGTTTTGTATGGTGAAGGATAAGTGCATTTGCCTTATTTGTCGTGCGTCAGTTGCAATACCTAAGCGTGGTAACTTAGAGAGGCATCATAAAACGGTTCATAAAAACTATGAAAAGGATTTTCCGCCACAGAGTGAATTAAGAAAACGAAAAGTACGTGATTTGATATCTTGTTTGAAAAAAGAACAAACCATGTTCACAAGACCAGCCAAACAATCAAAAGCTGCTAAGATCGCGTCATTTAAAATGTCACATATATTGGCGAAACACAAGAAACCATTCGAAGATGGATCAGTGTGAAGGAAGCATTTATTGAAGCAGGTGAGACTTTATTTGGAGATTTTAAAATTAAAACAGAAATCACGTCTGCTATTAGAGAACTTCAGTTATCTCGTCCGACTGTCACAAGGCGTATTGAAGTCATGAGTCAGGACATGGCAGAAAAACTAAAACATGATATCATGGAATGTACATACTTTTCTTTACAGTTCGACGAATTTAGATGGTATTCAATGACATGTTGGCTAAGGAAGAATTTTTGACAATCATTCCTCTGAAGGGGAAGACCCGTGGCGAAGATATATATGACGTTTTCTTCAATTTTGTAAAAAACTACAAGCTACCAATATATAAATTAGTGTGCATTACAACCAATGGAACACCAGCAATGACTGGAAACAAAAACGCGAAATAACAGCTTTTCTAGACGAAAGAGGTGATGACACTCAGATGTTGAAAAATGAAAAATGGCTGACTGATTTGGCATTTTTGACTGACATCACAATGCACTTAAACACCATTAACTTGGAGCTTCAAGGTAAAGGAAAAACTGTTATTGAGATGATTAGCGCAGTAAACACATTCAAAAGTAAATTGCAGCTTCTGATAGATCAACTGAAACGAAAGGATCTGAAACATTTTCCGTCTTTGAAAGCAAGGATTCCTGAGTTGAATTATGATACGTATGAGGCTGAAATATCAAATATTTTGGGACAATTCGAAATGGGTTTTTATGATTGTAGTAAATTGTCAAATGTAGCATCATTTATGAGTTATCCTTTTTCATGTAGAAACATTGAGGAATTGTTTGGGTCAACTTACTTGTGTGAGTCTGCATTTTCTGAAATGAAGATAATTAAGTCAAAATATCGCAATTGACTAACTGAAGATCATATGTCATCATGCTTGCGATTAGCACTTGGTTACATACCATCTTATGAAAAGTATGCTGAAGACATGCAGTGCCACGCTTCAACACCCAAAGTCACTCCTTAGTTAAGTTTAACACCATATGAAACTCTTTTGTTTTGTAACAACCAATAAAGTCGCAATTTTGAATAACTATGAGTTTTTCCATTGATATTGTAGAGAAGAACCTAACTAAACCTGACCCAAACCTTGACTAAAATAATGTATATTGTGCGGAAAGCTAATATCTATATAAGCTATGGTACACCCTACCTAGGTAGGTAGGGTAATGACTATATAAGCTATGGTACACCCCACCTAGGTAGGTAGTTACGTAGGTAGGTAGGTAGGGTGTATGTATCGTGTATGTACGACAACCCTGCATCACAAATACTTGCAGCCTCTCAGAGTCGATCGTAAGTAGTCTAAAAATATTGAGGTAGATCGCCAGCAGTTCAAGTTTGAGCACCCCTGGTCTACACTAATATTAATCACGGAGAGGCGATGGCAGCGGTTTTCTGTGATCTCTCAAAAGCTTTTGATTGTGTCGATCACAGAATATTACTGTCTAAGCTCGAGTTGTATGGTTTCAGCCAATCTGTAACTACTTCCGAAAGACGATCTTCGTCAAATTATGGGGTTCCGCAAGGGGGGTGTTTTGGGTCCTCTCTTGTTCTTGATTTATATTAATGATCTTGTGAAAGTTAAGATATCAGGAAAATTTACCTTATTTGCGAACGACACCTCGATTGTTTGGCATAATAAAGAGATTGCTCAGCTAAGGAAAATTATAACTCACGACTTGCTGGAGGTTAAAAGATGGTGTGATTCAAACCGACTTTCCTTCAGCTTGACGAAGACTAATGTTATCGGTTTTAGGTGTGACATGCAGAACTTGCAGTTGGACAGTGTTACAATCCTTGACAGCCATGTAGCAAGGTTTTTGGGGGTTTTTGTTGAAAAAAAAATTACGTTTCGAGGATCACATTTTAAATTTGAGCAAGAAACTCTCTTCTGGCTGCTTTGCAATCAGAATTGCAAGAAATCAACTTGGAATGGCAGTGGCGCGTACCGTTTACTTTGCCTTATTTGAATCGCTCCTCAGATATGGGATTCCATTCTGGGGTTTTAGTAGTCAATATTTGTTAAACATCTTGTTTGTGCTGCAGAAGAAAGCTGTTCGTTTTATTGCTGGAGTGGGTCTAAGGGAATCCTGCAGACCTCATTTTCTGTCACAAAAAATCCTAACTCCTAGCTCTTTATTTATCCTCAAAACAGCACGTCTAATCTTTGGATTTGCCTTTGCCAGTGCCTACTTCTGCTTTGACTAAGAATTCTTTGATTTATGAGGGCAGAAAGCTTTTTAACTACTTGCCAAGTAGCCTTAGAATAATTGGATCATTAAAACAATTTAAAAGAAGTATTGTTAGGCAAAGCCTACTATAACCTTGCCAAATTTTATGCTGACTCTATTGCCTAATCTGTCTGTATATGTTATCCATCTTATGTTTTTTCAACTGTACTGTTTTGCACATACTTGTATTTACTATGTTTGTATTTTATATTGTTTAGCTTGTTTAATGTTTTAAGATTTTGTAGTATGCTTTGTCAGTGAGTTTGAGAGTTTATTCAAACCCACCAGTTATGGTTCGATCCCCGCTCGTACCATAACTATTGCTGTTAATTATAAATATTTCTACACAAATTTTAATTATAAAAATATTTTTGTTTAAAATGTAAAATTCAGAAATTTAATTCAGTAATAAATTTACAACTTAATTATGTCTGAATGATAAAAAATAATCACAAAAAAATAATCAAATAATAAAATATCTTGTTCTCTTTTAGGTCGGTGATTGATCAGTACTTTGGTGGTACTTTTGATGTGGAACTAAAATGTGATGAGGCTCCTGATGAGCCAGTAACAAAAAGTAAAGAACAGTTTTTGCAACTAAGTTGTTTTATGTCTACTGATGTTCGATATATGCATTCAGGCTTAAAAAGTGTAAGTTATGGACTAATATTTTAAATATATGTAATGTTTTTATTGTATTTCACTATAATTTTACCATTTTTTGTCAATAAGATAATTATCATTGATAATATAGCGTACTTTGAATCTGAATAAAAATTGATTCAAATAGTAGTAGATAGTAACAGCAAGATGTTACCAGTGCCATATCAAAGTACATTAAATGTCTGGGCGGTTATTTATGTATAGAATAGATATATAGTAAAAATATAAATTTTAGTCTTATTCATAACCAGTTTAAAAAGATAAGCAAGGGGTACATGACCCTTATTTGTTTTTACCAATATAAATAACCAAACTAGTGGTTTTCCTTCTGCAAATATAATTATCCTAAAAAATTATGAGCCTCTTTACCTAAGGCTGCCACTGATGTACTTAAAGTTTGAAATATACTTTATTCAAAAAAGTGTTAATACATTACATTTGATGTTTTGCTACATACAAAACAAGTACAGATTTTAAGTGCACAATTAATTCTACTGAATTTGTGTGTACACTACGTTATCACAATCCCACATCTGATAGTACTAGTGCAATTTACAACCACAATGCACATTTCTTGTCAAAATTAACATTTTATACAGTCAAAACAATTCTATACTACTATTAATAAAGGTCAATATCAGTTAGATAAAATTTAATAAGTCTAATAAAACAATAAACTAAAAGTAAAACTAAGTCTGAAACCATGAAATAACTGTATTAATTATATCATTATTTTCAAGTATCCATTGCTTTAATTGTCTTTTTATTTTTTGAAATGTTGCAGAGTTTATTTCTATGGGTATAACATTTATCACTTTTGGAATTACGTATGTAAAATGTCTCTGTGCAATTGACGACAAAGTATATGGCACACTTAGATTTTTTCTTGTCAATGACCTAGTGCCCATCTCATGTGACACAAAACTTCCACATCTTGAGCTGGTACAATATAGGCGAATGTATATTCAAGACATTTGCTTCTTGATATAGTCTGTCTGTGGGATACATCCAATCCTTGAACAAAATTTCTTTCAGAAAGTACTTTTGTAAAATTTTCAAAGGGTTTATTATGTTACCACAAGCAGCTCCCCACGCGGAAATTCCATAAACCAAAGCTGTGTATATGATTCTCAGTACATGACGCGGTATTATTTGTTTCAAAAAGTAGAACTTGTATAATATTCTCCTCAGTTTTTTAACTACATAGGATATGTGCTCTTGCCACCTTAGAGACTGATCAAAGTATACTCCTAAATATTTAAAGTTATCTTCCTGTGTAATGTTTTCTTTACAGTTACAACTCCCCATATTATTACAGACTGAAAGGTGAATTTTTATTTTTAAATTTTCTGGCAGACCACATTTTGTTATAGCAAAAGTTAAAAAATGGGACTTGTCTTCATTAAGTGTTAATAAATTACTATCTAACCAATATTTGGCTTTTTGCATAATTTGTTCTGCTTTTTTTGTGACTTCATTCCAGTTTCTGCCCCTTACCAAAATTACGGTATCGTCTGCATAACACAGAATTTTATCACTACTTATGTTAGTTAAACTTTCCTATTTTTACCTTCTGCGTTCTATCAGATAAATATGATCTAAACAAATCATATGATCTACCTCTTATACTAAATAATTCCAGCTTCTCTAATAGAATTTGGTGCTCCACAGTGTCAAAAGCCTTGGATAGATCTAGAAATATGGCAAGTGGTTTAAGACTTTCATTGATGCTCTTGGTGATATAATCTGTTACTTGGGAAATAGCAGTTTCCGTGCTACATTCCTTTTTAAAACCTTGTTGATTTTCTGATACCAATTTATATTTGTTCAAAAATCCCCACGGTCTTACCTTTATACACTTTTCGGTTAATTTACTTAAAGTACTAATAAATGCAATTGGTCTATAGTTGCCAGTTAAGTTTTTATCACCTGATTTGTAAAGTGGACTAACAATTGCATTTTTAAAGGCTCTGGGGAATATTACAGCAGTAAAAATGCTATTTACCATGTGAGCTATAGGTGCCACCAGATACATTGCATTTGATTTTTCAATCTCCGCTGATATTCCATCCTCTCCACTCGCTACTCGTGACTTCAAAGATCTTATCTCTTAAAATCTCCTGCTCAGACATCGGAGTGAAAAACATGGCGGCTGCACAGAATATTTCATCCTTAATTGGTGCCTGTAGCATTTTTTACAGTTTAATGTTTTTCTATATTCTCTAAAATTGTCAGGGTTTTTAGCTGATATTTTTTTCAAGTTATCTCTGTGTCTTATTGAGACTAAAATATCATGGGTTATCCAAGGTTTAATACATTGATTTTTTGACCTTATTCTAATTCTATGTGTGCATTGTTTTATATATACTCACATACCCCACGTCACTCTGTACAACTAAAGATATTTTTCAGTTTATCATGATCCAACTTATCAAAAAACTTTTTTACTTCATATTTAACTTGTGTTTTTGGATTCATGCTCAATTTCAAAACATCTGGAAAATGGTCAGTTAAACCAGATGTTAGAATTATACCCTTTTTGTCTTTTAAAGCATTATTCTTTGTTAGTTTAATAAAAAAATGGTCTAAGCATGTCATTCACCCTCTTTCAACCCTAGTAGCTTTGTTAATGGTACTTGCGTACCCAAACTGCCCAAGCACTCCTATGTAGTCATTCACTATTTGTGAATTATTGTCCAGAATGTTGATGTTTGTATCCCCTGTGAAATTTCAACACTGCATGCTAGGCAGTTAGATGAAAAAAGATCATTCAAATCAGTTATGTAATCACTTGCACAGAGAGAGGGAGATCTATAGCGTGCAATGATACCAAATGTCATTATTTTTTGTTAGTTTAACTCTAAGAAAACTTGACTCTCTAATTTTAACAATACGGCTGTCATTTACCTGATCACTTTTTGCATATATAAGTGTACCATCACACTTATTTATAGAACTTTCATTATAAAAAATATAGTTTCTTATTCTAAACCTATCTAAATTCTTCTCAATTTTGTTGGTTTCGGACAAGATAATTACATCTAATTTTACTTTTAAAGACTATATAAGCCAATAAATTATCAAAATTTTTATTTATGCTACGAATATTAATGTGTATCAACTTTAAATCCATTTCAGTGAAAGTTATATTGCCTATATTATCACATTCCACTGTGTCACACCACTCGTCAGGTAAAAAACAAGTTGGGTCTTTGAATGTATTTTATTATTGTCTAAAACTTCCCACTATGGTACTGTTTTTCTTAGTTCGTCAGTCTTTCAAGGTCTTCACTACTGGTGATTTTAATTTTTTTCACAGTTTTCATCTTTTTTTAAATAAATATTTCCACTTCGGAACCATATAAACTTGTATCCCCTTTCCCTAAGGCCTCTAGCTTCTTTAAAGAGTTCACTCTGTTCTTTCACCATATCGTCATTAATAAAGATTGACTGTGACCCCGGAAGTTTACATTTGTCACTTGAAATCTTGCCTTTTTCTTTTCTTTTAGATAGGAAAGTCTGTTTTTGTTCGTGATTTTCAAAAGAAACAGAATTGGAGAGTTTTGTTTTGTAAGATTTATTATTCTAACCTGTACTTTATTTAAGGGTAGGTTAGGGTCTACAAAACTTAATACACTTTGTGCTCTTTCAATCACTTTACGTTTTTCTGATTTTCATTTGGTGTACTTTTGATTCCAACAATAACAACGTTGTTTTTCCTGTTTTCTTTGTCTGTCATTTCAGACTGGCTATTCAGTCGTCGAAGTTCGAGCTTCAATTCCTCAAACTGCTTCATGATTTCCTCAGTCCAAAGGTATTGTGGGATTGCTGGTTTTGTATTCGAAGTTTTGCTTGTTGAAACTGAAAGGCTCAAGTCAGCTGTTTGATTTAGGGATTTTCTAACCTCACTTTTGACTCGAGCTTTGCAACTTTCACACGCCCATTTGTTTTGAAGTTATTTCATTACATAAGCAACATCAATTTCTGAAAGTTCGGTGCAAGGCAAATGATACCAGTTCTTGCACCTATCGCATTGTTTTGAATATTGCGTTTTGGGGATGTTTTTGTTGCACTTACCACATAGTTTTGTTGTTTTCCCCCGGCCATTTCACTATTTGTACGAATATGTTATATATCTTACAGTTTGACAACTTCATTGAATATATTGTTAAATCTACAAGGTGCCCAAAATTTTTTAATAGTAATTAGACTTAGAGTACATCTGAGAAAAACATTTGAACAGAATGGATTCCGCAGCCACACTATGAATTAAAAAGTCAAATATTTATTTATTTATTTATTTATTTATTTATTTATTTATTTATCAATGGGCATAACCCAATATTACAATAGAACAAAATATATTAACAAGAAAAACAATTAAAACTAATAACTAATAACTAATTAAGTAACCCAACCCTAACCAAGACTCAACACAGCTAAGTTGCAAAATAGTTAACAGAACAAAGGTAACATTAATAAGGAACAACCTTATGCAACACAAGACTTCACGCTCCTGGCAAAGCTTGCACGCCCCTCAAAGCAGTCAATAAGATGGGAATATTGGTTAGCCAATCTAACAGATCTTGCCAGAAAAGAATTATGGCCATAGTTTGTGCGATGTGTTGAATTGTGGAAGGAAACCGCCTGTCTAGTTTGCCTTGGTTGGACGTGGAGGCCTATCTTATTAAGAAGTCCAGGACAGGAGCTCTGAGAGTGTAGAATGCTATGAAACATTTTAAGATCTCTAAACTTGCGGCGAGTTTCTAGATTGTCTAAATTTAAGGTTGACTCCATATGATGGTAGTCAATCCTGTCCTGGTAATTGATTGGTAGACCAGTCTGCTTAAAGGCTACATATCGAAGAAATTTATGTTGCACTCCCTCAATCCTATTAATATGTTCGTTATAGTAAGGGGACCAGACACAAGAGTTGTATTCAAGATGAGGACGCACAAGTGAGCAATATAGCTGTCGCATGGAAGCTATATTCAAGTCCATACCGTTTGCACCACACCAACTGACCAGTCTATTTAAATCTGACTGAAGCCTATGGCAATCATCCACTGATGACACTCTAAGGAAGAATTTTAAGTCATCAGCAAAGAGTAGAAATTGGCTGTGATGGAAACAGGTTGAGATATCATTTATGAAAAGGTTAAACAGCAGGGGCCCCAGATGTGAACCCTGTGGAACACCAGACAATACAGGTATCTCACGTGACTTGAAGCTAAGGACTCTAACAACCTGTGTATGACCGGTCAAATAAGATTCGAGCCACTTCAATAGAGAGCCCGTAATTCCAGCCGTCTTTAGTTTATGCACTAAGAGCATATGATGTACTCTATCAAAGGCCTTGGAGAAGTCGGTATACAAAGCATGCACCCGATACCCCTCCTCCAAGGACTCGGACAGGAAGTCTGTGAATGAAAGAACATTCAACTCTGTTGATCGTCCCACACTGAAACCAAACTGTTCGCCAATGAGCTGACCCCGAAGAAAATATGTCAAGACCTCACACACAAGTCTCTCAAACATCTTGGGAATCGTGCTCAGAATACTAATGGGTCTATAATTTTGTATCTGTGCATTGTCTCCGGTCTTAGGAATAGGTGTTATAAAACTAGTCTTCCAGTAACGGGGAAATACACCAGTATCCAAGGATAAGTTAAATATAATGAAAAGGGGTCGAGCCAACAGAAAACTGCACTGTCTCAGGAAAATTGGTGGTAAACCATCAGGGCCAGGACCCTTGCTCACATCCAGCCCGGATAATTCAGTATATCAGACAAGGACACTTTTAAGTGGGACATATGAAGATTATTAAGAGTTACATCATCAGGAATATCACATGATTTGCTGTTGTACATTTCCGAAAAGTAATCGGCAAACAAATCGACAATAGCCTCACCAGAAGAGCCAACAGTATCCCTGTAAGACAACACATTAGGAATCTGAAAATTAGAATTTCTGGAGCGCACAAACCTCCAAAAGTTCTTCAAGTTAATCGTCAGGGATAATTCTGTAATATACACATAGTCACTATAACATTGTCTCTTTAAAGTTTTACACTTAGCCCTAACATTACAAAATTTGACATAATCAGAATACAATTTTGTGTTAACATACTGCTTATGTAATTTTTTTTTCTCAATTATAATGGCCTTCAACTCAGTGGAAAACCAAACTGGAAATTTTTTAGTAGAATACTTTTTCAATGGTACAATACTATCAATACATAGATATATTATTTCATAAAAAATATTGACCATTTCATTAACAGACCTGTTCAGAAACAAGGCATCTCAGTTGAAGTTTGAAAGAAACAAGGAAACCGCATTAAAATCTACTGCATGAAAGTCTCTATAAAAACCCTGACCCACAATTTCATGTTTCCTCCTGCACATAGATGTTTCAAGCATAAAGGATAAGGGTGGATGGTATCTGTCAGGTTGTATTATTTCTTCCTCAGCCAAATGAATATTCAGGCTTTGATCTTCTGAGAAGACTAGGTCTAACATAGAAGTGGTTTCATTCTCAATGGTATTTACCTGGAATAGGTTATGGTGGGAGCACATGATCGACACAACCTCCAAGGCTCCAACCTCGTTTGGTGATGCGCCAGGTTGTACTGTAGCAATAGAGCTCAGTTCTTCACTTGACCAAAAACCGTGGGGTAAGTTGAAATCACCAAGTTTGCATAGTTTGCAGTTGGGAAGATCATCACTCAGTCTATCTATAGATTCACTGAAAGCCATATAACACTCAATAGCGGCCCTGGGAGGAAAATATCCAGTACCGACAATAGTTTGATGATCACCCGAGCCAACCAAGACAAAGAGATGCTCCATATGGGGGTCAGACACAAGATGGGAGCTTTTGATGCTCTTATGCACTGCAATAAGGACACCACCCCCTCTTGAGTGCACACTAGTTTCACTGGATCTGTCTTTTCTATACACATTATAGTCATACATATGTAACTCCCCACTGGAAATGTCACTGGTCAACCAAGTCTCATTGAAAACAATAACACTATATTGTGAGTAGGAAGCATTAATAAGCAAGGAACCCAATTTGGTTCGAAGTCCTCTAACATTTTGAAAATAAAACAGCATATTGGTAAAGGAATTTGCTAGTTATTTGACACTATTCTGGGTATGCCATTAAAATATTTTAGAATTAGATCTTTTTCCCCATTCTGCTTTCTTGTCTTTACCTCAGTTTTAAGACTGTTTAGGTGCTGGCGTTGTTGAGAAGTTAGGTCATTATCTAGGAAAACCTTTTTTGATCTATCAAGGTTCTTTTTATTTTTCATTACCTTATGAACATCATCAACATTATGTAATACAACACGTAATGACCGATAGCCATTTTTATTACCCCTTCCTATACGAGAAACGCTTTTTAGTTGTATGTTATGATTTACTAGATTAGAAATAAGTGACTCAGCTGCATCTTGATCTTCCTGTTTGCTCGTTTCTGGCAAGTTAAAGATCATTAAATTACATGATCTTTTTTGACGTTCTGACATTTCATTAATTACATCATCTTCCGAGCTCATGTGGTTATGGTTTACGACTGGTATGTTTTGGTTGTCAACACATTTTGGGCCGTTTTTAATAGAAGATAGTTCAGCTTTAATAAGATTGAGTGCTGAATCAAAATTGATATTCATCTCCTTTAAGTCCTCTTTGAGTCCCCTAACTTCATTAACGAGTTCCAGAATTGGATGGATATTGGATTTAATTTCGACCACTTCAGCGTCCAGGGAGGAAACCCGAGTAGCAAGGCCAAACATCTCCTGAAGCCTCGGTACACAATCCTTGCATATATAGGGTAATATCCGATTGGATAAGGTCAAGGTTCTAATCTCTGTGGAGCTAACTTCTGAGCATTTTCTGCACATGACCCTTTTACAGTAGTCTCAGGGAAATCCGAAGATGTCATTAGAGCTTTTGGTTGGTTCTCTAAAACTATACACTTTTGTTTGCACTTAAAGCATGTGCCAGACATTTTGAGGTTAAAAACGAGAATTGGAGAATTTTCTTAAAGCCACTGTGCGAAACACACAATATAAGGTCCAAAGATGAAGCAATCACAAAAGCACTGCATCAAAACTGGATTGGAAACTTTACTTCGCAACTATATATAATAGAATATAGTAAACAATCCATTACGTATTTTTGCCGAAAAATTCAGTCTCTATCGTTGCCTCCACGGCTGACTTTAGCCCTTTAGAAAACTATTCTCACAGAAATCACCAACAATTTTAGCTTAGAAACATATAATTTGCGAAAAATTTTTACGACGAAAATGAAAACAAAACATAAACTCATAACCTCAAAAACTATTCTACTATCAAAATATTAGGTAAAATTTGCATTGATCTTGAATTCTATCACAACAATCAATAAAATTGCTTTATTATAGTTCTGTTCCTTTGTTTTTCTCAAGTATATATTTGCCCTTCATGTTACAGTAAAAATGAATGAAACTTGTCGAATGTATAGGCTGTATTATGTTGCATAATGTTATCCACTTTTTTTTTAATATATAATTATAGCAACTATATTTTGGGATTGTAGTAGCTGTTTGAATTCTCTAAACAACCCTGTAAAATTTCTAATGTGTTAGATCTCCAGACTGTACACTTTGTGATTTTTTCTAGTGCCCACACAAGATGCATAACAGTTAATTAGCTGAGTGGTTTGTAGATGGTGCTAAGTGGAAGACACTTTCAATATTTGATTGATTTATTGAGTTTAAATTATAACTTATTTATTACCTATACATTTCTTATCTGGCATTTAAAAAATGTTGGAAACTATTTTGAAATTGAGTGTACAGAAGTTTTATTAGGATTTATTTTGAATTCTCAAAAGAAAAAGATGATAATTATTTTCTTTCGAGAATCGTTCTTTTCTGACATGCTACAGCAAATGTTAGGAAACTGTGTTAGTGCTTTGTCCATTGGTATAAAAAGAAATGTTGTTTAAGGAAGGGCGTGTTGTTTCTATACTCTAAAATATTAATTTTTTTTTTTTTAGAAAATGCAAGAACAGATTACCAAAAAATCTCTAAATTTAGACAGGGACGCAGTATATACGAAAACGGTAAGGTAAATTCCTCTGATGAGACACCATCCTAGAATGTCATACCTAAACAGTAAAGAGGCTGTTAATCTAATTCTGACAAGTAATTTTTAAAGATGTCTACTAATAGAGCGAAGTTCTAACTTTTAATATTTCTTTTTAATTATAACAGGAAAACAATTTTCAGATAGAATAACGTGACTCTTTGTTTGTTTTGGTACCTAGATTGTTAATTGTGGATTTTTTTTTCTTTTGATACACCTTGTACGGATGTAGATGATAGATTTTTCAATCAAATTTGGTGCATGGCATACATACATTCGAAAAGCTATTAAGTAAATTTAAATAAAAATCTACTGTATGTTATTTTTTTCTGGGTTGTGAGCTTCTTACTACGACGTCTCAGCTCGTCTTTACAACTATGTGTGATTGCTCATTCTTTTCTGTAACTTTTTGGTTTCTTATATTTATTAGGTTGCTTTATTGATATTAGTCATAGTATATTGTGAACCAAAAAATTTAAAATAAAAAAACATTTTATTTCTGTGTCTCAAGATCAGAACGTTTGCGGGTCCCTGTTCATAATGACTTTTTCTTCTTCATTTTTTTTTATTTATTTAACGTTTTTACATTTACAAGAATAATATTATAATATATAGCTAATTATCCTAATATAATATGTTTTACATCCAACTTAAATCCATTTAAGGACACATCAAAAAACCTCAATTGCTGTATATGAAGGGGTGGAGTATTGCGTGTTCTATGAGCTGAAACATGTACCTGCAGGCAAGAAAGGCATTCTGGACTCCTTATGTAATTATTTAAAATTTTAAAGATGAAGCAGACATCATAATACTTCCTCCTACTTTTTAGCGAACCAAAATTTAAATAAGTTAACGTCCGACTAGCAGTTTGATAGATACCACTCTTGTTCAGCTTGAATGATGCTGTTTTACCAAATTTATATTGAATATTCTCAAGATGCTCTATGTGGACACTATAATAAGGGGACCAAACAATATTACAGTATTCCATTATTGATCGTACAAAACTAATATACAGGGTTTTAAATGCCCGAATATCTGTAAAGTCATGACAAATTCTTTTGATAAAACCCAGCATTCTGCTTGCTCGCCTAATAACATTCTCATAATGATTGGTAAAAGTAAGTTTATTATCGAAATTGACGCCTAAATCTTTAATTACAGGTAGCTCTTTTAAAGGAATGTCATGTAGTTTATAGGTTGTAACAAGCTCTGATGACCTTAGTCTGCTAAAACAGACTAAAAAGCATTTATCTACATTTAAGGACATCTTATTATGACAGCACCATTTGCTAATTTCATTCAAATCATACTTAAGTAGATCCATATCCATAGGAGAAGAGACCTTAGAGAAAATTTTGAGGTCATCTGCAAACAGTAAAAAATTACTCTTCAGATAGACACCAATATCATTAATAAAGAGATTAAACAGTAGAGGCCCAAGATGGGACCCTTGAGGAACCCCTGAAGTGACACAGATTTTATCTGATAAAAAAACCTTCAACCTTTACCTGTTGGTAACAATTTGAAAGGTAAGATTTTAACCATGATAGTAAAGTACCCGATACTCCATATTGGTATAACTTAGACAATTATAGATTGTGGTCCACTTTGTCGAAGGCTTTGCTGAAGTCTGTGTAAATAGCATGTACTTCTGCCCCAGTCGACATAATATTAGAAATGTAGTTGGTATATAGAAATAAATTAGTTTCAACTGGACGTCCAAGCAAAAAGCCATGCTGTTGTGAAATAATAAGTTCTTTGAAAACTTTGCTCATTTTCTGTTCAACACAGTGCTCAAATAATTTTGGTATTACTGAGAGTATAGTGATCGGCCTATAGTTGCAGATATTATTTCTATCACTTGCTTTGTATATTGGAACAATATACGATTGTTTCCATATTTCTGGAAAATGTCCCGTTTGTAATGATTGATTAAACATTATGTAAAGTGGAATGACCAAAGTAGAGGAACAATGTTTAAGAATGGAAGGAGGAACACCATCAGGACCCATTGATTTAGTTAGATCCAATTCAGCTAGTCCTCTCTCAATATCAGTAACAGGAATATAAATATTATTAAAAGGATAGTTAAATAATGGAAGAACAGAAGGCAAGTTAAATTCATGTGGGGCACAAGAAGGGGGACTATAAACAGAAGCAAAATATTTGCAAAACAGATTGGAAATCCCTTGACCACTTTCAGGTATAACTGCGTCCAATTTCATCACAGTAGGACAGATGCCAGTATTGTTTTTAGATCTTACAAAACTCCAAAAATTACCAGGTTTATCAATAATAGAATTCTCAATGTAATTAATATGAGTATTATATTCATGTTCTGTCAAATTTCTACACTGACGCCTTAAGTTAGTAAAATGTTCGTAATCGGTGTTCTGACCAGATTGTTTAAACCTTTTATGGGCTTGCTTTTTTCTAAAAACAGGTTTAATGTGTCCGAAAACCAGAAGGGAAAAGAACTCCTAATTGTACGCTTTACACAAACAAATTGATGAAACACTTCAGATAACAGATAATAAAAGTTATCAACATTGCTTTCCAAGTTACTATTTAAAAAAGTGTTCCAATCTACAGATAAAAAATAATTATTAATAGAGACCAAGTCTGCATTTTTAAAATCATAAGTTAAACTATCAACATGATGCAAATATAATATTTTATTAAGGTTAAATGAGAGTTGTAATGGTGGGTGATACGGATCGCAAGGCACTAGGCCAACACTCATTTCAACTGAGTAAAGGTCAAAATTTGCAGAACATAAATCCAATATTGTATTGCGATCATTCAAAATGTTATTGTATTGAGATAACCC
Organism: Kuschelorhynchus macadamiae; assembly: GCA_030620095.1. Classification (NCBI taxonomy): domain Eukaryota; kingdom Metazoa; phylum Arthropoda; class Insecta; order Coleoptera; family Curculionidae; genus Kuschelorhynchus; species Kuschelorhynchus macadamiae. Next base: position 348,536 of record JAUTXW010001340.1, on the reverse strand, counting down.
TAAATATGCAGTTTTATCACACACCAAGACCTCACTAGCTGATGAAATATTACTCGGTACTAAACCCAGACATTCATCAGAAGTTATCCATGTAATCTGAGAAAGGTTATAATCACCAACAACCAAAACATTTTCAAAAGTTTCACACCCATTAGTGACAGATTTTAAGTGGTGATCATAATACAGCATCCATTAAAGGTGGTGTATACACACAACCTAAACATAAAACTAGAGTACCTAGAGTAACTGATATCCACAATTCTTCTACTTCTGGGTTGCCCAATGATAGGCGACACAATTTAAATCTAGTACTAACCGCAATGAAAACACCACCACGGGTTTTGGAACTATTATTAATGTTTCTGTCCATTCTATATAGTATATACCTAGCATCAATCAATTCCGCATCATTAATGTCAGAGTCCAACCAGCTTTCAGTAACCGCAATGACATCATAATCTTCGGATAACACAGAAACGTCTTGAGCTTGGTTTTGAGACCTCTAGCATTCTGGTACAGTATGTTTATACAATTTATTGGGGCTGTTCTCTTTCGCTTGTCGACTTCGGCAAACGGCGAAATTCCTCGACAGCAGTCCCTACAGGCCAGAGATTAGGATCTAATAAGCCTCTTACCACTGACTTTTTAACACCTATTTTAAAAGAGACCACATCATCATTCTTGTCCAACGTAAAACATCTTACATCATTAATCAGAAGTTGCCTTTCCACTTAGTCAATTACATCCTTCTCAATAGTGTTCGGATCACATCTACCAAGATACAACCATTGACGTTTTTCACCCGCAGGTAACTGACCATTTCCAGTTGCTGTTCCAATAATAATGGGATTTATATTCCTGGGCTCAAATATATGAGTAGTTGTATTGTTAACCTTACTCTGGGCTTTGCTATTTGGACGTAAACGGTTATGTTGTTCAGGTCCTCTAAGTCTTAATACCGGCACCGAAATTTCCGATTCCCTCGGTAGTATAGAATTTCTACTAACTGGTTCAATGAGAGGAATATTTGGGATACAATCTTGATTAGGGGGATTGAGTTTACTCAGAACCAAGTTTTTGAAATCCTGTAACTCTCTTTCCAAACTAGATACTTTTGAATCAAGTTCATGGTTTTTCTGTTGCAGGTCAGTGAACACATCGCTTGTTGAGGCAGTAATATTTTTTATGACTTAAATAACATTCCAAAGTCTTGGACCAGAATTAATTCACCACACACCCTGAAGATTATTTTAGGATCTATAAGTTAGGTTTTAGAGTACTCAATGGAAACTTGATACTATCTTTAGTATGCATATACCTGATATATTAGTAAATGCCCCCTTACTAAACTAAAAAAACATTAAAACTTTGGATATAAATTTTTCAAATCAAAATACACAAATGATGTATATTTTGAGCCAAGTGTCTTCGAGACTGTTCTCCAATAAATATTAGGAAAAGCTCATTTTCTCTAAAAAACGTACAATTTTTTATTTACCTTCTGTCTGTTTGCCGAATAGAATTACGGTGGATTTACTAGGGTTAATTTTTAGCAAGTGATCGGTTGCGGTTTTAAATAGGGCATTAAAATCACTATTTATGTGGCGATTTAACGTATTACTATGAACTGAATCGAAAGACGAGTCAATTTGGGTGTCATCAGCATAAAGATGATAATGGCAGTGTTTGATATTTTTGTGAAATTGTGAGGTATATAAAGTATAGAACAAAGGACCAAGTATACTTCCCCATGGAACACCAGACGTTACCACGTGCCTTTCAGAAAATTTACCATTCAAAACCACTTGTTGTGACGACCTACCGCGTAAATACGACGAGACAAATTTTCGAGCACCATGTCCCAAGCCAAGATAGTTAATAAGAGAAACAAATACCTTATGGTTGAGCATATCGAAAGCTTTGGTGAAGTCTAAAAGGACCAGAGTGCTTATTTTGTCATGTCCACGTAGAATGTCATCTGTTATGTCAGCAAGAGGAGTGGCACAGCTATGCATTGATTGAAATGGCTGCTTTTCGGGTAAAATATTGTTGATTTCCACAAAGGATCTTATTTGGATTTCAATTATTTCTTCCAAGATGTTTGAGAAAGCTGGCAAAATACTGATAGATCTTAAATGACCATACTCGGTGGGTTGTCTTATCTTAGAAAAGTGGACTACAGAAGCGTGTTTCCAAACTGATGGATAGTATGCCTTCTCGATACATTTATTTATGATATGAGTAAAAAATGGTAACAAGAATGGCATACACATTTGAATTAACACTATGTTTACGTTATGGGATCCGATGGCTGATGATGATGTACATTCCCAGACACTTGCGAAAACTCAAAAATTCCAGTGATATTATTATAGTAGTTAAGAAGATTATCGGCTGGTTGATTTAGGTTAATAGTCGAATTAACAAAAACATTGTTTATTTGTTTTACATCAGACAAAGCCTCTGGAATTTGTTTTTGCTTATTAGGAAGTATAGAAAATGTCTTTAACTCCCGCCACTTTTCTTGTGTATTTGAATTCGACATTTTTTGTCGTAAATATGCTTTTTTTTCAGCACGAGTTGCAGCAGTAGTATAATTACACAATTGTTTATAGGTCGCAAACTTGTGAAATTTTGTTATCAATATCAGGAATATCATAAACAACCCTCCAGGGTAAAACCACTCCTAGTCTGCCTGAAAATAGTTGAGATTAATTTTATTTAAAGGTCGATATTTAAACTGGTTTAATGATCCGATATATGTGGATCAATTGTGCCACAATCAACCACACTGTCAAAATTGCAGAGAATAGGGTCTAAGAGCGAAAAAGTTATTACTACCAACATTAAGAAAATCAATATTGAAGTCGCCCTCACATATTATGTTCTCATATGTGGTATACAAGTTGCTCAAGATATCCTCAAAATGGCTGCAAAATGAATTCTAATCTGTATTAGGGGGAGCCTTCCTCATTTTTATTTTGCAGCGAGAGAGTATTTGGCTCAGCTCAAAGATGGGTTGACCGCAGTCAACAATCTGTTCTTTAGAATAAAAAGAGCTACTGACCGAGCGTCCGTTTTACAGTTTGCCTGAATTTTTTTAATTTGTTTTAGTTTAGTTACCTAGGTGTTTCTTCTGCATTTTCATTCATTAATTTGCTTGGTCTGTACGAAATTTATATATAACTACGATATTTTCGTAAAATTCAATTCTCAATTCATTCATGGTGAAATATTATATATTTATATTTTCATATGCTCATTTAAAGACCGACAGGACTGATACATCATGTATTATAATATATTCTTGTTTTTAGTCTAAAATTAGTCGACTGCCAGCATATTTAACGGTCCAGTTTGTTAGATTCTATTACAAGGAGAAGGGATCGATAAATGCAAAAGTATTAAGAGACGTTAAATTTCCTATGGAATTTGATGCATTCGATCTTTGTACTCCCGAGTTACAGGAAAAGTTGGCTCCAGCCAGGAGTAAATTTAAGGTGAGTGTCATGGGTTAAAGGTCTGTTTTTCTACATAAATAATGGTGGTAAGAAGAAATAACTGTTTTGTGATTTTAGTCTACATTGTTTTACTTCATGTTATATTTATTTATGTATCACTATTCTTAACAGTAAATGAATAATTGTATTTTTCATTAGGAATTAGAAGATGCACTAGTTGACGCCAGTGCAAAAGAGAAAGACAAAGGAGATGGTAAACAAAAGGAAGAAAAGAAGTATGCTCCTTATTGGTTTGAAGATGGTAATTAATATGAAGTAAATAATAAAAATAAAACTAAAATGCTCTAATTATTAAAAATTAAATCTAGAGAAAAAATGATGTTATCCAAAAGAAAAACAAAATAATTAGAAAAGCCTGGTTTTTAACAAAAAAAAAGAATTGGTATATCATTTTTTAACATTTTTCTGTAAAAATAGCTCTTATTACTTGGTTAAATAGGTATTAAAATTAAACTTTTATTTAAAAATAAAAAATTAAAATATTATACATTTTTAGTAAATCCGGGGAAATTTTTTTTGTTTAGAATTATCAGCAATTTGTATCTCCAAAGGAAGGTCGTTTGGAACAACGTTTATATGAACTCTTTGTATTAAAATAAAACCAAATTGTTTAAGTTTATCTATATATTTAATTAAACTCCTTATGACATAGGGAAGTTGCTTTCTCATTCTATTCTGTAAACTATCGTAGCAAATTTTACAGGGAAAATAAAAAAAATCTCTGTATCATGTACCATCGTTACCAAATATAACTGGGACAGCATAATATTAGCTCTTGAACTGTTATATGATTTTTTTTGTCAAATATTTGTCAAATTATGAATTTTAGGTTAAAGACAATGAGTTTATGCAATATTGAATTGCTGGCAAAATGTTTGGCAGCATCAGGTGTTCTTATTTCTTATTTAATTTTTATTTTCTGTTATAAACCACATCCGAATCCTCAATTTCATTTTTATTTTATTTTACCTGCTGTATAAACCCACTTTTTATATCACTCATGAAAAGTAATCACAATCACAGGACCAACAAAGTTTTTAAACTTAAAATTGAAATAAAACTCATGATTACCAATATTTTTGCCAAAAAATTAAGAAATATTTTTTACAAATATAACCTAACCATAAACTTTCATAAAAAATTAGACCTAGTTCTTTTTAATTTTTGACTAATAACCATAAACTAAAACTTAAATAAATTAGTTAGTATTTTGTCATGGAACCATCTTGTTCGATAACATTGCGCAATCTTTGAGGTATGCTTAAGACCAAGTCTCTTGTATATTCAGGGGTTATTTCGTTCCAAGCTCGAACGATTGTTTCGTCGAAGATCATCTTGATTACAAAGCCAAAATCTTTCCTTATAAATGTGTTTGGTTATTTGCCCCCAGACGATTTCAATTTGATTCAAATCAGGGCTTTTTGAAATCCAGGGCCAAGTTTCGATATTATGATTTCGCACTACATTTTGCACTATTCTAGCTCTATGTAAAGGGCAATTATCATGTTGAAATACAAAGTTGACTCCAAAAACTGGCCTTACAGAAGGTAACATAATGTTTTCTAGTATATTGCAGTAAACATCTGCATTAAGCCTTTCTTCAGTCACTGCACACACCCCTGGACCCCTGATACTTATCCAAGCCCAAACGTTTACAAAAAAACGAGCACTCTGGTTAATTTTCCGTGTATATCTCACATCATACCTTATCCCAACAGGTCTATACACGCGCAGTGTTCCATTATGGCATGATTGAAAAGTTTTCTTGTCAGAAAATGCCACATTCTCCCAGAAATTATCTTGATTTTCATATTCCCTTGCAAATTCCAATCTCCTTTGTTTATTAAATTCTGTAAGGAATATTTTATTAGAAGCAGCACGACTTCTTATGTTTAATAACTGTAGCCTTCTTCTTGCAGTATTTGCAGAACCTGGGAAATTGATTTCTTCTTTAGTCTTTACTGCTGTTTGAAAAGGATTGTTTCTCAGGAACTGTACCAATGCATGGTCTTGATTCGGTGTTGAAACTTTTGGACGTCCCGCCTTTGGTCTCTCAATGATACCACCATATTCAGCAATTTCTCTAATTTTTTTTCCATCCCGAAGACGAGTAAAACTTATTGACTTTTGTCACTCCGTTAGCTTCGGCATAATGTATAAACTGTAGACAAATTAGGTATTTGCTTTCAAACAAAGATACATATTGCTTTCAAATCAGAACCAAAAAACAGTGTCAAAATAAAAAACATGACTGACATTCCAATCCTAGGTTAACTTTGGCATTGCCATTCTAGGTCAACTTGCCATTCTATGTTAACTTGGAATAATAGTTCAGGAGAGTAAAATGGGTAATTTTTGTCCCAGTTACTTTTAGTCACGATGGTACGAGGGCCTTTCAAGAAAGATTGGTGAACAGATAAACTGATGTGGATCATTGGGGTATGGTTTAATGCATTGTTGTAAGTCGTTTTCATGAAGTTGGAAGTACAGTTGCGTGTCGTAGTCGACGGCTATGTAGATGATGTTTCATGGATGCATTGCCATTCTAGGTCAACTTGCCATTCTATGTTAACTTGGAATAATAGTTCAGGAGAGTAAAATGGGTAATTTTTGTCCCAGTTACTTTTAGTCACGATGGTACGAGGGCCTTTCAAGAAAGACTAGGACCGAATTTTTTACGGCCCAGTGCAACAAGCTACATACCGCCAAAAATCAGAAAATATCCTCCAAGTAGGCTTCTTTGACTTCTCTCATTTTGCGAAATGTCAGTTGTCATAAATTATATATTTATTTGATTTTGACGCCGCTCTGAAGTTGAGATATTGTTACCGTGACTCTAAGAATCGTGATGGATGAATTGAAAGAACAAAGATATGCGATCAAATTTTGTGTTCGTCTTGGGAAATCAGCAACGGAAACTTTTTTGATGATTAATACGGTTTTTGGGGAATAGTCTACGGCAAGATCTGCTTGCTTTCGATGGCATAAAGAATTTAGTAATGGCAGGGAAAGTTGCGAGTTACAAGGTGCTCCTATTGTGGCACTAACTGAGGCAACCATCAATACCGGGGCAGTAATTGTTCTCACAGATTCACGTCTGACTATCCTACAACTCTCAAATATTCTTAAAATATCTGTCGGAAGTGTTTTTACTCTTTTACACAAGCATTTAAACATGTCTGCTCGCTGGATTCCGCGTATGACACCAGATCAAAAAGCAAGTAGGGTAGCGGTTTGTGAATACTGGAAACAGTGCGTTGAAGAAGAAGGCAAAGAATGGTGGAAGACCATTATTACTGCGGATGAACCTTAGGTGTATTGTTATGATCCGGAGATGAAGCAACAGAGTACAGTGTGACAAGCAAATGAACCTTATCAACGCCTGATGGGGCAGGGGAGAATCTCGTCAAAAATCTTCCCGTGTCATAAGCGTGCGAAGTTATTTTAATCAGATTATTATTCATTAATATTGATGACAATAGTAATAATAGTAATGATAGTAATAATAATGATAATATCAATAAATATTACTTTTGGACTTCCCTCGTAAAAAGAAAGATTGTAATCATGAAAAAAATCACCCACCGAGATTTTTGCAGATCCTTACATTTTTGGGTCTCTAGACATCGAAAAACATGTTCTCCCATTTCCATCGCTCTGTCTGTCGGTCTGTCTATCTGTATGCGGCATAGCTCAAAAACTATGTATCCACTATCTTTAAGATTAGGTCAAAAACCATAGATCATAAGAGGATAAAATGGTAACATTTTGGTGAAAATCCATTAAGGCGAAACAAAATGGCGGTCTAGTGAAATATTATTACTAAAAAATACTAAGATTATGTGGAAATTAGCTGGTAAATTTTAGTTTGAATTTAAGATGGCGAAACAGAATGGCAGCTTAATAAATAATTTCACAATTCGGCCCGAAGATCATTTTATAGATTGATTTCAAATTTTGCTCTAGAAATAATTGTTGTATAGAGATGAGCTTGTAAAATTTTGGTACGATTTCAAGAGGGCAAAACAAAATGGCGGTCAACTACAACATTTATAAACATGGAGAAAAATCAATATTTTACGTATCTTCCTATTCTAGCGTCCCTAGGTCCCAAAAAAAGAGAGTTTCTTTTGATCTGCCTGTCTGTTTGTTAATTGCGGCATAGCTAAAAATCTACTTGCCATATTAAGTTTAAATTTTTGTCAAAAATTAAGGATTGCATGACAGTAACCTGATAATATTTTGGTAAAATTCCAATACGGCGGAACAAAATGGTGGCCTAGTGAAATGCTAAAAATTATATTGCACAAAATTCGAGTGTTACACAGGAATGAGCCCATAACATTTTGGTTCAAGGCGCAATTGTTCAAAAACTATTAGTTCCACAAAGCCGGGTTTTGGTGTGCATAAAGTACTTAACAATGACTATTATTTCATCAAAGGCTTCCACCACATCTTCAAAAAATAAGGACATGCATTTTTGGAAAAAGCCTAATTTTTCAGCTTTTTCTCCTGTTCTAATGATCCGATCAAGTCGGCGATGACATTATATTATTTGTAAGTTCATTCTCTACTATTCATGTCGTTATACCATCAGGATTACTTTATTAGTTTAGATTTTAAACCCCAAAAACGAAAAAAATAGGATTTTTTTGCATTAAATTGTTTATAACCTAAGTTGATACCTAGTCGCGAGTGGGAAACATAAAAGAATATTACTGTGGACTATCGACTATTTTTTTGCTCTATTGTTTGGTGTAAAAATCAAATCTCTCTCTAGCACATTGATATTTATGACAAGGTTTTTGTTTCACTCAGTCATCTTCAAAGATAAATATATCACCGGGTATATTTAGAAGAAAGAGAAAGATGTCTTTGAAATTGAAAAGTATACATGGCATTCCATTTCAAATAAATTATTTTTGTTATATTTTCGGGTTCTCACGTATATATATTTTTTGACAAACGAAAGTAAAAATTTGATTGAAGATATATATAAATTTTGTTAGAAAACTTTTACCATTTTGTACAGGGTGTTCCAACAATAATGGCCATCGGCGATATCACAGAAAGGAAATTATTTCCTTTGCTGTTATGTTCTGTAGCGGTAATTTTTTGTACTTTCTTGGTGAAAACGGCCACGACAAATCATTGGAAAATATTTTCAAATTCAAAGAATTGCCGCTAGGGGTATAACAAAAACGGAAAATACTTTTCATGATATCGACGAGAGCCATTTTTAATTGAACACCCAGTACATAAACACAAGTAATAAACTATTATGATCGTTATCACATCATAAATTAAATATAATCAATTCCAAACACTCACCACTTGCCCTAATATTGCTTACTATTCCAAATACGTCATTGCTTTGCCAACATTTCCCAAAAATTAAATCATTATCGACCCATGTCTCATCAATGTAAACTATGTTACGACCCTCTTCTCTATAATTTCGCATTGCCCTTGTATATTTATAGCGCCAATGTGAAACTTCGGGTCTCTCCAACAGAAAAAAAGCCATTAGCCTTCAACAACATCCTTAATGTTTCGCGACTATAAGGGAAATCCATTGTTTCTCGCAATTTAAGAAGAAGCTTTCTGAGTGTAGGCACAGTTTTTAGTTTTAAATAAAACTTGTTTATTGTTGGTCTAATGATAGGAAAATCGTCAAAATCCTTTTTGAGAGACAAACGGGTTTTCTTGTTGGGTGGTGATGAGTGCATCTCACCAGGACGTTCCCTTTGCCTCTCCTCATCTTCTTTGTGAATTTTGCTCATGGTGTCTTGAGAAACTTCAGTATATAGAGCGACGCGTTCGATTTTCCTTTTTAAAGGTAATTTTTTTACTTTTCGCTTCCTCATCGCAAAACTCTATAAACCTTGAACACACCAAGAAGGGAGTCGAGTCTATCATTCAATATAAAATAACTAAACAATCGGAAATAATTAAGTAACAAGTAAAATTAACAAAACCTTATTAATAAAACAGAGTTTAACAAGAAGTTTTTTTTATTTAACGTCAATTGGAACGGCGAAAAAACTTCTCCCCCTCATAAAATATTTCAAACAATTTCTGGAAATGGGCGTAAATATTTAAGTCGGTATTATAAATATTAATTAGTAATTATTTTTTCTTATTTCGGTGACACCACTGATCAGAAAATCGGACATCAGACCCCGGCCCGTTCATAATTCAAAGCAAGCCTCGAATAACGATCTTTTATCTTCGTCTTTTCCACGCCATCTCTCTCTCTGACAATGACCGCTTATTGAACGGGCCGGAGTTTGGGAAATCTTCGCAGATATACTATCGATACCGATCAATATATTTTTGCTATTTCATTTGAATTCGTGATGCAGTAAAATATATATTTTGAACGGACCACTTACATGGAAAAACGGAAGGAAGTTTTTTACCCGCATTCTTTCTATCCAGGTTCATTCAGTTGCCAGACTGTACGCAGTGGGTAGAAAAAGGAGGACCACCTCCAAAAAAAGCACGTGCGCAAAAATTTGCCGCTAAAGCTATGGTCATAACATTTTTTGATTACAAAGGCATGGTGTGAACACTACAAATGTCAGGTCTGTACCGCATCCTTCATATAGCTCTGACATAGCTTCATGCGACTTCTATCTGTTTCCTCAAACAAAAAAAGACTTCAAAGGACGACGATTTCAAACAGAATTGGATGCTGTTAAGGGTTTAGAGGCGGTTTTGAAGAAGCTCTCAAAGAAGGGCTTCCGCCATGTCTTTGAACAATGGCAACACCGTTGGGATAAGGTTATTGCATTACAGGGGGACTATATAGAGTGTGATAAAAGTATTGTTGTTTAAGATTAATAAATAAAGTTTTGGTAGTATTAGTCCTAGTCTTTGTTGAAAGGCCCTCGTTCATACGCATTATACAGGCTATAGCTTATAGTGTGATGCAAACCATTGGTAGTAATAACTCATTATGGGACATTTATGAAGTTACGCAGTTTACAGATTAGGACGACCTTTTTTGGTAAACGGAAAATGGCCAGGATTTCAAAACAGATTTTTTTTTTGTAGATTTGGGTAGTAATAATAGTGGATACTACACGCTACAGGCTGTTCTCACACATAAAGGACGATCGTCTTCAAGCGGGCATTATGTAGGATGGATTAAATTGGCTGGAGACAAATGGGTAAAATGTGATGATGACACTGTAACCCCAGTTACGGAAGAAGAAATTTTGAAACTTTCCGGTGGAGGTAATATTTATTTGACGCAGAAGTTTGAATGCATAAGATTTTATAAGTATATTAAGAACAAAATGTATTTTTACAGTACCCATAAGACCTATGAGATTGAAAAGAACGTTTACAGTTTTCTGTGAGGCACAGTTTAAAAAAAGCAATGATTAAATGTTACAATACAAAAAGAAATAACTAACAATGAACTGACTTAGTTGCGTAATCAAAATTTTAATTTATTTGGAATTGCTGACCAAATTTCTTAATACCTATGTGAAACTAAAAAATAGAAAAGTTTTCTTAATGACGCTTTTTCATATCTTAGCTTTTCTGCGATTTCTATTAACAAATGTCAATTTTCACAGGTTATTATTTCCGAATAAGCCATTTTTAATACTTGATGAGGCAATTGTTATTGCCTATGCTAATTTTTACAAATTTTCCTAAAAGAAAAATCTTATATGATACAAATATGATACAAATTTTTTCAAGAACACTGTATACTGGGTGTCAACGAATCTATTAGAGAGGCCATAACTTTTAAAGTATTTGATGTATCAAAACGAAATTTCGTATAGGTAAATGGTACATAAACAATTTTTCACTTTCCGGTTTCACGGGAAATGACTCCAGTTTCGATTTTTTAAATGGACCACTGTATAATTCTACATTTTTGTATTCCTGCACTGCATCTAGGTGGCCATGACCGGACGCAAATTAATCTAAGTACCTAAAATGATGACAGAATAATACAATCGCTAAGTTTTAGTGATTAGTCTGATAGCTAGGAACAAGAGAAGTTGATGAAATCAAATTTTCCTGTCTCTATTTTTTTTCGAATGGCGACCATTTTTAGACAAGCACTTTTTGAAGGGAGGATTTTTGTGCGAATCTAACGGTAGTAACTTTTTTGCAATTGGATTAAAAATAAGCTCAACAATTAAATATTACTAAGAAAAATACTCGATAATCAATTATTTACTGTGCTATGGATATCCTCATATCAGGAGAAAATAGAAATTACTTTAACTATTTACTATGAAAAGAACCATGGATGTCTACAATGCAAGAACTTGGTGTGGAGCACCAATTCTCATACTTCTCAACCTTTTATGAGTTATTTAATATGGCTTTTCCATATGTCAAACATCTGTCAATAATATAAACATAAACATTGGTAATTTCGGTGCTCTTGTACTGGTTTTAATATAAGTTTAGTCAGAGAATATATATCGGGACAATGGCAGCTATTTGCAATAAATGCTCTGCAGGGGAAACAGAGAGCTATGGTCATGCTAAATGTGATAAATGTAGCTATGTTTTGTAATATAAATGTTCGTCACTGACTAGTTCTGAACATAAGGCAGTAGCCCTAAAAAAGAGATCACTCTGCATTAAGTACATCTGTGTTGATTGCTGCAGACAGTGTACTGGTGACCACGTTTCGGCTTCGAATCTAGGCGAGGCGGTGGCGTTGCTACTGAAGGGTATTGAGGAAATCAAATCTATTAACAGCAATATCAAACCACTCGATGATATTAGAAACATACTCAATCAAGACTCTGCTCTGGTATGTGAGAAGATTAATTTAGCAGTTTCAAACATTAGGAACTCATCAGACATCGTTTCCAACATCAAGGAGGAACTTCTGAGAGAATTGCAAGAACAAATTGCCGTTAAACTGGACAGCAATTTGGCCAGCATTAAATCAGCTAATACTGAACTGGTTTCCTTCCTCACAAAGGACATTAACTTGACTAATAATGGAACCTCGAGTAATAAGACTATTGTTAGGTCTAATGAGGATGAGAGCTCTAGTGGTCTTTTTAATAGCATCCTGCATAAAATATCAAATCAATTTAGTCATGAATTTGCATCTATAAAAAGTGATATTAGCCTTCTTAAAGCTAAAATTCAAGAAAAGGATACTGAGTCCTCTGGCCATCAAGACTTGCAGCACCCTAAATCAGCTACAACAACAAAAAAATTGAAGCAAGTTTATAGCAAACCCCTTCCTGCTGACTCCCTGATCAAACCCTCTACTGTAAATAACGAGGTTCATCAAATTAACAGTTTAAATTCCAACCGTAAACAACAAAAAAATGGAAATAAGGACCCTCAAGAATACTCTGGTGGTCCAAGGACTGAACATGGGACATCCAAAGTCCTAGGTGATGATGATATAAGGGCTGTTGTGAAAACCAAACAATGTACTGTATTCGCATCCTTATTCTCTCTCAATACTACCAAAAATAAATTAGAAAATTATCTTATTAACAAACTTAACAGTGAGAACATAAAATGTGAGGAAATAAACAAAGGTAATTCAAACAAAACCTATAAGTCTTTTAAAGTAACAGCCAATTTTGAACTAAAAAATGAACTTTTCAACTCAGATACATGGCCAAAAGATATAGTAATCAGACCTTACAATTTTTTTCGTTATTCCAGAAATAGACATTAGATTGAAATCAGTTTTACACATTAATATCCAATGTATTCGTAACAAAATACATGAACTTGAAATATTTCTTATTGATAATCCACACATTAATATAATACTTATCACTGAACACTGGCTTAACACTCGAGAAAAATCATGCTTCCCTATTCTGGGGTTTGAACTTGTCAGCTGCTTTTGCCATGAGAATGCCAAAAATGGTGGTGCTTGCATCTTTGCTAGAGGGATGCTAAATAATGTCGAGGTGGGTGAACTGGTAGCTTTCTCTGTAGAAAGAACTTGTGAGGTGGCTGCTTGTTATTCAAAAAGTATCAATCTTCTGTCTGTGGCAATTTACAGACCGCCAAACTCAAATTTAGATATATTTTCCTCCACTCTGCAAACAGTGCTCGAACATGGCAGTAGATTGAAGCACAGACATAACATATTGGTGGGGGGTGACTTTAATGTGGACCTTCTTGGGGATAACAGGGAAAAGAATATGCTTCTTGAACTTTTTAACTCCTTTGGTCTTACCCAAACCATATATTCCCACACTAGGCATCAGGGTGAACGGTTCAGTGGTTTGGATAATATATTTGTTGGCTTTGTCATTTCAGGTCCAGGACTCACCCTGGACTTAGGTATGTCAGACCATCTGGCTCAACTTGTGCAGCTTAACTTTGATCATCCGGATGACTCTGCATGCAGTGATATTTTTTATAGAAGGGTTTACAGTGCAAGCAGTGTAGTTGCCTTCAATGCTTCACTTAGTAGTGAACAGTGGAGGGATGTTTATACTGCTGACTCTGCTGTAAAAAAACTAGATTGTTTCTTGACTACCTTCACCTATTATTATAATTTACACTTCTTCCCCAAGCAGGTTAAAAATCAAACCCAAAATTAAAAGATCCAAAGACTTAAAGTTATTTTTCTATGAATATTATAAACAATATCCTACCGAAATTAATAAAAATGTATATACAGAATATAGTAAAATATATCATAAGCAACTTCTGAAAGCTAAAGAAACATTTTACAGTAGTAAAATACATCAATCTGAAAATAAAAGTAAGTGCATATGGGGTATAATTAACTATGAGACTGGTCATACAAAATCAAAAATATTACCTGACAATGTAAGCCCTGATCAGTTTAACTCTTTTTTTGTTAACAATGCTGAAAACATTCTACAATCCTTAACAGTGACTCCTGCTGATCCTATTGTGGTATTGAACAGTAAAAATCATAAGCAACAACACTCTGTTTTTATAAGGCCAGTAACCCCAGATGATATTAAGATCATAATACAAAAATTAAAGAACAAAAAAACCGAGGATATCTATTCAGTTAACTCCCTTGTTGTTAGGTCATGCAGTCGGTATATCACTGAACCCCCTTGCTGACACAATAAATGCCTGCTTGATTGAAGGGCGTTTCCCAGATGCATTGAAGGTGGCTAGGGTCGTTCCTATATACAAAAAAGGGGATTACAATGATATGAGTAACTATAGGCAAATATCAATTCTACCCATTTTCTCTAAAATTTTCGAAGTCATTATGTGTGAGAGTGTATTTTCTTTCTTTGATCAACATAGCATTTTTTCAGATGGTCAATATGGTTTCCGTGGGGGCCTGTCTACATCTGATGCAATGTGTAGGCTGTCAGAGTATGTGTGGGAATCTTTTGAAGCGGGTCTTGATAGTGAATGCTTGTTGACAGACCTCACCTCTGCCTTCGACTGTGTCGACCACAGCATTCTGCTCAGTAAAATGGAGCACTATGGTGTTAGAGGGATAACTCTGGACCTATTTAAGTCTTACCTTAGTAGTCGACACCAGCAAGTTTTCATCAACGGTAAGCTGAGCTCATCCTTACAAATAAAGAGAGGTGTACCTCAGGGGTCTATACTAGGACCCCTACTTTTTCTTATCTTCATTAATGACCTCCCAGGTTCAATAACATACAGTCAGTGTTTGACCTTGATGCCAGTTTTATTATAAGATGTAATAGAGATCATATTCTGTCTGATGTATCTCGGAGGATGTTTGATGAGGCTAGATTGTGGTTTGCTACAAATAAGCTCCTATTAAATGAGTCTAAAACATTAGACATGAAGTTCAGATTAACCGGTGGTAGAGCTGATGTGTCTCTCAAGTTTTTGGGTTTGCAGCTGGATCCTGCTTTATCTTGGAATGAACATATTAATACTCTCTGTAATAGACTCTCTTCTTGCCTATATGCACTGCGTAGGGTACGTTTTACAGCTGGTCAACATGCTGCTTTGATAGCTTACCATGGCTTATTCCACGCAAGAATGAGCTATGGAATACTGGCTTGGGGTGATGCAGCGCACACTAACCTGCTGAGAGTATTTATGAAGCAAAAACAAGCCATCAGAATAATTTTTAACATGAAATCCACAGAGAGTTGTAAACCTCTTTTTCTTCGACACTCTATACTGACTCTCTTTGGTCAGATAGTTCTTGAGAATATATGTTACCTAAAAAAGTACACTCATCAACACACCACTCATTCAGACATTCATGACCATGATACTCGACACAAGGGAAATATTTTAAAACCACAGAACAGGCTTCATAGGAATAACACTGTTGGCATAGATCTATACAATCTATTGCCTCTTGCTTTCAGGCAACTGAATTCATTACGGTTCAGAACTCAATTAAAAAAATATTTAACAGCCATTGCTCCTTATTCAGTGACTGATTTTCAAAGTGCCATAAGAGAGAATAAGGAGATCAACTTACTATTAGTGTAGATTTAATGGTATTTTAATTCAATGTTTTGTAGTTGATACTTGTATGTTTTAAGTCTAATATGTATTATTATGTTAAGCATTTCTTCTATGTAACGTATTTTATTTTATTGAATTCCTTTTTGACCTATCTATGAAAATGTATTTTTTCTTCAGACTAATAAACTTAAATAAAAAATAAACACTAAAACTGTTACCAAACTCAGGAAGAAAAATAATGAATGGATAACACCGGAACTCGTCAATGAGGGATCTGGGAAGACTGGTGAAAGGTGACCTTGCTCTTGCAGATGCCTATAAGCAAGGATTGAAAATCTATAAAGCAAACATTGCAATTGCGAAGAGGAACTGCAACTCTATTAAACTTCGAACAACATTAGCAATGGGATATTATCAAATCTCACAGCTCCATAAAGCCTACTAAAAAATCTATACCTGATTCAATGACATTGGATGAGAATGAAGTAGTCGAACAACACATCATAACTCTGTATTGACCAGGCCATTTCAAAAAAGCATGTTAAGAATTCTGGGGGTAAGATTAAATGTCCTAAATATTTTTCCATCGAACTTGTACGGAAAATCAGACAAAAAAATCAACTGCATAGATTGATAGTGCGCGGTACTGCAAACACCGATCAAATATCATTGTATAAAGTTCTCAGAAAATAAATTAGGGCAGATACAAAGCGTGAGTATAGGTCTTATTTAAATAATGTAGAGTGCTTGAGTGCTTTTACACAGTATTTTAGCTCGGTTTTTGAGAATTGTTCTGATATTAATCTAAATTATCTGGGTAATTTGACATTTTCATCTATTACTGCGGCACATATTAGAAATAGTGTTAAAAGGTTGAAGTCTAAAAAATCTACTGGCCAGGATAACATTCCTGGCCACATTCCAACACCCTAGTCAAGTACATCCAGGATTGTTTCGAAAATAAAAAGAAAGCTTAAGCATCATTTTTTGATTTGAGGAAAGCCTTTGATTGTATATCTCACAAACTCCTACTTGCTTATCTAGTGGAGTATAATATGGGTCCAGACTGTGTTAGTCTCTTGAAATCATACCTCTCAGATTCAATATTGCACTTATCAAGGGAATATATCATCTACACATATAGTCAAATCCGGAGTCCCCCAGGGATCAGTACTGGGACCAGTATTATTTCTTCTGTACATCAATGACATAAATATATGCCTTCCATCTAGCAATCTTGTTCTCTTTGCAGATGATACCTCGTCGCCCTCAAAAGAGCCGATGAAGAACACAGTTTAGAGGCAAGATCATTAAATGCACAGTACTGCATATATAATTGGTTCAGATCAAATGGACTTAGTGTAAATGATGCTAAAACGCAAATATTGAACTTCTCATTGTGCCCAATAACTTCCAATAAAGACCCTGTAAAATACTTAGGTGTATATCTTGATACTGGTCTCACATGGAAAGAACAATGTACCCACCTCTCAAAGAAGTTAAGTAAAATTGTTTTTGTCATTCGAAATCTAAAAAATATGGTCTCGGATTCTGTCCTGATGAGTGCATACTATGGCTATTTTCACTCGCATATCTCCTATGCCATTCTGTGTTGGGGACATTCTGCCCAAGCATCAAGGGTTTTCGCTATACAAAGGAGATGTATCAGAATTATGGCTGGCCTGGGATACAGGGAATGTTGCAAGGGTGCCTATATCTCATTAAAGATTCTAACGGTACCATGCACATTTATATTATCATGCCTCCGGCACGTTAAGTAAAAACTATGGTGAATACTCTGTTAGCCATAACCTTCATGGGTACAGTACCAGAAACAAAAACAACTTGGTAACACAACATTTTCGTACTAAACGAGCTAGAGATGGACAGAACTATTTTTGCACACAGTTCTACAACGTGCTCCCTGAAAAAATTCGATGCCTTCCCACAGAAGTCTTTACGAAAAAATTAAGGGACTACTTAAAACAAAAGGCTTTCTATGGTACTGAGGAGTTTCTTAGTAATAATTTTGAGGACATTTGTGAGTGAGGACAGGTGCATATAAATTAAACCCTTATATAATAAAATGATGTTTAACCCTTTTGTGATATAACAACTGAAACCTGTACTGTCATAAACCTGTTATTGTAAATTGCTGGATATCATATTTTAGGGCTTCACCTTTGTTTTTGTCTTATGTGTTTTATCATATTTAACAATTATAAAATTTATTCTATATGATACCTATAATTAATTATTAATTATAGGTATCATATAGTCTAAGGTTGCTGACTACTTACTTAGATTATACTTTGACTTGTAGATTATTTGACTTGTGAAAATGCTTTTATGTATGTATTACCACATATAAAAATTGATTGATTGATTGATTGATTCCTTCTTGTATCTTTAAGGGTTGTATTGGTTTTTTGGTTATGCCTATGGTTCAAATTTTCAATTTGGCTGTTAAAACTAATTGTTTTCCTGATAGATTGAAGGATTCAATTGTTACACTAGTTTTTAAATCAGGTAACAAGGAACTTGTAGAGAACTATAGACCTATAAGTGTTCTAAACTGTTTGGCAAATATTTTTGAATCCATATTATACAATGATATTTTAAAAATGTGTAAAGATATGTTTGCCTATCAACAACGTGGTTTTCTGGCTGGCAGGTCTACAATCACTAATTTATGCGACCTTACATGTGCTGCTGGGGTAGCCTTAGATGATAAGCATCAATTAGATGTCATAATGACAAATTGTGCCAAAGCGTTCCATAAGATCGATCTTGGGATTTTGTTGGAGAAGCTTTGTAGTTTTAAATTGTCAGAAAAAGTAGTATTATTTATAAAATCGTATCTCAGTGGTAGGTACCAACAAGTTAAAATTGGTACTTCCCTATCCAAGAGACTGCCTGTAACATCTGGGGTGCCCCAAGGTAGCAACCTGGGCCCATTATTGTTTACTATTTTTATGGTGATTCCTGAGTGTATCAGTAATTCTTCTAGCTTGATATGTGCTGATGACTTTAAGATCTTTAAGCTCATCACCTCTCATGAAGATACTCGACAATTACAGCTTGATTTGGTCTCAATTTCTAATTGGTTTATTCAAAACAAGATGACACTTAATGTTAACAAGTGTTCGGTAATGAGTTTCACTTGTAAGACTAATTTTCTGCAAAATAACTACTAAACAGAGTTGATGAGTGTAGAGACTTGGGTGTCTATCTGCAGTCTAACTTAAAGTTTAATGCTCATTATAATCATATTACAAACAAAGTTTATAGGGCACTAGGGTTCTTGATAAGAAACACAAAAATGTTTAGAAACACTGACACTATTGTAAGGTTGTACAATGCTCTCGTTAGACCTCATCTTGAGTATGCATCCATCATCTGGTCGCTTGCAGCATTGGTTAATATTGATCTCATTGAACGAGTACAAAAAAAAATTCTCAGATATCTCTATGTTAAAAAATACAATATCTACCCATATATGATGTCTTATAGAAGCATGTTAGATACTTTTAATTTTGTCACACTCGAAAAAAGAAGATCCATGCAGGCATGTTTATTTATATACTTTATTGTCAATAATATCAAATAGAAAGATACTTATCTAATCAATTACATCAGTATGCATGTGCCTAAAATTAATCTTAGAATTAGTAACAGAAATACTTTTAATTCAAGAGGTTGTTCACCTTTAAATTTAATGCTAAGCGAGTGAAATAAAGCCATAACCAAATACGATTTAGATATATTCTCTACCTCAGTTAGTAAGATAAAGTCATTGTTTTTATGCAGCATCTAGGGTACCTGTTATGTTCCTTTCTTTGTCTTTTTGTGTTTATTTGTGTAAGTGTAGTTTTAGTTTAGTTTGTAGGAATTCTTACATGTAATTACAATGTTCTTTTTTGTGTTTGTAAGAGAACCCTTTAAATAAATAAATCAAAAATGCCTTTAATCAATACTCTATTGATTCTGTGGGAATACTTTCAGACACATTGGTGGCAGGTGCATTATCTCCCACACTACCTTCAACAGAGAACTATCTATCGATATTTCTGATGCCACCAACTGAAAGTAATGTGTTCAACATTGTAAAGATGGTTACAAATAAGAAGTCATGTGGTGAGGATGAAGTGCCATGTAATCTTCTTTCTGTGTGCTACTGGAGTACTTGTGCCATTGACTTATCTGATAGACACTTCCTTTGAATGTGGTTACTTTCCAGAGGAACTCGAGAAGTCGATTGTGGTACCCTTACATAAAAAAGGATGTATAGAAAACATCAGTAACTACAGGCCCATTTCACTTTTGTTACATTTCCTCTCGACCTTCAACATCTTGACTCTGAGACAGTTTGATTTTGTGGCTGGTAGATCTACAGTGGATTCCATTTTGTCATTTTATTTAAAAATCCTAGATAACTTCAATAAAAAATTGAAATCAGTTGGAATATGTTTCGACTTTACTAAAGCATTTGACACTATTAACTACGAAATTCTATTAAACAAGCTCTATACCTGGGGAAAGAGGACCCACTCACAGATGGATTCAACTCTCCTTATCAGGAGGAATTCAGGCTGTAAAATTGAAGATAGAAAACAAGACCTCGATATCAGATTGGGTGGATGTCAAGAGTGGGGTGCCACAGGGTAGCATCTTGGGGCCTTTTTTTTCCTCCTATTTATCAACGATATGCCATTATTTGTCAATGACTACTATATCACACTATTTGCAGATGACACATCAGCTATAGTAGGTGCTAATGATTACGAATCTCTATGCACAAAAGCAAATAAATGTGTACATGACATTGCAAGATGGTGTGAGGGTAATGGTCTGCATTTGAACAGCCTAAAAACTAACTTCTTAGTCTTCACTCCTGTGAGAGTGATACTAGATAGAAGTCTATTGATTAAGAACAACACATCATTGAGACAACATGAATTTGTAGAGTTCCTTGGTGTTACAATAGACCAACACCTCTCTTGGAGCCACCATATTGATGACATCTGCAGGAAGTTGTCATCCAGGAACTACTGTTCTTCAACTGAGAGACTAAGTAAATAAGGACACGCTGAAAACCTATTACTATTCCTCAATAAACTCTTTAATTACATATGGACTGCTTGCATGGGGAAATTCAAAGCATATTGAAAAAGTTTTAATCCTATAGAAGAGGATTATCAGGACAATGTTCAAACTGCCTTTTCATTCCTCCTGTCGTCAAAATGTGCTTCTTACATTCATAAGAACAGAGACAAATACATCAGGTGTGGCGACGTCAACTATTACAAAACACGCAGCTCTGAAAACATGTATATTCCTAATGCAAGAATATGCCAAGTCCAGGATGGCCCAGAGATGGTTGCATTAAGGGTTTTCAACAAACTGCCAAGGGATTTAAAAACCACCCCATTGCACAAACTGTAAAAAAATTGAGGGTTAGACTTGCTGAAACTCCATTCTATTCACCACATGAGTTTTTTGGAACAAATTATTGAAATGTTTGTACTGTACTCTACTGTTTTTTAAACTATTTTGTATTTTGTTCTACGTAAATTGACAATTTCAATACGTTGTAAATCATGTTTATGGAAATATATACTGATTGATTGATTGATCCTTGCTGGATATTAAGTAGGATTTTTAATTGTGACAGTTGGTTGATCAAGATTACTTATGTTAGATCTGGCTATGCATCATGTCACGTAAAGTCTGCTCTTTTTTATACAGTTTTCTGACGTCCCTCTTCAGATATTGTCAACAAATTTAGGCGTGCAAATCTGTATCTTTTCAGAGTATTAAACAAAAATATAACTTCAACTAACTTCAATAACGCTGTAAAATGTAAAAGCACAATATTCGAGTTCAATGTGGTTGTTCAAAGTGCATTCCTCCTTGTTCACGACACATTTCTTCTCGTTCAATTGCTTCTCTAAACACGTTGTGCAGCATTTGAGGCGTAATACTTCTAAATACACGTACAATCCTTTCTTCTAAGATTTCAAGAGTAGCTGGCGCTGATAGATAGGCTCTTTCTGTAACATATCTTCATATAAAGAAATCGAGAACAGTGAGATCCGGTGAACGGGCGGGCCACCGCATTGGGCCATTGGTTGCAATTACTTTATTATTAAAATGTTCAATTAAATAATTAAGAACTTTTCTGGTATTGTGAGGCGGTGCTCCATCTTGCTGGAAGTAAATTCGGCGTAAAACCTCTAAAGGTAGATCATTAAGATGTTGCTCAATTTCATTTTGGTGAAAGCCTAAGTACCTAACCCCTGTTATTGGCCTTGAAATAAAATTGGCCTAATTATTCTGTTACCAACGACACCAGCAGAGACATTGGCACCAAATCTTTCTTGAAAATGCACTACTCTCATTTCATGTTGATTTTGTTGGTCGAGTGTTTTGCTTGTTAAACATACCATTATTAGTAAATCTGGATTCGTCAGAAAATAAGATAAAGTTGGGTCAATTCTACAATTTTGGAGCAACCGATCACAAAACAATACCCGTCTATCGCCATCGTCAGGATACAAATGTTGGTGTAACTGGTACTTAAAAGCTCGATATCCGTGTTTCTTTAGTATTTTTCTAGCTAATTCATGACCCAGTTCGTGATTAATTTTTCTTAAAGAAACAGTTTTATCAACTTCAACCGTAGCAAGAACGTTAATCTCCATTTCTTCATTTATAATAAATCTGCCTTCCGCCACTTGATTTCTTTCTTGATGCTTTAAACCAGGGGTGCTCAAACTTGAACTGCTGGCGATCTACCTCAATATTTTTAGACTACTTACGATCGACTCTGAGAGGCTGCAAGTATGTGTGATGTAGGGTTGTCGTACATATACGATACATACACCCTACCTACCTACCTACCTAGGTAGGGTGTACCGTAGCATATATAGATATTAGCTTTCCGCACAATATACATTATTTTAGTCATGGTTTGGGTTAGGTTTAGTTAGGTTCTTCTCTACAATATCAATGAAAAAACTCATAGTTATTCAAAATTGCGAGTTTATTGGTTGTTACAAAACAAAAGAGTTACATATGGTGTTAAACTTAACTAAGGAGTGACTTTGGATGTTGAAGCGTGGCACTGCAAGTCCTCAGCATACTTTTCATAAGATGGTACGTAACCACTGAGTGCTAATCGCAAGCATGATGACATATGATCGCCGTCAGTTAGTCGATTGCGATATTTTGACTTAATTATCTTCTTTTCAGAAAATGCATACTCGCACAAGTAAGTTGACCCAAACATTGCTGTTAGTTGAAGTGCGATTTGCCTTAGATTCGGATATTTATCTTCAGATATAAAACACCAGAAATTTGTATCAGATGCTGTAGCTTTGAGATGTATATCTGATATAATCTGCACCAACTCATTTTCAACAGAACATAAGTTCATATTAAACTGACTTGCTATTTCAGTAGCTAATTCCTCAGTGTTTTTACATGAAAAAGGATAACTCATAAATGATGCTACATTTGCCAATTTACTACAATCATAAAAACGCATTTCGAATTGTCCCAAAATATTTGATAATTTAGCCTCATACGTATCATAATTCAACTGAGGAATCCTTGCTTTCAAAGACGGAAAATGTTTCAGATCCTTTCTTTTCAGTTGATCTATGATAAGTTGCAATTTACTTTTGAATGCGTTTACTGCGCTAATCATCTCAATAACAGTTTTTTCTTTACCTTGAAGCTCCAAGTTAATGGTGTTCTAGAAAAGCTGTTATTTCGGGCAATAATTCTTGAAACCTTTCTAGGAATTTTCTGCGACTCAACCACCTGACGTCCGTGTGAAGAACTAAATCAGTGTGTTCAGCTGACTCCCTATCTTCCAACTGCAAGTTAAAGAGCCGCCGTTGCAAGCTACGTGCACGGATGGACTTTACAATTTTTGTTACAATGCCCATAATTTCCTCCGTGTTTAAAACTTTTGAACACAAAACTTGTTGATAATGCAATGGATTGAAAAAATGAAGGGAAATCTTCATTAGCTCGACACAATGCCACAAAACCGTTTTTGTTTCCAGTCATTGCTGGTGCTCCATCGGTTGTAATGCACACTAATTTATATATTGGTAGCTTTTAGCTTTTTTACAAAATTGAAGAAAACGTCGTATATATCTTCGCCACGAGTCTTCCCCTTCAGAGGAATGATTGTCAAAAATTCTTCCTTAGCCAACATGTCATTGAATACCATCCGAATAAAAATACACAGCTGGGCAGGGTCTGTCATATCGGTGGATTCGTCGAACTGTACAGAAAAGTATGTACATTCCATGATATCATTTTTTAGTTTATCTGCCATGTCCTGACTCATGACTTCAATACGCCTTGTGACAGTCGGACGAGATAACTGAAGTTCTCTAATAGCAGACATGATTTCTGTTTTATTTTTAAAATCTCCAAATAAAGTCTCACCCGCTTCAATAAATGCTTCCTTCACAACCGATCCATCTTCGAATGGTTTCTTGTGTTTCGCCAATATATGAGATATTTTAAATGACGCGGTCGTAGCAGCTTTTGATTGTTTGGCTGGTCTTGTGAACAACGATTCTCGAGATATGGAAAATACTGATGGACTGGATGTTACCGGTCGGGGTATCTCGAAGCAAACAACTCAGCATCTTTTTCATTCTTAACTTAACTTGAATTCAAACGAAATTTTGCAGGCAGATGGAATAATTTATCTTTAATATATGTTATTTTCCTAGGTGGGGTGGCAACCGACAGGAGCGGGGTAAAAATTAATTTATTTTTAAAAATGCAATGTCTTAATTAACTTAACTCGAAATTAAACGAAATTCTGCAGGTAGATGGAGCAATATATACGTAATATATGGTCTTTTATTAGGTGGGTTGGGAAACGACAGGGGTGGAGTAAAAAATTAATATATTTTTAAAAATGTAACATTTTTCTTAACTTAACTTGAATTTAAACAAAATTTTGCAGGTAGATGGAATAATATATCCTTAATATATGGTCTTTTCCTAGGTGGGATGGCAAACGACAGGGGCGGAGTAAAAAATTAAATTATTTTTAAAAATTCAATGTCTTTCTTACCTTAACTTGAAATTAAACGAAATTCTGCAGGTAGATGGTGCAATATATGCTTAATATATGGTCTTTTTTTAGAGGGGGTGGCAAGCGACAGGGGCGGAGAAAAAAATTAATATATTTTTAAAAATGTAATATTTTTCTTAACTTGAATTTAAACAAAATTTTGTAGGCAGATGGAATAATATACCCTTAATATATGGTCTTTTCTTAGGTGGGGTGGCAAACGACAGGGGCGGAGTAAAAAATTAAATTATTTTTAAAAATGCAATGTTCTTACCTTAACTTGAAATTAAACAAAATTCTGCAGGTAGATGGAGTAATATACCCTTAATATATAATCCTTTCCTGGGTAAGGTGGCAAACGACAGGGTCGGAGTAAAAACAACTTTCCCAAAAACATTGTCCTGGCTTTTTTTTTAATCAAGTGGCTTTAATTTTGACTTACATGTACGATAGAATACAGAAAATTATATTTCACAAAGGTATACAAAATTTTTCAAAAGATCAAAAAACAAACTGCTAAGAATTTTTTTTAGTCCGTGTTTATTTGTGTTTTCTTTTGAATTTTTATGACATTCTCCAAATATTAGTAACATATCGACTTTTTCACTTTATGTATTCATTATTTCGACTTTTGAAAACAAAAATAATACTGAAAATCAAGAAAAATAAGGAAATCTTATGTCAGCTCAGAAAGAATAGGTAAGTGTCAGTGTCAAAACAAAAAATGCTACTTAATATCCAGTATGGCTATCCATGGCACACTTGATAAAAGTAAATAATTGATTATGGAGTGTTTTTCTTAGTAATATTTAATATTTGAGCTTATTTTTGATTCAATCGCAAAAAAGTTAGTACCGTTAGAGTCGCAAAAAAATCCACTTCAAAAAGTGCTTGTCTAAAAAGTGTCGCCATTTAAAAAAATATTTAAACAAAAAAATTTGATTTTATCAACTTCTCTTGTTCCTGGCTATCAGACTAATCACTAAAACTTAGCGATTGTATTATTCTGTCATCATTTCAGGTCTTTGCGTCCGGTCATGACCTAGATGATGCAATTTTAAAAATGGCTATAAAAAAATCAAGTAGACGTAAAACGTTTTTAAAATGTCACATTCTGATTCAGAATTGTCTCAGGAATACAAAAATGTAAAAATATACAGAGTACTCCATTTAAAATATCGAAACTGGAGTATTTTCCGGTGAAACTTTAGAAGTTATGGCCTGTCTAATAGATTCGTTGACACCTGGTATATGTAACCACTAAGCAGCATTACCTGTTAATTTTGTTCTATATTTATAAATCCAGAATTATTTCCTTGGAAACTTTTTAATTGTTGGTTTATTTTCAACTTTATTATTTCATAATTATTGATATGAAACTTTTTTGCTTAAAATGACCTGTGCTTTCACTTGTCAAAATATTGGTAGTCATTTTTGTGTCATCCTGTATAAAAGCTGCTTGTAAAACATTTTGGCTTTTGTTAAACGCATTTCTATTTTTCTGTTTTAGGTGACTGGCATTGTGCCTATGTCCTTCTATACGGACCACGCCTTTTAGAAATTACAGATTTAACTGAAAAAATGATAGCTGAATAATATGTATATTTGTACTCTTTAAAACTAATTTTTTTTTAAAGCAAACTTTAATATATCTGTGCAAAATTTTTCAAGTAATTTTTTTTTGTAAAAATCACCTAACATAATACAAATGTTATTACAAAACAAAGGATAAGAGAAAAACATGGGAGATATGGGGCCTCTATCCAAACTTTGACAAATTACATTTTTTACTTACTCTGATATACATGAAAATGAGTAGAAATTCTTGACTACCAGGTAAAATAAATTTCGTGAGAGAGAGCAACAACCTACAACTTAGGCCTCTCAGGTGGGTCCATTGTAACCTCCTTCGGAGTTTTACTCATTAAGCCAGCTAACAGCATTGATCTAGTTTAACATTATGGCAGCCGAGAGTGCCCTTTGCTCTGTTACTCGCCAACCTATCTGCTTTTTCATTACTTCGACGACACTGTGACGGTGTTCCCTTGGGAAACCACCTCGAGAATCAGTTTGGAGGTTATTTTATCCTCTTAAAATTTTTAAAACTTGTTCGCTGTTTGTAAGAAGAATAATTGATCAAAATACGAGAGTTCTAACCACACTACACCATAACTTGTTACGTTCTGGACGCGCGTTTCGCTAACCGCTGCTGATGATATAAACTAAAGTAACTTATTTTAACCGAGACTATTTATAAGTAAATGTGTCACTTGGTTGCACCATTGTCAAGTAAACAATAGAGGGGACTATAGAGAATAGGCCCTCTTTGTCTTTATTTAGTGCTTTTTTACCACATGTAACTATTTCTATACTCTCAAATGCATCCAATAATCTATTATTTGATACATTTTTACTCAACTTAAGATTATTTATTCCTACTTGGTGAATGTTTTCCAAAGCATGTTAGGCAACGCTTGACTTTTCTGTTCTTCTGTATCTTAAATGTACCATGTATTCTTTAAAACGAATGTTTATGGAGCGTTTAGTTTGCCCAACATATTTTAGATCGCAGTCATTACAGCTAATTTCATAGATGCTACTTCTCTCCTTGAAGTCGACTTTTCGTTAGGGTTTCCGAGGAGATTTTTGAAACTGTTCTCCGTTTTGTAGGCTACTCTAGAACCTACGTTTTTAAAAACTTTTTCTAGACCTCTCGTATATCTGGATTCGTATGGGATTGCTATGAACTTATTGGGAGCCTCAGGTGCTTGAAGAGTAGTGGCATCTTTAAACATTTTCTTATGCTTATGTCTATTTCCTAAGTTATGTACAAAATTATCATTATATCCATTAATTTTAGCTATATTTTTAATCCGATTCAATGGTATTAGTAAATTTCCTATAAATATCAAATTCTAATTTATCGTTATTTCTAATAAATAACCTGTCGAGAAAAGGTAATTGCCCATTGTTCCCCTTTTCTTACGTAAAATTAATGGAAGGATATTTATTGTTTAATGTTTCTAAGAAAGTGTCCAAATTTTCTGTTTTAGTATCAAAAATAGCAAATATATCGTCTAGGTATCTTTCTAATTTACCCACAAACAAATTTGCAGGGAACGGAGATAAGCAATTGCCCATCGCAACGCGACTATTCCCTATAGTCCCTTCTATTATTTACTTGAAACGTGTCAGGTGCAACCAAGTGTAACCACATTTACCTATAAATAGTCTCAGTTAAAATAAGTTACTTTAGTTTATATCATCTGCTGATAATCCTAACTTGGTTAGCGAAACGCGCGTCCATAACGTAACAAGTTGTGGTGTAATGTGGTTAGAACTCTTGTATTTTGATCTATCTTCCACCACAGGTTCCAGTGTTAGGACTTAAGAATAATAATGTTTTTCCCCATTAGTCTTTCATTTGCTACTTGTACGGCGTCTTGTTATGCCTGGAAGACAGTCATCTCGTTATCTAGGGTAGGTCAGTACTAATTTCCAGATTGAGTTTGGGTATATACACACCGAAGGCAGCCCCAGACTAGTTTTGCGAGCCGATTTTTGGTTTTAGTACCAGTTGAGGGTGCGATCTGGGGTATCTTGACCTCTTTTGACAGTCCGAGCTGCATGCCGCACAGAAAACGTACTCTTATATTGACCAGCCTCTTGCTAGTAAGAGGACCAGCTCGGTTTTTGTAGGATTCATGGATAGTGCCTTTTTTGCGCACCATCTTTCTACAAGTCTTAAAACAGCTTGTATGGTTTCAGACAAGACGTTTTCAATTTTTTCTTTTAGCACAACAGCGATATCGTCTGGATAGCCGGCTATGTAGAATCCATGTTTATTTAGATTTTTAGTAAGGCCAGGGAAGCAACAGCATGTCACCTTTGGGGCAGGCTCTGCTTACAAGCGCTTTTATCATGGTGTCTCCCGTTTTTAGTTCAACGTTGTGACTAGTCAGAGCCAGTTCTACACTTCTTTGTTTGTATGAATAATAATTTCTAACGTATTAGAGACAAGTACTAAAGAACAGTTGTCACCTCTTCAATTTTAATCACTCAGATGCGCCTTCCTAGTGAAACTTAATAACTGTATTAAGATTTTTAATATAATTTACACGTTGGGGTCTGGAAAATCTTCATATAGATTAATATCTCAAGAACTAGCATAAGAAAGTATAATATCTACTTTTTGATCTTTTCCCACCATTATTACAACCCTTTTCCACTGAAAGTCCTTACTAGTTTCAAGAAGCACGTATTCAAAGACTCTATCTTTCACGTTCTTATATATAGTCTGTAATATTTACATCATTTTAATTATTTCTCCCAAGTCTGTTCCTTTCTCTTTATAGTTTTGTATATGTTCTTGTATTCTAGAGCTTCTCGACACGTTTTTCCTCTTTTCTTTATTCTATTATTTCTGGTTTTAATTTAGTTTATGATTTTTGATGTGTTGCATCTATATATTTTTCCTCTAGTTTTGACAAAGGTGTCAGTTTCTTTTTATATTTATCAGCAGCATGGTTTTTATATCAGAATGTAGGATCATCTATATCATCATAATCAGAATAGGTGTGTCAGGTGTAGGATTCGATTCCATTTACATAGACTCTCCAAGGCATTCGACCAGGAGTGAAGGCTAGGTTGCTTCTTGGAAAGCTGAGAAGTCCATGTACTTAATGAAAATTTATTTACAGGATTAAATTGTTAGTTGGGGGAACAATTACAAGAGGACTTAAGTAGGTTTGCTATATG
This sequence comes from Kuschelorhynchus macadamiae, assembly GCA_030620095.1. Taxonomy (NCBI): domain Eukaryota; kingdom Metazoa; phylum Arthropoda; class Insecta; order Coleoptera; family Curculionidae; genus Kuschelorhynchus; species Kuschelorhynchus macadamiae. Next base: position 318,725 of record JAUTXW010001340.1, on the reverse strand, counting down.
CTCCCATAAAATAAATGAAATGTCTTCAGGATTCAACTGGATTGCAATAAGTTTTTCCATGATGTGTGCAGAGTTTTTATATAGGAATCTGTTTTTTCCTGTAAATGGATTAATAAAATTGGAGAGCTATTTATCTAATTGTATGTGAGCGAGTTTGTTGTACTGACCATCGGTGGAAGTGGTACATTGTTCTTATGTGTTTTGAGAAGACCATAGAATTTAAGGATCCTGGAACTGCTTGGCTTTAATGATTTCCTCTCCGATCCTGGTAGGTTGGATGCGTTAATCAAGTTCGTGATTCGTCTTTCTATTCTACATTGTAGCGTCTGCCTGTATGAACTTACAACCAAGCAGCACATGCTGTGATATTGGCTAATATCCCTGATAGCTAATTAGCTAATATTGCTAGTCAAAATAACAGTTCTATTACAGTATAAAGACGGATATATCTCTAAATTGGCGAAAATTATTTGTCCATAATGGGATAAAAATGGCCAATTGCCAATTATACGACCCTCTCTTTTCATTTTATGGTTGGGTTTATTAGCCACTTTTTTAGCTGAATTCTGAGTTGTTCTTTAGCCGAAATTTGAGTAACATTTTTTCCGAAATTTAGCTAAATAATTCCTCATTTTTTGCATTTTCTTCATGTATAATGATAAATTATGAATTGTTTCAAATTATGTAGAAATAGTATTAACAGAGCCAATCAGTGTAAGAATTTATGGGTCAAGAGGAAATATACAAAGATAACAAATCATGGTTTCGTAGAAATACATACACTAAGACTAATTGTGTAAAATATTTTAAGAAGTTTGACGGTTGGTAGGGACAAAAAACACTTGCGCAGAAACTTTTAAAGAAAAGAATCTAAGATAGGCATGTAAAACAAGCGCCCCTTCTTGAAACTAAATGTTTCGTTTTCTACAAATATTTTTTTTCTAGTTTGGAAGTGTATTTTACTAAAATAATTGATTAAAGAGTTCATAACGTAAAAAAACATGCATGAAAATACGTTTTTATAGGTAGAAAGAATATGTTTCTTTAAAGTGGTCAAGTAATGGCTGCTAGGAAATTAGTTTAATTTTAATTTCAATCATGGCGGATCATAAAAAGGTTTGGGCTATTTTTTAAGCAAATATTCCTTGAAATTGGCCACTTTGTAAGCAAATATTTATCAAATGGCAATAATTTTCAAATGTAGCCAAAATGTAGCAACATTTACTAAACCTTTGCCGATACAAATGCCTACTTGGTTTGCCTGTAGTATGTGCTAAAAAATGGCTATTTTAAGACCCAGGGAGCCAGCGTAACAAAATTAAACGACGGTTACTCCAAGCCGGAGTTTTTCTATAATATATGATGGAAGATTTAATCTTTCTATTAGACATTTTGTATGGTAAATAATTTATATTTCGTTTTTCTAAATAAATCTTCAGTTTGGTTAAGTATACTTTTATAGGTTATAAACGTAAATTTGAAAATGTGGCATTTTTGGCAATATTATAGTAAAAATAAGCGAAATAAAACTACCCAATTTTAGTTTAATTTTGAAACAAAAATATGATAATAAAAGCCATATTTTTCCTCTCAATTTTTGTTGTCTTAAAATGTCATAATCTGCCATTTTAATATAGCTATTTTTACTATAATTAAACTTCAATACTTGCTAAAATATGTTTGGTTGGCATTTGGGAAAAAGGCCTACATATTGATCATATTCTGACTTCGATTTCTATTGATTAAAAATGCCATATTCTGGCTTAAAATGCCAAAAAACAGCTATGCTTACTATAATTTAACTTCAATACTTACTAGAATATATATGGTTACATTGACAGATAGCTCTACTTTTTCGCCATCCAATATTACAAAAAACAGTTGGAGGTTTAATTACCCCACAAGAGATATTTTTTGGCTAAGTAATTATATATTACTATAGCCCAGGGGTGCTCAAAGCACCGCAATATTTTTAGACCCTACCTACCTACCTAGGTAGGGTGTACCGTAGCATATATAGATATTAGCTTTCCGCACAATATACATTATTTTAGTCAAGGTTTGGGTTAGGTTTAGTTAGGTTCTTCTCTACAACATCAATGAAAAAACTCATAGTTATTCAAAATTGCGAGTTTAATGGTTGTTACAAAACAAAAGAGTTACATATCGTGTTAAACTTAACTAAGGAGTGACTTTGGATGTTGAAGCGTGGTACTGCATGTCCTCAGCATACTTTTCATAAGATGGTACGTAACCACTGAGTGCTAATCGCAAGCATGATGACATATGATCGTCAGTTAGTCGATTGCGATATTTTGACTTAATTATCTTCATTTCAGAAAATGCAGACACGCACAAGTAGGTTGACCCAAACATTGCTGTCAGTTGAAGAGCGATTTGCCTTAGATTCGGATATTTATCTTCAGATATAAAACACCAGAAATTTGTATCAGATGCTGTAGCTTTGAGATGTATATCTGATATAATCTGAACATGAGTTCATATTAAACTGACTTGCTATTTCAGTAGCTAATTCCTCAATGTTTTTACATGAAAAAGGATACTTCATAAATGATGCTACATTTACCAATTTACTACAATCATAAAAACGTATTTCGGATTGTCCCAAAATATTTGATAATTCAGCCTCATACGTATCATAATTCAACTGAGGAATCCTTGCTTTCAAAGACGGAAAATGTTTCAGATCCTTTCTTTTCAGTTGATCTATCATAAGTTGCGATTTACTTTTGAATGCCTTTACTGCGCTAATCATCTTCGCGCTTCACCTTGAAGCTCCAAGTTAATGGTGTTTAAGTGCACTGTGATGTCAGTCAAAAATGCCAAATCAGTCAGCTATTTTTCGTTTTTCAACATCTGAGTGTCATCACCTCTTTCGTCTAGAAAAGCTGTTATTTCGGGCAATAATTCTTAAAACCTTTCTAGGAATTTTCCGCGACTCAACCACCTGGCGTCCGTGTGAAGAACTAAATCAGTGTGTTCAGCTGACTCCCTATCTTCCAACTGCAACTTAAAGAGCCGCCGTTGCAAGCTACGTGCACGGATGGAATTCACAATTTTTGTTGCAATACTCATAATTTCCTCCGTGTTTAAAACTTTTGAACACAAAACTTGTTGATGTATAATGCAATGGATTGAAAAAAATGGAGGGAAACCTTCATTAGCTCAACACAATGCCACAAAACCGTTTTTGTTTCCAGTCATTGCTGGTGCTCCACCGGTTGTAATGCACACTAATTTATATATTGGTGGCTTGTAGTTTTTTACAAAATTGAAGAAAACGTCATATATATCTTCGCCACGGGTCTTCCCCTTCAGAGGAATGATTGTCAAAAATTCTTAGCCAACATATCATTGAATACCATCCGAATAAAAATACACAGCTGGGCAGTGTCTGTCATATCGGTGGATTCGTCGAACTGTAAAGAAAAGTATGTACATTCCATGATATCATTGACTCATGACTTCAATACGCCTTGTGACAGTCGGACGAGATAACTGAAGTTCTCTAATAGCAGACATGATTTCTGTTTTATTTTTAAAATCTCCAAATAAAGTCTCACCCGCTTCAATAAATGCTTCCTTCACAACCGATCCATCTTCGAATGGTTTCTTGTGTTTCGCCAATATATGAGATATTTTAAATGACGCGATCATAGCAGCTTTTGATTGTTTGGCTGGTCTTGTGAACATAGTTTGTTCTTTTTTCAAACAAGATATCAAATCACGTACTTTTCGTTTTCTTAATTCACTCTGTGGCGGAAAATCCTTTTCATAGTTTTTATGAACTGTTTTATGATGCCTCTCTAAGTTACCACGCTTAGGTATTGCAACTGACGCACGACAAATAAGACAAATGCACTTATCCTTCACCATCACTTTCTTCTCGAGATCTACTCAAAAAGCACTCGCGATCGACCGTTTGAGCACCCCTTCCCCATCTACATTAAAAAATCGCTACTTTTGGAGCCAAAAAATCTAATTTGAAGCGGGCTTTCATGGCTAGAAAGCAAACCAAGAATCATTTGACAAATCCCTGGTTTGTATGTGTGTTTTATGGCTAACTGTTAGGCAAAAAAGCTAATGAGCTAATTTGTGCTATTTGGGTAGAGTCAACAAATCTAATTTGAAGCGAGCTTTCATGGCTAGAAAACAAACCAGGAATCTTTTGCCAAAATTTGACAAATCTCTGGTTTTTACGTGTCTGTTAGGCAAAAAAGCTCATCAGCTAATTTGTGCCTACGACCCTTGACACGTATAATATATTTGTCAGAATCAATAAATATTTTAATATTTAAACACATCTTTGAGAATCTTCGATGTCCCTTTATAGTAAATAAAAAATCGAAGGGTGAAAGTGAAATGACAATTTATTTGGATTTACATGGTATTACATATACTGTATGCCCATTACATACAGTAGATATAAAATGTTATGTGAACAGATAGTAAATGAAAAATCAAAAGGAGGTCGAAACAGAAACAATCAGCAAAAGGAATATACATCATCCAGAAAACTCAAATAATTAAATCAAATACATTTTTTTAGTCAAACATTGATTGTAATAACTTACAAGACATGTGAGTGAAAATACAGTAAACAATTTAATATAAAACCTTAAAAAGACTTATTGAATCTACTAAAATGCACTCTCGACCAAAAAAAATCCGGACAACGAAAAGCAGTCAAGTTTAAGCTACAGTCACTTTTTCAATTTTTGGGCAGAATGAAAGGAAATTTTGGTTAAATTGTAGATCAGTAGTTGCAATTGTAGATGCATGACAGAAGGAGAAGCAAAATTGTACTTTGATCCTCTAACTTCTGAACACCCTGTAGACGAACTGAAACTTTGTATACCGTTTTAAGATAATTCAATTTTAAGCCTTGTCTATTTTATTTTTTGATTTATTTGAATATCTGTTCGGTGACAATAACAATGACAGGTGATTTAAATTTTATAAAAAGACTACAATGCGTTGAATAATGATGATCGCAATATACGATACATTGCAGATGTGTTAAGGCCGTTTTACATGCTGCATTTCTTTCTTGCAAGTTGCAATAGTCTTGAACAAAAGCATGCGCAGTGGCAAGACATTTGTACCTTTTGTCAAATTGCGCATGCCTTTGTTCAAGACTATTGCATATTGCAAAGAAGAATTGCAGCATGTAAAACGGCCTTTATTACTCAGAGCAAGGAGTAGTGTGCAAGATACAATTAGTCGTTTCGTAAGTTCACCTGATGGACGCGATCATATTGAGAGAAGACAGGGTGAAGGGTTTTCTTAGTGCTGCAATTCTCCAAGAACGTCTCTTGGAGGCGACAGTATTATGATATGGGCAGGTATTTCAACACACGCACGTACAAACATGAGCAATGTTTCGAGGACATGTTCCATTCTCTCCGTTTGTTGGCCAGGCTTTTATGCTAATGCAGGATAATGTCAGAACACATATCGCATCAGTATTCCCAAAATATTTAAACGAGATAAATATTGAACGATTAGAGGGGCTCCACGTAGCCCTGATCTTAATCCTATCGAACAGCTGTGGGATACTATGGAAGATATATTCGTAACTGGAAATCGGAAACCTTATCAAACCTCCGAGTAGTGCTTCTTGAAGAGTGGGAAAATTTACCATAGGAAGCAATTGCCAACTGCGTACAAAGTTTATACTCAGTCGACTAGAAGAAGTTATTAGAGCAATACACCATACTAATTTTCAGATACAAAAAATTACTGTTTTGATATGTATTAAACTTTTAAAATTAAATAGTTTTTTCTAAAAGTCAAAATCTCTCGTCAAACAGATATTCGAGTAAATGAAAAAATAAAACGTTAAAAACAGAAAAGGCTTAAAATTGAAATACGTACAACGTTTTACAGCGTGTTCTCAAAAGTTAGGGCAGAAAAGTACAACTTTGCGTTTTTTTTGCATAAATCCACGCTCCTTAAAGTTTTCTGCTACTCGGAAGTCAATCTCGATACAAGCTATTACAATTAGTCAGTTTACTTTAGATTAAACCTAACTGGTTTATTTGTCCGTTTTTTTTTGGTCGGGAGTGTAATATCTAATAAATATTAAGTCAGAAACATTAAATAATCCTAAATAAGTAGCCTAAAGGCTAACAGAGTTAACTTTAAATTAAAGAGAACACTATGTTTTAATTAACTACGTGTTGACGTCTTAATACAAAATAGTCTTTCGGCATGTCATATCTGTTAACCTCTACGTTACAAAGGTGTAATGCAACATGCCGTTTTTTTATAGGAGGGAGTAAAGCATGTCTTACATGGCAATAGTGGACGCTGTAAAATTTTAAAAGGGGCCTAAACAGAAAAGTAAGGTATTATTTTCTTTATAATAATATTCTTTATAATAATATTCTTGGATCTTTTTCTATACATTGAAGTTTCTGCACAGCAGTTATTTAAATAGTAATAAACAACAAGTGTTGAGAGTAGAAGTTTTCAAACGGAGAAGTATTTAACCAAGTACCGATTTTGAAACGATCAATAATGTACAGGGTGTCCGGAATGGTTGCAAAAGCAGGGTATCTCGCTTATTTTTAAAGATAGAACCTTGCGGTTTTCACGAACCTGAGCTAATTTTTTGTGAAACTCATGAAGCCGTAAACAAAATTTCCATAGCCTTCTTCGTTTATGAGATACAGGGCGAAATAGAAAATTTTGCATTTTGGGACCCCCCTCGTATATCAGTTATCTTTTAACTTAACGCAAAGGGAAAAATTGCTGCTTATGCAGTTTTTTACGCTGGATCCAGTGGCGTAGTCATATTTTTCATTTGAGTTGTTATTTTTTAGATATGACCCAAAGTTGTGTTTTTTTAAATGGGACACCCTGTATATTTGTCCAGAAATTGATTTGTCCTTTTAAAAACTTCTCAAAAATATATAATAGTATGGGTCTATTTTAATAAACAACAACAAAAATCCTAATTTTTGTAATTATCATTCCAAATTTTGCAGCAGGCCATGCAAAACGATGCCGTTTTCTTTTGTTTTCTTGGAGGCAAATGACATTTCCCAATTTTGTACGCGTATATAAAATATAGCGCTAGTTTTTTGATTTTATTTATTGTGTAAAAATATATTTGTATTATTATGGAAGAAAACCAAACTTTCGAACATTATGAAAAGTACGATATGTTAGCTTGTTTTATATTAACTAATAAAAATGTTGAAGCGGCTTCTGAGATGTATTTTAACAGGTAAATAGTTAATTTTCAGGTATGTTGAAATACTATTGCTTAATTTTTATTTAGATATCCAGAAAGGAGGCAACCTAATATATCCACTTTTTATCGGATAAAAAAGAATTTCCTTAATCACGGATCATTTATCAAACCTCGTACGAAAACATATAATAAAGAAAATCGGGAGGCTAAGGAAATTACGGTTTTGGCTAATGCAGAAGCTTACCCTACAAACTCTTGTAGGGCCAGTGAAAAGAGCATAGAGATTCCAAAAACTAGAGTTCAAGAAATTCTAAAAAAGCACAAATACCACCCATACAAATTTAGGCTCGTGCAGCACTTACAGCCAGGGGATGCAGAGCGTCGGATAGTCTTCTGCAATTGGTTTCGAGAAAGATGCGATATAGTTAGAGATTTTGAAAGGAAGGTTATATGGTCAGACGAAGCATATTCCAGTAATTCTGGTATATTCAATAGGCACAACAGTAGATTCTGGTCCCAGGAAAATCAACACCAAATATTTCCCAGAAGACAGCAGGGCAGGTTTGGTCTAAATGTGTCCTGCTTCATATTAGGAACACATATAAAATTTTATATATTTGAGGGAAATCTAACAGCCAATCGCTATATAGAAATTTTAGAGGCAGCTATACCTGAATTACTTGACGATGTTCCTCTAGCGCAAATTAACGAAATTTATTTTCAACAGGACGGTGCTCCTGCACACAATTCTGGAATAACGACAATAATTTTACCAATCAATGGATCGGAACAAATGGACCTATAAGATGGCCCCCTAGGTCCCCAGATTTGTCGATTTTAGATTTCTTTCTATGGGGATATCTGGAAAATAGAATTTGCAAAGACCACTATGATAATGTCCAAGATTTAGGAAATGCAATAAGAGAAAATTTTCGCTATTTACAAAATCATCCCGTTATTTTGCTTAATTCCCTAAAACGAATACGAAAATTATGCGAAGCATGCATAGAACAAAATGGAAATCAGTTTGAACAGTTCTTTTGATTTCCTTGGTTACTGTAGTTCTTATACGACAGTTGATTTTTGCTGAAAGGCTTGTTACATAATAAATTTATTACTGTTTTGTTCTTGTATTACATAAATCTAGGTTGGTGGTACTTTTTTAGTGCGAAATTATCAATACATATTTTGATAAATAGATTTAATTACATATTTATTTTGATTTATTGTTCGGATGTAGATATCGTTAACGACTTTAAATAAAAGGTAGCATTGTTTTCCATGGCCTACTGCAAAATTTGGGATGATAATTATAAAAATTAGGATTTTTGTTGTTTATTAAAATAGACCCATGCTATTATATATTTTTGAGAAGCTTTTAAAAGGACAAATCAATTTCTAGACAAATATACAGGGTGTCTCATTTAAAAAAACACAACTTTGGGTCATATCTAAAAAATAACAACTCAAATGAAAAATATGACTTCGCCACTGGATCCAGCGTGAGAAACTGCATAAGCAGCAATTTTTCCCTTTGCGTTAAGTTAAAAGATAACCGAGATATGAGGGGGGTCCCAAAATGCAAAATTTTCTATTTCGCCCTGTATCTCATAAACGAAGAAGGCTATGAAAATTTTGTTTACGGCTTCATGAGTTTCACAAAAAATTAGCTCAGGTTCGTGAAAACCGCAAGGTTCTATCTTTAAAAATAAGCGAGATACCCTGCTTTTGCAACCAAATCCGGACACCCTGTAAACTATTTTTCCTACAACTACAAAAGAATATTCAGTAAGACTACAGAAAATATAGCTAATTCAGCTATATTTTCTGTGCTTCGTTTTCATGAAAAAAAAAATAGAACACAATTTATTGCATGTCTTTTTTTTGTATTATCCAGAGACATACCTTTTCTCTCGAAAGCAAAGATGTAAGTATTTAAATAAAAACATCACAGGAGGTTTATAGCGACACTATGTTATTATATTCTTGAATATTAGGTGACAGAAAAAAGGTTTTAATAAAAATGAAAAAAAGTTACAATAAATGTTCGAACTGTCTTCCATTCATTTCAATATAGTTCTCTAAGCGGCGACTCATTGGCCTTCTAACTCGCTGGAAAACCCCTTATTTATTCCGTATTTCTTGGCTTTTTTGTCGTCAATTTATGACCCGTTGTTCTAGTTGCTGTTGGTTGCCAACAAGAACCGAATAAACCAGTTGCTTTAAAAAAGTCCAACGAATTTAAATCCGGTGAACGAGGTGCACCATGCAAAACAATGCTGCTATTTAATTAAAGTAATTAAAGGTAAAAAACATTATTAAATAATTATTATCGAATAAACCCACATCAGCAAAAACCAACTTTGAAAGTCGCAACATAAGCACTACAGTAATCAAGTAAATCAAAAGACCTGTTCAAACTGATTTCCATTTTTTGTATGTACCCTTCGCATAATTTTCCTGTTCGTTTTAAGGAATTAAGCAAAACAACGGGATGATTTTGTAATTAGCGAAAACTTTCTCTTATTGCGTTTCCTAAATCTTGAATATTATCATAAGAAACTTTGTAAATTTTATTCTCCAGATATCCCTATAGAAAGAAATCCAATATCGACAAGTCTGGGGACCTAGGGGGCCATCTTATAGGACCAATGATTTTGATCCAATGGTTGGCGAAATTATTCTCCAGAAATAACCTCGTCATTCGAAATATCTATTTTTGGTTTTCCTGGGACCAGAATCTGCTATTGTTGTCTATTAAGTATACGAAAATATGCTGGGCCTGAGCATATAACCTTCATTTAAAAATCTCTAACCATATCACATCTTTCTCGATACCGACTGCAGAAGACTACCCAACTTTGAACATCCCCAGGGTGTAAGGACTGGACCAGCCTAAATTTGTGTGGGTGGTATTTGTATTTTTTTAGAAATTTTTTAAACTTTGGCTTTTGAAATCACTACGCTCTTTTCACTGGCTCTACAGGAGTTTGTAGAGTAAGTATCTGGATTAGCCAAAACTGTGAGTTCAACCTCTCGATATTCTTTATTATATGTTTTTGAACGAGGATTGTTAAAAGATCAGGGATCAAGTAAATTCTTTTGTATTCGGTAAAAAGTGGATATTAGATTGCCTCCTTTCTAAATATCTAAATAAAAATTGCAATAGTATTTAAACATACCTAAAAACCAACTATTTACCTGTTAAAATACATCCCAAATGCCGTTTCAGCATTTTCTGTACTTAATATCGTATTTTTAAAATGTTCGAAAGTTTTGTTTTCTGCCACAGCGGCGTATATACAGATTGCTTCTTGTGGGGGGGGGGTTGAGGAGAAAGGGTCCTCAGTTTGTCTTTTCTACATAAGATGGGGGGGACTCCTTAAGTTTACCTAAACTAAAACTGGCTCTGTAGGGTGGGGGGGTTCACCCGCCAGGCCCTACTATTTTTATCGTTTTACCTTAAATAAAACTGGCTCTGGGGGGGGGTTAACCCCCCCCCTTAAATACACCACTGTCGTATATCACAAATATACTTCTACACAATAAATAAACACAAAACATAGCAATATTTATAAATAAAATACCAAATGTATATAAATAAGACAAGGATTGACATGACATAGAACAAAATTTAAGAAATATCAGCAGCATTTTTTGCAAGCTCAACTGCAAAATTTTGAATGCGAATTATCAAAATTACGATTTTTGTTGTTGTTTATTAAAATAGAGTCATACTGTTATATATTTACGAGAAGCTTGTAAAAAGACAAATTAATTTCTTGACAAGTATACAGGGTGTCCCATATAAAACACCAAACATTGGTCGATATATCAAAACCAGTAATATTTATAAAAAAAACTAACTACGTCACTGGATTCTACGTAAAAAGTTCTAAAAGCTTTCGTTTTTATCTTTTTGACAAGTTGTCAAACAACTGAGATACACGGGATACCTGAAAATGCAATATTTTCAATATCGCCCTGTACCTTGGAAACTAAGACGGCTATGGCTATTTTTTTATGGCATCTTTCGTTTCACAAACAGATCTGGGGTGCGATTTTGGAGATAACGATAGCTAATTATTATTATATAATTTTATATAATAATATATTACCTATTATGACGAATGGTAACTGACAGGTACAGAAAATGGTGACTTTTCGTATCTTCGTGGACTTTTACGAATCAAGATCGGAAAATCCGAATATAATGCCCGAGCGACAAGTTACATGTTCCCAGTCAAGCCGCCTTAGTCCGCCACTGGAGAGAAGCACCGTTTACTGATAAACTACGAAATAGTGCAGTGTTCGACATTTCCCAGACTTTATCTTTTTATACCGTGCTGTATTATTTAATGATAATTATCCAATTTAACTTAGATTGCATTTTTACCAAACTTTATCTTTTGCTACCGAATTTTATCTACACTGATAATTATGGATTTTAGCAACTATTGTCAATTCTCATGTTTTATCTATTTACATCAAGAATTATCTACTAATTTCCTATAAAAAGCTAGGAAACCATATATTGTTAACTTAGTAATTACCTGCTATTCTTGAAAGTCGGAATTAAATTTCTAAAAAAACCAAGTTTAAGGGTAAGTAAGTTCAAAGAGGTTGTGCGTGGATTTTTGAAAAAACGAACATCACAAACGTAACTGACACCCGATCGAGATCGAGAGATTCGTTAGGTTAACGAACACCATCTCCCAAAATCGCACCCCTGAATTCAGTGTTCAGATCTCGTGGAGTAAAAATCCCTGAAGAGGCCTCGTGCAATCGAAGGCGAAACGTCGGATAGTAATTCCAATTTGACACGGTCTAATCCCAAGAACCATGATTTCTTAATTGGTCAAAGCCGTGAAAGCTTCCACTCACTGTTAACCTGAAAACCTCATATTATATTTAAAGGTAAATTTAGAATGTTGAGTTTTTTTTAAGTATTACTTATGTTGGCCCACTACTACCATGAAAGTCATGACATGTGTAACTACATAAAACGAATAACGGTTTCATTTCGATTTAAATGCCTCATAAACTAAAACTAACATCACAGCAATTGTACAATATAAACCTAATTCGGTGTGCAAGATATGACAAAAACGGCAGGTTGCCAATAGGCGTGATCGTTTTGAAATTTTTTAAAACTATTTAAAATACATTGAACACTTCGATTTTTTACTAATCTAGAATCGATATGAACCTGACAATATTATACTTAGTTAACAGTTACCAGATGAACTTAATAAAAATTCGTTACAGTATCTAACAATAAGAGAGAAAAAAATAGGGATAAAAAATACACATGAGAATAAAATATAACTTATATTTAGTGAAAGACACTACAGAGATATTCCCGAAAACTAAAATAACCTATAGTATTAGCCAGGAATATTCAAAAACTTAAAGACAAAATCACAACTAAATAATTTGAGACAAAATACAGCTCCACAATACAATATAATGTCCCCGTTTATTTTTAAAACTAGTTAAAAAAGCTTTTGAAACTTGACATACTTCAGTACGAAACCAAATAGACCTCTCTATGAATATTTTGTGATTGAAAACTTCAAGATTGCGCCTGGACTCCATTTTAAAGAACAATTTAAGTGGAATGTCTTTTGAAAGGTCTAACTGAAGCAAGTTGACCCCAGGATTGGATACAATTCCAATTCCTGCTCTCATAAATGAGATACTTTTTTTATGCGAGCCGTAGATGGGATTGACAAGCAGAGATCATGAGACACGCGGGTGACATGAGAATAATCCTGTGTATATGTATTGTCTTTATATTTACGTGGAGAGAGAGCCTGGGTATGAAAAAGGCAAAGTAGGATAACATGTTTTCATTATTTTTCAATACAATCTCCCTTAACTTCAATATACGTATTACATCATTTTATTAACAATTCAATCCCTTTAAAAAAAACAACCTACAAAATACGCTAAAACAGCTTCTTTTAACCCAATTTCGTCGTTTAACCGTAGCCCACGAAGGTCCTTTTTCAAATATCCAAACAAATAGTAGTCGCTAAGAATCATTTTTGGACTAGAGGGAGGATATTCTATATGTTGGAACCCACAGTCCAAAATGCCAGCTTGTGCAACACCAGCAGTATAGACAAGTGCATCATCAAGCAAAATACGCACGCCTCTGGTCAGTTTTCCGCGTAATTTTTCACGTATGCAGTCCCGCAACTTATGTAACAAGGCTGCGTAATATTTTCCATTAAGGGTGGTATTGGCTTCTTTAAAATCTATCACAAGAATTCCTTCACAATCCCAAAAGAACGTGGCCATCACCTTGTTTGTTGACTGACAGACTCTGAATTTTCTTGTTAGTACTTCACCCTTACGGTTCCACTCCATTGATTCCCTTTTCGATAGAGGACCATAGTAGAGTTTCATCCCTTGTTACAATGGTTTCTACCACAGGTTTTGGTTCGGGCCTACACAGTTCCAAAAAAGATCGCGCACACTCGACACGATGTTGTTTTTAACTAGCCGAAAGGTTTTTGGAAACCCATCTTGCATTGACCTTTTGTGTACCTAAATGGTCATGCAGGATTCGACGAACACTAGTGTCAGAAAGATTAGTCTTTTCTGAGATTTCTTTGATCTTTAAACGTCAGTCGCTCAATGCCACCTCTTCCACAATAGCAACATTGTCTTCCGTTATCGCATCCATTAGTCGACCAGTTCTTGCACCATCTTCAAGGGATTCCTGCCCCATTTGAAAACATTTTACCCAATCTTTCACAACAGAATACGAAGGGGAACTTTGTCCGTACACACCCTCCAGCCTCTCTTTAATAATTTTAGGTGCTAACCCTTCTTTTGTCAAAAACTGTATGACCGCCTCTGTAAAAACGTCAATTTTTTCCTACAGCTTACTAAGATATGTATTTAAAAGAAGACAAAGTTCACTATTGATCTAACCTCTACAGGAGATCCTCCAAGACTCGCCAACAGCGCATTCAAAACCCATAATGTTGGTCTTGCCAATATTTAAAGATAGTCAACCCTCTCTGATTTTAAGGCCTGCTATTATTCTTTCCCTGATTTACTCCAAACGACCGGGGTGTCTTCTGCAAAGAGAGTGAACATCGACACATCAATGTACAACAGGAAGAGAACTGATTGAGCCCCGAGGTACTCCATAGTTTACTTTGACAAGCTCTGACATGTTCGACCCAAAAAACACCTTTGAGAACGACCACCTAAAAATTATTTAAACAATTGCAATTCTGCACCCCTAAGGCCACATAAAGCAAGCTTCTGCAACAATATTCTGAAATTCACGCAGTGGAAAGCCTTCGACAAATCACAGAAGACTGCTGCAACAACCTCCAGACGATTACTGCCCAAATATATCTGCGTCAGAAAGTGCAAAATAGCATATAATATAATGGTATACAAAGTAAAAGAAAAATAGAGTGCAATCGTTTTTTCTTTTAACATGTTCTTTACCTTGGCATTCTGTTATTGTAAGCAAAGGTTTGGTAACTGTTAAAAAAGCGCACCATACAATGGAGGTTAAATTATCTACTAAAGAGCTTATTAGAAGAGGGCACTTGGACTTGAAAAAAAAGTAAATAATTAATTTACACTATATACAAATTTTGCTTTCTTGAACGAGTGAAGTACAAATCTACAATAAAACAATAGGAACCTAATTTATAGCTCTTCATTTCTAAAAAACAATTTTAATTTTCATAAAATAGTAATGAAAAATTAGGAAATATAGGCAGAACCATTTGTCAGTTCGAATCCCAGGAAAATTAGGCAATTTTTTTAACTTGTAGCTCCTTCTGCAAGCCCAAAAAATATGGTGAAAAAGTTGCAGAAAATTCAATTTTTACCAAAATATTGCAACTAGAGAAAAAGAGCTTAAGAAACTAAGGTGAAAGATTGTTTCCTACAAAAACGGCCCTGATGTTTTTTTTGCAGTGCTAATAGTTTTTGCGAAAATTCTTTTTAAAAACCCCATATTTTGAGGTATAAAAAAATAGATTGGAAATATTAAGACGTTCATTTTTTGGAAAATAAACATGAGAAATAATTATTTACCAGATAAATAAAGCGTGGTTTTCACTAGTAATCTCCCTAGTGCTAGTGAATTATTCCTCGGTGACAAATGACGAAAACTCGCAAATAATTTCCGGTATTAATTCATCTGTACAAGATTCGGTAAAAGAAAATTTTACACCAAAATTTATTTTTAATTTTCATCTCGATTTTCATGTAGTTCATCATCTTGGTAACCGGTTTGTTTTACCAAAGATCGATATTTGAATTTCGAATAGACACACATCCAAATAAATTAACCACATCAATTGCTCGTGTCGCTGTTTAATTAGAACACACGCAATAATATTTGGCTGTGTGTTGCCAGAAGCGAGCGAACAGGGGACAGGCTTCCGCAAGGAGGGGGCTAAATTCAATGCCCTGCATTTATTTTTTATATTTTTTTGGGGAGCTAAATTTTGTTTTATGCCCGAGACGCAATGTTCTCTTGGCACGGCTGCTACGGCTAGTTCAACACAGTTCTCAAAAAGTTAGCAAAAAAATAAAAACCGTTTTGATGCATGGCAAAATCGCTAAAATCCGATAGGATGTTTTGCATGAAAAATTCCTGTTTTAGCTGGTATTTTTGTACTGTGAATTAATACCGGAAATCAAGTTATAAAAAAGGCCTGCTTCCTAATTTCCCTGAGAACTGAGGTTCGACTAAGTAACTGGGCTAAAAAAATATACACAAAAGTTTAAAGTGTTATCTAACTAAATTCCTAGACAGATGAAAGGTATAATTAAATTCAATGATATCTGGTTCACCCTGTATTTAATTTTTGCACCGGTACTCTTACAGCAATAACAAGCTTTATACTCCTTGGAAAAATCGCTTTTAAAAAGCCTTAACTGCCATTTAATGACTAACGAGAAAAAAGAAGTTGATGTAGGTAATCACTTTGTATACAGGGTGTTAAAATTGTTATTTTTATCATAACTTTCATAAAAATGTAGATAGTTCTATGAAATTTGTGACACTCTTTTCTGCAATCAAAATGACATTTTCTGATGTTAAAGATTTTTTTAAATTTCTGCCAGTGGCGTCCAAACGGGATTTGGGATGAATATTTTTGAAAAAAAAATAGTACGTCACTGCTTTATCTTAAAATGAACATTATTTTTGAAATATTCATTTACTTTGGAGCAAATTTGGTTTTTTCACTTTTTTCGAATGACGAACTGTTTTCGCGCAAAAAAATAAAAACCGTTTTGATGCATGCCAAAATCGCTAAAATCCGATATGATTTTTTGCATGTAAAATTCCTAAGCTGGTATTTTTGTACTGTGAATTAATACCGGAACAACTTTTTAAAATAACTTTTTTTAATTAACGTATAATTCTGTTAGTATGTTAGTAAGAAAGGTGCAATATCTAGTTTAAAGAAGTTTTACAGCTTTTTTGGACAATTTATTAAAACCTTCAAATCAAATGCCTACGTTTCGACACTGATTGGTATCATCTTCAGGGCTACAAAGAACACATCATAACATCAATCAGAAAAATATTTTATACAAAACTAACCTAGATTATTATGACTGGAGTAACGAAATTGGTTTCGCTCTTATTGTTGCTGCAGCCTGTCCTATACGCTCAATCATTTTTGAAAACTAGACTCTTAATCCCATAAAAAAATCACATGGAGTGAGGTCTGGTGATCGAGGTGACCACGCAACTGTCCCATTTCGACAAATCTATATGTTGGGGAGAGTAGCATCAAAGAATTCTCGTACTTCCCTTCTAAATCTAAAACGAGTAGATGCCCTATCTTGCAAAAGCCACATGGTTTGCCTGATATTTAATGGTACTTCTTCTAAGAGATTAGTCAGATGATTTTGAAAAAAGTAAAGATAGTTTTCGCTCGATAAACGGTCTGGTAAAATATGGGGCACCATGAGTAATTTGTTGTTTGAATAGCATGGGGATTATCAATAGCCCAAACATGAGTATTGCGGTATTTATTGATCCCATTTCGAGTAATTAATGGCTCGTCTACAGAAAGAATTCTTCGAATAAAGTTTTGGTTAGTTATTAGTTGTTGTTAGCGTGGTTTTGTAGGAGCCATTCACAAAACTGGACTCTACGAGGATGGTCTTGAGGTAGTAGTGCTTGCACACGTTGAACGTGAAATAGATACAACTGATTTTCCCTCAGTGTTGTCCATACTTTTGTTTGACTTAATTCCACCTTATTTACAATATCCCGAGTACTTCTTTTCTTGTTCTTTCTGCACATCATCAGGTGATCTCGATCTTCCTGCATGTCCTCCACCTTGTTCCCTTAAAACATCACTTTCTCTTGCCCTCTGAACAAGATTTATAAAACGGCGAATAAATGGACTCTTAAGATAAAAGCGTTCCGCGTATAATCGCGAAGCTGCGGCAATTTTCAATTATACATGTAAGAGAATTAGCTTACCTTTCGTTTTTCGGTTACTTAAAATAAGCGAATTGAAAATGTTGCTATTTTTACTAAAAATAAAACTAATACTTTTTGTATTGAATTGTAGCAATGTCTATATCAAGTAATCGACTTTACTGTAATAAAAATTAGACAAAATCGAATTTTACATACAAAACATCATATCGAATTTTAGCGATTCCGCAATACATCAAAACGGTTTTTATTTTTTTTTGCCAAAAAAACAGTGCGTCGTACGAAAAAAGTTCGAGATACCAAATTTGCTTCAAAGTAAATGAATATTTCAAAAATAATGTTCCTTTAAAAAAAAGCAGTGGCGTACTATTTTTTTCTTCAAAAATATTCATTTCATACCCCGTTTGGACGCCATAGGCAGACATTAAAAAAATCTTTTAAATCAAAAAATTTCATTTGAGAGTAGAAAAGAGTGTACCAAATTTCATAGAACTATCTACAGTGTTATGAAAATTATGATAAACAAAAAACATTTTTTTACAATTTTAACACCCTGCATATCGAGACATAATTTTATTTGAAAAATTTGCTTATTTTCTCCTGTTAAAAAAAATAAACTTAAAAATCACCATTTATCGTGTGTCGGACTATACGAAAAAAGTTCAAGAGACCAAATTTGCTCCAAAATAAATGGGTATTTCAAAGATAACGTTCTTTTAAGAAAAAGCAGTGGCGTACTATTTTTTTTCTTCACAAATATTCATTCCAAATTCTATTTGGACGCCGCTGGCAGAAATTAAAGAATACCTTTTACATAAAAAAATAGCATTTGATAGTAGAAAGGAGTGTACCTAATTTCATAGAAATGTCTACATTGGTATGAAAGTTATGATAAAAAAAAACATTTTTTTTTAAATTTCAATACCCTGTATATTGGAAAAGCATTTTAGGATTTCTTAACTTAAAAATATATGTAAAAAAATTCGTGAAAATATTTTTGTAAAAACAACCAGAACGAAAATTTTTTCATCTATCTAGGAATTTGTTTTAGAAATAAATTAATTGTAGGTGTTAAAAATTTTTGTTATTTTGGCGGGCACTCCAAATAACTCATTATTTTTACTACTTCTATACTATTTCACCGCAAAAACCTTTCATATCGATAAAAATACAAAACAAAATATTTATTGATCAAACTTAGCAAATTTTTCGTCGGGACTACAAATATAGGTACGGTTTCGACTGATACAAAATAAACTATGAACTATCGTTTCAATGACGAGATTTCTATACTTAGTAACGTGAAAATCTTTTTATCAAACGCTAAGTAACGATTTTGCAAAAACTAATGCTACCCATATCTAAAAATTATAAAAAATATTGTACTATATTCATATTTCACATCTAACTAAAATTTATTACACTAATGTGTATTTATATCGAAGACAAATATTGTAGGTATTTAAAAGTATAGTCTCTTCACTACTTGTATACCATTATTGAGAAGAAATGGCATAAAAAATCTAAAAACTTCACTTTAAAATACTACTTTTACTAGACCATAATTAATATTTAGTCAATGGAATTTTATAAATTAAAACAAAATATTCTGCATAAGGTTTGGATTTTCGTTTTTATAACATTATTAGCTTTGCTAAAAAGTAAATCTAATAGTTAAAAAAATGTATTTTGACAAACATTAATACTTCCATGTACCGGGTGTCCCGTTTTTGTTGTTTTTACGGAGTATCTCTCTTATTAGTGAAGATAGAGAGTTTCGGTTTTCGCGAAATGGTGCTACTTTTTTGTGAAACGAAAGATGACCCAAACAAAATTTTCATAGCCCCCTTCTTTTTTAGGATACAGTACGAAATTGAAAATATTACATTTTGGGGCCCCCCTCGTGTTTCGGTTGTTGTTTAACTTATCGAAAAAGTAAAAGCTGGCTCTGATACAGTTTGTGACGTAGAATCCAGTGGCGTAGTCATTTTTATGAAGCTGTTGGCGTTTTAAACATAGGTATCCAGAACGGAAACAATCCTGTGATATTACATTTCTTAGAATGAAAAGAAATCTAGTTGATTTCGGATCTTTCAATAAGCCGCGAAGAAAAACCTATAACAAGGAAAACGAGGAAGACGTAGTTAATCCTCTGGAGTCCATTGATGTAGATCAGCCATGTCAAACTCAAACTCACTGGTAGGCCAAAAGCATGAAGACCATCGACTAGGTGGGCCGCAAAACCTTATCTTAAAGAAGACAAACTACTGAAAATCTTGAAAAAAGGAACTATTATAGGACAAGTCTGTTTATTAAATTTCCAATAAAAAGGACATTCAAAAAACCACAAACATTAAATTATTTTGCCAGATATCTGTCTTTAATTAAGTTGTCTATTTGTGGCGCTAATTTATCGGCGGAAATAACTTTTAAAACTACGTCTAAGTGTGCGTCCGTCAATCGCCATCTTGCGGGTGATTTGTTTCCTTTCATCAAAGAAAATAGTTGTTCACACTTATAGGTAATTCCAAACATTGACAGGATTTTACAGGAAAATTTTCTCATTTCTTGGTATTGAACAGGCAAGTACTTATAAAATTCGAATGTACCAACACTATCAAATTTTTGTTTTAAATGGGTCTGACACTGACCTCAATTACTTCCATTTGCAAGTAAGGGGGAACTTTATCAATATCGATAGTGAAAAGACCAGTAAATAGAGAAAAATTGTTTTCTTGTGTCTTAAAATCCTGAAAACGCTTCTCAAATTCTGCCAGAAGGCTTCTCATTTTCTCTGAATATATTTTGTATGATATTGTGACACTTGTGCTTTCCTGATATGCCTTACAAGTCAGAAAATGTGACAGATTATCCTCTGCTAACTGTTTTTCCCACCACATCATCTTACACTTAAAAGCTTTCACATGATCATGCATATCTGTAATAACTTGACGTGGTCCTTGCAATTTGGATTTAAGTCCGACAAGTGTTTTGTAATATCTACCATAAATGAAAGATCTTGTAAAAAAGGTACATCGCATAATAAGCTGACATCTTCTCCTTTTGTTTCCATGAAAACGCGTATTTCTTCTTTGAGTTTCCAAAACCGGTCGAGTACCATAGAACACGAAAGCCATCGCACCTCTGCATAATATGGTAAACCAGTGTACTCACTTTCTAAATCACGTAAAAATGCAGAAAACTGTCGCTGATTAAGGCCTTATGAAGTTTATAATTTTTCACTGACTTTAAAACACTTTCCAACTTATCACTTTTGAGCATAAACATTTTTGGTGGATTATACAATGAATATGATAAAAATCTGGTTTGGCGCTGCCCGTTTCTCTGATCTTTGTCCGTAATATTTTAACGAAGCCATTTTTTACTCCAGTCATTGAAGGAGCTCCGTCTGTTGCAACGGAACACAGTTTTGACAAATCTAAATTGTACTTTTGCAAAAGTTCATAAACAGCATTGAAAATATCCTTCCCAGTTGTTGTATCATGCAATGGTACTAATTCCAGTAATTCTTCATACGCATTGATATCTGTATCAACCGCACGAAGAAAAGCAGCGAGTTGCGCCACACCACACACATCCGTACTTTCGTCACAGGCAATAGAAAATGCAATGAAAGAGTCTGATTTTGTTTTTATCTGATCACTTATATTGGCAGCCAACTCAGTAACAAGGATATATTTTGAAATGCCTTCACGCTCCCGGGACTTACAATTTCCGCGGCCTTTACAAGGCACTCTTTTATAAATTCAGCTTCAACAAATGGTTTTGAGTGTTTCGCGATCAACTCCGACAGTACGTAGCTTGAAGGACAGATTCATTTTTTGTTTTGGACGTGTAAACATAAGCTGCTGATCTTTCAACCGTGATTTTAACTTATTTAACATTTCGTTTCTGGCCATGCCTGTATAATTGTCAAACATAGTTTTATGAATATCATAGTGACGTTTGATATTATATAATTTTGGGACGCCGAATTACAAATCAAACAAATAATTTTTTCTTTCTTTCACTTCACAGCAAAAAACTCTAAATCCCACTTTTCTTGAAAGATACGATGCTCATCTACAAGATTCCTCTTACTTCCACTTGGTTTTGAAAAAGACATGTTAAAAACTGTATCCAAAATAAGTTATAATAAGTACTGTTAAGTTGATTTCTAAAAAAAAAAATGTAATGTAATAAAAGTCGTACAGAAATCGAGATAATAAAATAATACGGTTTACCAGTTCACTTACTTATAAAAGCTGTTTAAAATTGTTTCCATTGCCTTCAATTCAAGCTTGGGCGCGTCTAATCCAATTTCGGCGCACTAACTGAAATACACCTCCTTCCTGCTGTGCTTGAAGTCTCAAATTATCGGCAGCCACTGTGATTCGGTCAAGCAGATCTTCAATATTCTGAACTGGAGTACGGTATATCTCGTTTTTCAAGCATCCCCATAAAAAGAAGTTCAGAGGATTTAGATCGGGAGACCGTGGAGGCCATGCAATTGGTCCACCCCTACCGATCCAGCGTATCTGCTGTACCTCATTCAAAAAATTACGAACTTCTAAACGAAAATGCGGAGGTGCCCCATCGTGCAGAAACCACATCCTTACTCGGACTGCCAATGGCACATCTTCAAGAAGGACCGGCAAATCATTCCGAAGAAATTCCAAATACTGGTGACCATCCATCCGATCTGGCAATATGAACGGTCCAATTAGACGTTCATCGACAATACCTGCCCACATGTTTAAAGAAAAACGATGTTGGAAGTTTGTCTGGACTATTGCGTGAGGATTTTCAAAGGACCAAACGTGTGTATTGTGAAGATTGGTTATACCATTACGAGTAAAAATTGATTCATCAATCAATATCAGCTGTAAAACGGGCATTTCGAGCATTTTTTTGCAACAACCTCTCACAAAATCTTATTCTGAGGGGGTAATCTGTGGGTAGCCACGCCTGGACTGTCTGGCCGTGATAAGGGTACAGTTGGGCTTCATGTAATATGCGCCACGCTGTCGCATGTGAGACTTCTGGTACCTGTTGGGCTAACCTCCTTGTGCTTATTCCTGGATTTTCTTCCACAATATGCACAATTTCTTCTTCGGCGTTTAAAACGCGTTGTGGGCGAACTCGACACCCATCCACCCCACGTCTGGGGCGCAAATCTCCACTAGCACGTGCACGTAAAACAATTGAAGTAAATGTTTGTGGATGTGGTATGTGCCTATTCGGAAATCGGTTTGCATACAAACGAGAAACCGCTTGCGAATTTTGCCCTGCCTTCCGTATGCTAAAACAATATCCACTAACTCCTCATTACTGTACACATGTGCCATTCTAATTAATAAATATCGAAAAACATAAACTCGCAAAATACTTTTTTTAAATTCACAAAAATCGACCGTTGTTCATTCAGATCACTCACGATACAAATTAAACATTATTTACATGTTCTTATCAATACGAAAAAACAAAAAATTCCTGGTATTTTGTTTTATTTAGTGGATTGGTACAACATTTGCTACAAGAAATTAATAATGAGTATTGTGATATCGCAATGATGAGCGCAAAATATGGATATTTATTTTTCATTTTGTTATTGACACTCTTTGACTTTTATTACATTTTTTTTTAGAAATCAACTTCTTTCGTAACAGTGCATATGTGGTTAAAATTTCGTGGATAAGTTGTGAAACACCCAGTATACGGATTGTGATTTCTCGAGTTTTTTCCAGAATGTTCAGATAGCGTCATCTGTGTTTTTGCGCGATAGAATTTCATGGAACAAGCCGGTTAACGCTTGGCTTTAGGTTTTACGTTGATTATGTGTAGTTCATCCTCCTAAACATAGATGGCACTATGTACAATTGTACATTTTATTATACCAATCGTTGTTGCAGCGGCGTGCGCTTTAAAAACCGGTTTTCAACTTGTTCGCGGGTCGCATTATCTGGCTGTTTTCAAAACTGATTTGGGACGCAGAAAAATGCTCGCGGGCCGCATGTTTAACATGGCTGATGTAGATCCTTCAAGTTCTTGCAGAAAAATCCATCAGAATGTTGCAATGTTGCAACACTTACATCCGGCGACGCGCAGGGTCGTATGTAACTGTAACTGATATCTAGGAAAATGCGATAATGACCCTGACTTTTATAGAAAACTAATATGGTCCGATGAGGAATATATAAGTAACGCCGGAGTATTAAATAGGCATATTTCTAGATACTGGTCGCAAGAAAACCAACATCGAATATTTCCTCGCGAACGACAGGGTAGGTTTGGATTTGATATTTCTTGTTTCATATTGGGTTAAAAGATAATGTTTTGTATATACCAGGGGAGCTTGGAAACAGATCGTTATTTCCAAATACTGGAACTTATTCCACCGGATTCACTCGATGATCTGCCTTTGGCCTATTTACGCGACATATATTTTCAGCAGGACGAAGCACCTGCTCCTAATTCCGGCAAAATAAGGCAGTATTTGAAAAATAATTTTCTTGGAAAATGGATAGGGACCAATCGTCCTGTAACATGACCGGCGAGATCGCCAGATCTCTCCGGTATATATATATATATATATATATATATATATATATATATATATATATATATATATATATATATATATATATATATATAAAAATGCTATATATAAATACCTGAAAAATGCATTTGTTTTGGAAGCAATCCCAACCTGCTACCAAAAACTGAGTCTATCTCTAATAAAATGCGAATTACTGTGAGATTCGAATAGAAAAGTATATACTATTATATATTTTCGAGAAGCTTATTGTGAACTGAATAATATAAAATAAAAATATACGGGGTGTCCCATTTAAAAAATTATAAGTGTGTTATATCTCAAAAATGACAGCTCACATAAAAAATCTGACTACGCCACTGGATTCTACGGGAAAAACTGTATCAGAGCCAGTTCGATAAGTTAAACAACAACCGAAATACGAGGTGGCCCAAAAATGCAATATTTTCAATTTCACACTGTATCTTAAAAACGAAGGGGGCTATGAAAATTTTGTTTGGGTCATCTTTCGTTTCACAAAAAAGTAGCACCATGTCGCAAAAACCGCAACCCTCTATCTTCACTAATAAGAGAGATACCCTATAAACACAACGAAAACGGGACACCCTGTATAAGGTGGTCCAATAATAGAGGACGTCGGCTGTACCTCGGGACCGTTAATGACATCATTTATGGGTATATGGGCCAAGATCGCTGTAAATTATTTTCAAGTTCGAAAGTTGGCCGCTAGGGGGCCTAACAGCGACACAAAAGTGTAAATGCCAGATTTCTCTTAAATTTTCATGATTGAGGTATGTTGAAAATACAAGCATTATATTCTTCAACGAATTACGCACTTTTTTGCTCTAGACCATTCTTGTCTATTTTCAAAAATAAAGTGGTGAGGGAAGATCAAACATTCTTACTTTTAAATATACATATCTCTGTTTTGGATGAACCGATTTTATTCAACTTGGTGTCGAAAAAAAGTGCTTTTTTGCTCTACTCTTGGAGCTATAAACCGTACCGTAACGACTTTGGTAGTGGTCACTAGATGTCGTTGTTTCAGAATTCTCCAAATAATGCTGATTTCCTCAAAAAAATCAAATAGTACGCTATGACTTTTATATCGCAATTTATTTGGTAGTTATGAAGGGGTATTAAATAGTGAAAAAAAATCCAGGTTCGCATTTAAATTAAGAAAGTTGATGATGGTCTCTCGAATCCGAAATGTCAGATTGGAAAATTAACCTCGCCGTTTCGTAGAGTGACAACGGCAAAGTGGAAATTATATTCATCTCTCATTTCAATTAATCCTAACATTTTAGGAAAACCAGAAAACTGGAAAAAAACAAGCAATCTTGCATAACTGTAAAGAAAAAAACTTAAAGAAATAAAACAAAAAATATTAAAACTCAGTCTCATAATCATAAGCTTTGCAATAAAATAGTAGATTCAGCTATTTTATTGCACTGGGCGAGGCAGGGCAGGACTCGGGTTGGGCAAAAAGATTAAACCTAGTTCTACCTTGCTTCAGTGAAACAAAAACTAACAACAAATTTATTTAAAATTACTAAAAACTACTTAAGGTAAAAAGATTTAGTATATATATGACCTACTACAAAAATGAGAAATCCAACACCAACTCGATACGATACACAGGAGCAGATTAGGTTACTTGCATTTAATACTGTATAAATCGCACAAAGTCCCACTCAAAAAATCTTTAAAAAGCACAAAGGCAGAAAATATTTGAGCAAACGAAACGATATAAAATCACTTTTGGAACTAAAATAGTTGATAAAGTTTGATAAAACCCAATAGATAAAACAGAGCAAGGAATCCTACTTGAATCTTCTTTTTCACTCTGTTGCCCCTGCCTCAAAACAGCAGTGTTTTGTTGACGGACGGATCCGTTCCAGTTTGGTAGTAAACAGAGTTATTCACGATGAGTGGTCTATTAGACATTTATGGAGAACCGATTTACGCATCGTTTTAAAATTTTGGTTTCAAACGTAACCAGCTTTGATCCATCTTTATAAAGATTTTTCAGTTCCCCGGTGTTGCCGCTTCTACCCGAAACCGGTGGCAACATCGTTGTTTTAAATGAAGCACCCTGTAAACGAAATCACCGTATATTAGGATATTTCTATGCATCGTGCATCTGTCCCAAGCGCAGATGATGATCTAGGTCAGCCATGTCAAACATGCGGCCCAGTGAGCATTTTTTTGCGGCCCAAATCAGTTTTGACAACAGCCAGATAATGCGGGCCGCGAACAAGTTGAAAACCGTTTTTGAAAGCGCGCGCCGCTGCAACAACGATTGGTATAATCAAATGTACCATTGTACATAGTGCCATCTATGTTTAGGAGGAGGAACTACACATACTCAACCTAAAACCTAAAGCCAAACGTTATCTGGCTTGTTCCATGAAATTCTATCTCGCAAAAACACAGATGACGCGATCTGCACATACTGGAAAGAACTCGAGAAATCACAATCCGTATATAAGCAGTGTTCGATGGAGTTCAGTCGTTCAGTGTTTAGTCAGTTATGAGTCAGTTGCGATAGAGTTTCGAGTTGAGTTGCGCACTTATTGTTACAACACTTAACAGTACTTAGTATAATTTATTTCGGATACAGTTTTTAACATGTCTCTTTCAAAACCAAGTGGAAGTAAGAGGAAACTTGTAGATGAGCATCGTATCTTTCAAGAAAAGTGGGAATTAGAGTTTTTTTGCTGTGAAGTGAAAGAAAAATTATTTGTTTAATTTGTAATAGTACAGTCGGTGTCCCAAAATTATATGATATAAAACGTCACTATGATATTCATAAAACTATGTTTGACAAGTATACAGGCATGGTCAGAAACGAAAAGTTAAATAAGTTAAAATCACGGTTGAAAGATCAGCAGCTTATGTTTACACGTCCAAAGCAAGAAAATGAATCTGTCCTTCAAGCTACGTACTGTCGTAGTTGATCGCGAAACACTCAAAACCATTTGTTGAAGGTGAATTTATAAGAGTGCCTTGTAAAGGCCGCTGAAAGTCCCGGAAGCGTGAAGGCATTTCAAAATATATCCTTGTCCCGGAATACTGTCGCTGAAAGAGTTACTGAGTTGACTGCCAATATAAGTAATCAGATAAAAACAAAATCAGACTTCTTTCATTGCATTTTCTACTGCCTGTGACGAAAGTACGGATGTGTGTGGTGTGGCGCAACTCGCTGTTTTTCTTCGTACGGTTGATACAGATATCAATGTGTATGAAGAATGACTGGAATTAGGACCATTGCATGATACAACAACTGGGAAGGATGTTTTCAATGCTGTTTATGGACTTCTGCAAAAGTACAATTTAGATTTGTCAAAACTGTATTCCGTTGCAACAGACGGAGCTGCTTCAACGACTGGAGTAAAAAATGGCTTCGTTAAAATATTACAGACAAAGATCAGAGAAACGGGCAGTGACAAACCAGATTTTCATCATATTCATTGTATAATCCACCAAGAAGTTTTATGCTCAAAAGTGATCAAGTTGGAAAGTGTTTTAAAGTCAGTGAAAAAAAATATAAACTTCAATAATTAAAAGATCACGAGGCCTTAATCAGCGACAGTTTTCTGCATTTTTACGTGATTTAGAAAGTGAGTACACTGGTTTACCATATTATCCAGAGGTGTTTCGTGTTCTATGGTACTCGACCGGTTTTAGAAACTCAAAGAAGAAATACGCGTTTTCATGGAAACAAAAGGAGAAGATGTCAGCTTATTATGCGATGTACCTTTTTTACAAGATCTTTCATTTATGGTAGATATCACAAAACACTTGTCGGACTTAAATACGAAATTGCAAGTCAAGTTATTACAGATATGCATGATCATGTGAAAGCTTTCAAGTGTAAGATGATGTTGTGGGAAAAACAGTTAGCAGAGGATAATCTGTCACATTTTCTGACTTGTAAGGCATATCAGGAAAGCACAAGTGTCCCAATCATCAAATCATACAAAATAAATTCAGAGAAAATGAGAAGCCTTCTGGCAGAATTTGAGAAGTGTTTTCAGGATTTTAAGACCAAAGAAAACAACTTTTCTCTATTTGCTGGTCTTTCCACTATCGATATTGATAAAGTTCCCCCTCACTTGCAAATAGAAGTAATTGAGATTCAGTGTCAAACCCATTTAAAACAAAAATTTGATAGTGTTGGTACATTGGAATTATATAAGTACTTGCCTGTTCAATACCAAGAAATGAGAAAATTTGCCTGTAAAATCCTGTCAATGTTTGGAAGTACCTGTAAGTGTGGACAACTATTTTCTTTGATGAAAGGAAACAAATCTCCCGCAAGATCGCGATTGACGGACGGACACTTGGACGCAAATTGACAACTTAATTAAAGACAAAAGATGTCAAATATCTGGCAAAATATCCTTTTTATTGGAAATTTAATAAACAGACTTGTCCTATAATAGTACTTTTTCTTAAGATTTTCAGTAGTTTGTGTTCTTTAAGATAAGGTGTTGCGGCCCACCTAGTCGATGGTCTTCATGCTTTTGGCCCACCAGTGACTTTGAGTTTGACATGGCTGATCTAGGTATATCATATTCTTCAAAATTCTAAAAAAGCATAACATGATCACTTTGCAAGCTCTTCTGCGGAAGATGCACCAAAGTTGAATTTTCTAAAATGATGATGTTAATTCGGACTCCGAATTAACCGAATTTTTTGAAGAAAGTTATTTGGCCTGACGAATCTAAATTGTCACAAGAAAGAATCGGAGAAATTGTCATTTTTGGGCTTCTAAAAACCCAAAGTTTGTACGAGAACGGGCGTTTCAACACTAGTTTTTGTTTGTTGATGGACAGTCATTTCAGTTTTTGTATTTTCGATGACAATTTGAACTGGATAGAGTATTTGCAAATTTTAAGAAGGGTAACCACTTTTTTTGGATGGAGTGCCTCTTGCAATTTATCGAATTTGTTGGTACCAATTGGATACCAGCCCACTGTATACAGGGTGTCCAATTTTAGTTGTAAATGCAAGGTATCTCCGTTAT
Organism: Kuschelorhynchus macadamiae; assembly: GCA_030620095.1. Lineage (NCBI taxonomy): Eukaryota > Metazoa > Arthropoda > Insecta > Coleoptera > Curculionidae > Kuschelorhynchus > Kuschelorhynchus macadamiae. The sequence goes on along the minus strand of JAUTXW010001340.1, from coordinate 289,465 downwards.
TTGCAAATATTTAGGGTTGAGGTTTTCGCGACACCGTGCCACTTTTTTGTCAGACTCAAGCTGCCGTAATCAGATTTTCCATAGCCCGCCTCGTTTCGGAGATACAGGGCCAAATTGAAAAAGTTGCATTTTGGGACACCCCTCGTATCTCGGTTATCTTTTAACGTATCGAAAAGGTAAAAACTGGCTCTTATAGAGTTTTTTACGTAGAAACCAGTGGCGTAGACAGATTTTTACTCGAGGCCGTTGTTTTTCATACATGACCCAAAGTCACGTTTTTTTAAATGGGACACCCTGTATATTTTTACGGAGTCCTATTCGTCTTATTATGAGCTTTTAAAAATATATGGTTATCTATACTTATTTTAAAAATAAGGCTACAGTTTAAGTTTTTAAGAATATATTAAGTATATCTATTTTTCGTAATTAGCCATGTTCAAAAGAACTGCTCAAACTGATTTCCATTTTCTCTTAGACATCTCTCACATACTCTTGCAATTTTACTCAGTGCATTTGAAATGACAACATTGCGTGCTTGTATATTGCAAAAATGCCTGCTCAGTGGTGTTACGCAGGTCTTGAACTGTGTTATGTCGGGTACGAAAAATTAAATTTTTAGGTGACCCCATAAAAAGAAGTCCAATATGGACAGGTGAGGCGGCCTAGGAGGCCATCGGACAGGTCCGTGCGTTCCAATCCAGCGTTCGGTGAAGTTCTCTTCTAAATACCGCCTCACAATTTGGGAGTTATGTGCTGGAGCTCCGTCTTGTTGGAAATATATTTGATTCATATGTGCTAAAGGGACATCGTCTATGATTTCTGGCAATATATTTTGCAATATTTGAAGGTAGCGATTAGTAGTGAGACAACTCCTTCAAAAAGGTCAGCATAAATTTTTGCTCAAAGTTTTCAAATAATTGATTTGCAGCCAGTGGCGTATGAAAACGTTTTCAGGGGCCCCCTCTCTATAATGAGTGGGAAATGATAATTCTTATTTTTTTTTACTGGTATTAGGTTCAGGTTTATGAATTTTTGAATTAGTGTTTTAATCGTGTTCGATAATTTAATTAGGGTTGTTGTCCCATGGTTTAAAACAGGTTCCTAGTACGATGTTAACAAGCGAATTAATAAATTTTTTAACTTTTTCTTTCTTTTATTTTCAAAAAAGAATCTTCCTTGTTGCTCGCGTGGAAATATCAAATGTTGATTTGTAGTAGTAAATATTCCAGCACTACTTATATACGATTCGTCGGATCATATAACCGCCCTTCCAAAATTTTGGTTAGTATTAATTTTTTGTAAATACCACTTGCAAAAATCAATACGTCGTTCTGCATCTCCAGGATATAAGTTTTGCACAACTTTGACTTTATAAGGTTTATACTTGTTTCTTTAAAATCATTTGAACCCGAGACTTGATTACACCTTCAAAAAATCCAACAAAAGTTTCTTTAATAGAGACTGATACTGGCTGATTATTTTCATCTTTTTCTATTAACACGTATCTCACAATTTGATTAAGTTGATCTATTTTTGAAATGTCTTGTGTTGTGTCACAAATAATAGTGAAAAAAAGAGCATCTTTATTTCCTTCAAAATCTTTCTTTTAATTTCATTTGAAATGATATGGATTATCTCATTTTGAATTTTTGGACTCAGGTACTTGTCCCTGTTGGTATTATTTTTTAAATGTGATTCCAATAATGGATCGTATTTGGCAAGTAGTTTTAAAATAGATATAAAATTTCCTTTATTATTTGAAACAGTACCCCCTTCCTCTAGTCCCTCTCTATGGCCACGAAAAGGTAAATCACATGTGGCCAACATAATAATTACGTCAATTATGCGTTTAATTATATCCATCTCTATTTTTCTACAGGACGTTACAGGCGTTACATTTACACTTGCTACGACGTTAATTTCAACAGCCTCACGATTCTCTTTGTTATATTTCTTTGATCTGAACAGCGTTTATATTTTCATGACTCTCTATGAAACAGGTCAGCATATCATATTGCTCAAAGTTTTCAAATAATTGATTTGCAGCCATTTGTTAAAAAGTAATAATCAGAGCGACTAATTAGTATTAACATCAAAACTTCATTTACTTTATGACAAAGCCATTTTTGACAAACAGTCCATGGTTTACTATGAAAAATATAGATAGATATTATTACAAACCTAAATTGCAGCCTTATTTTTTAAAATAAGTATAGATAACCATATATTTTTGAAAAGCTCATAATAAGACGAATAAAAACTCCGTAAACATATACAGGGTGTCCCATTTAAAAAAACGTGACTTTGGGTCATGTATCAAAAACGACGGCCCCGAGTAAAAATCTGTCTACGCCACTGGATTCTACGTAAAAAACTCTATAAGAGCTAGTTTTTACCTTTTCGATACGTTAAAAGATAACCGAGATACGAGGAGCGTCCCAAAATGCAACTTTTTCGATTTGGCCCTGTATCTCCGAAACGAGGCGGGCTATGGAAAATCTGAGTACGGCAGCTTGAGTTTGACAAAAAAGTGGCACGGTGTCGCGAAAACCTCAACCCTAAATATTTGCAAATAACGGAGATACCTTGCATTTACAACCAAAATTGGACACCCTGTACAAATGAGGTAAGCCAGGAACTTACAAACATGTTTAAACAAGATTGGATTAGACGTTTGTGTCCATGGAATTGGCCCCCCCGTTCCCCGGATTTTACTCCTTGCGATGCCTATTTATGGGGTGCCATTAAGGAAGGGGTTTATTCAACACCAGTGGAAACGCGAGAGGATTTGGAAAATCTTGAGACGCGCATTTCAGCAACTGGATGGTAATTAAATTCGAAGAGCAACAACTGCTAACGTTATAGAGTCAATTCATAATTGCTTAACAGCCAATGGTGGGCAGTTTAAACAAAATAATTATTACATTTTTATAGCAAGTCTGTTATTAAAATATTGTTTTGAAAATAGTATGTTTTATGTTTATTTTATAAGAACGATTTTGCTACTTGTTGGTTTCGATAGTTTACTTGCTGCTTTATTGTATCGAATTTATGAAAATCGTACTTTAATAAATTATTTAAACATTTAATTTTATTGTTTTCATGGGCCCTTACAATCTAACTCGTTGAGTCTTAAATGTTTTATGAAAAGTCATAAAGAAATGCTTTTAAATCGAAAACTTGACGAGTTAGGTATAGGGAACCTATACATAGTTCAAGAGCTACCTTTATCGGCATTTCAAATCAGCAATCATATACAGAGTGTCCTGTTTAAAAAATTCTTATTGGGTCTTTTTTATAAGTTACTAACAAACTTATACTTCTGGACACCCTGTATGTTCTGGTATTAATATGGCCAAAGAAGTAAATATTTACGGGTATTACCTAATCTAACCAGAATTTTAGTTTCAGATTGTTTCAGTGCATGGAAATATTATTTTAGAAAGATAAATCATAGCTAGTTAGGTTAGGTTAGGTTAGGTTAGTTGTAACTAAAATTTTAAAACCATCCGAAAATCTGTTCTCCATAATCGTCTAATAGGCCACTCACCGTGAATAACCCTGTATATTTCAATATGTCAACTGCTATTTTAAATTTATACTTTCGCTTTGAAGTCTGAATGCCATAATTGACAAATATTAAACAGTTGGTAGTCCTTAGTGCAGTGTGCCATGATTTCAACCCTATTGCACTCGGTTGCAACCGATCGATCACGACTTAAGACGATCCTGTGTGACTCCTGTCTAAATGTACAAGGCATTGGCGTACACATTCGGTGAAATGATTATGTGTGTCAAAATACACTTTTGTGTGGTAATAAATAATACTTATATTTGCCTTCAACATAATACCGAAGTAAAAGTTTTTATTACAAACGAAATACGTATCTCACTAAATTATTGTTAAGGACTGTTTCTCTCTCTATCATGCTAATCTATACGGTTCCGAACTTTTCGACGAACAAGGTTGCACGTCGTCTATGTCAACTGTTGACTTTTTGACAATGGACGCCATTACTACTACAGTTTGGGGGTTTACGATAGGCTTGTAATTGTGCGTAGTCTGGTTTGACACTTTGTGCTGCGGAGTGCCATCTGGCGAGGCATGGCGCTCCTGCAAATTTAGGCTCGGGTCTTCGCCCACTGGCTCGTAAATTCTAGTCTTACATTGTTGGATGAGGCATATGATTACGGATTCTACACAACACACGTATCCTAGACTCTACAAAAACGGAGAAATATATTAGATTAACCAAACATTTATTACAAACATGATATACAGAGTGTCAACGATATCGTTTTATACAACGCCATTCAATTGTTTTTTGCTTAGGATTTTGATGACTGAGCCAGACTTCTTGCAGAAAATGTTGAGAAAGTCACATCGTGCCAAGAACAAGGCGTACAGCCCATAGAACATTTAATTGAGTGACTTTTATATTAATTGTGTTCGTTATAATCTATTATTATCGTTAAAAAAAATTAAAATCTTTAAAAGATATGTAAGAAAGTTTTCTCATTTGTTTGTGTAAAATAAAAATTCAAAATACATTGTGTTATGCATTTTTCTTTTGAAAATAAGATCACTATATACCCAGTATTACATAAAAGCAATTTTCTATTTAAAAAGTTTGATTTTAAATTTGATTAAAACCAATTAAAAACTCCGTTTTGTTTATTATTTTACTAAGTATAACCGGTATCGTCATTTTGATAGAAAAAACAACTTGTGATATGTCATTGAAAAGGGAATTCTAACCTCTATCAAACTGTGTGAAAAAAACATACAGGGTTCTATTTGAAATTCTTGACTTAGGTCTATTTCCGGATAAACCGAACGCAATATACAATTGTTTTTTTTGACAAAAAAATCATGTCATAATAACACATATCTTCAAAGGAGATATGAACATTCTAGCTTAAAAAGCAATTGGCTGGCGTTGTGTAAAACGATCTCGTTGACACCCGGTATAGTGAAGGAAAATTCACGAGTTTTTTTGACAATTTTTTATTGCTAATTGTTTTCAATTGGTGCCTACGTTTCGTTAGATGGATTTTCTGCCTTCCTCAGAGCTACAGTAAAAATATATTAAAACAGAAAAGTATAGACGAAACAAATAAAATTAGGCATACACCTTTTTGTTTTCTAAATAGAAAACTTATCAACGAAATATAAAAATGAAATGTATACCTACATACCACTTTCTGTTGTAAAATAGATTATAATTTAAAAAAGAAAAACTAAAATATACTGCTTGAATTAAAAAAAAATCTGTATTTTTAATAGATTTTATGGAAAAACGTACGTTTATTATAATATCAATTTAAACTCCTTTTGACTGATTTTAGTTTTTCTTTTTTAAACTGTAATCTGTTTTACTTCAGAAAAAAATGTACATTTCATTTTGGATTTAGTCTTATATTTTTTTTTAGCCATGAAGCCCATTGTTATGTTGTACCAAGTATTTAAATAAAATTAGAGTTGTTGTAGTGTTAGTGTTGTTTCCGGTCGTTTTAAGGGTATAGTAGTAAAATTGGTATCTAATAAAATAACAATAAAACTTCCCTGACTATAAAATACGTACTTTTGATGGGACTTTTTAAACAAATATGGAAAATGTTCACCTCTTGTCTGCCAGCATCATGGCAGCGTCTCAAATAATGTATTTGTTCTTTGCATTTCTATGTAAAAATTATAATAAAGTTAAATAGTAGTGATAACACGTCTGTAGATAGAGAAAAGAAATCCAAATTGGTCAAGTGGAGCTGCTGACGAAGCAAGAAAAAAAATCGCTTTGTGTTTTAAATGTATAGATGTTAGAAAGTAAACCCAACTATATCTAACCAAATACCTACAAAGTAATTTATAAATGAAAATATATATACAGGGTGTCCAGTGAAAAGGAAACAAGCCCGATTTCTTGTACGTCTAGCAAATGTTAAAAAGTGGCTTGGATCCATCGATTTTGTATTGAAGAAGGATTCTTTTTGCGTATAATTTCGACTCTCTCGTTTCAACCGCAGGGGGGTGGAGACTCACTCCTGATATTTTAAATTGTATGAGGTAAGTGTTACTTTATTTTAAAGGTATAAAATTCTTATAACACTTCCTATTTTTTCTAATTTGGTCATGAGAAAATATTCAAAGAGGTCGATATTTTTGGCTGTTATCGCAATATTTCGTTGTTTTTATTCTACTTTTTCAAGTTAGTTTCTAATAATACTATTTTCAACCCCAATCAGGGTCTTTTTCTATCCTACATTGTACATTTGTAGTTAATTTATCTTATTAAGCGAATGAAAGGTTTTAGATGAATTTTCCACTACAAATCTGAAGCCAAAAATTATTCTCGATGACCTGTTTACAGTTTTGATGATGTTCGAAGTCCAAGTTATTTTGGACATGTGGTTCACTAATTTATTATAAAGATGTGTTTATAAGTAAAGCATTTTTTCTTATTTCCATAAAAACCATTATTTGCAGTTTATTATCTTAGTATATCGTAGTAGGTACATTGATCGTGGGCGTTATTGCAAATTTGAGTGTTTGTTCTGAGACAGAATGGTTTATTCTACTAAGGAGAGAGTGTCGATAATTGAATTTTATTATAAAAACAGCAGATGCGCTAATGTTACAGTTTGGTTTCATGAAGGGCCTCGATACGAGTGAATCGCGATCAGTAATGCTTTGCGACCTTAGTAAGGCTTCTGGCTGCGTCTCTCATAGTATACTTATGGACATACTACGTCATATGGGGAAACACAGTTAACCCTCTTCTTATGGTGGAGAAATTGTTAGCATCAAACTTATTTGAAAAGAAGATTAGCAACGTGAAGTTGTTAGGAATAACCATTAATTGTGGATTGAAATGGCATAGTCATATTGCTGATCTTTGACAAGGCGTGTCAACAGATTATGTTGACGGTTTATTTCGCAAACTTTCATTCTATCTTGAGTTACGATACGATTGTGTAGGGTGGATCTCCAGTTCCTGATAGAGCTTTCAAATCTCAGAAGAGGTTAATTAGAGTGACTGAAGGTGTTGGTGCTATCGTTTATAGGGAAGTTGCATAAATTTTTAAATACGAAAAAAATACTAGATTATAAGGCCACGTGGTATTGAAACACATATCCAAAAAAACTCTAATTTTATTGCCTCCCCGGCCGACAAACGGTAATTAAAAAAGCCCCAACCCCAACCTATACGCGAAATCTGGTAACAGTGCAACGTTCAACAATAACAGGCGTTATTCGTTAAGCCGTCAACCAGACGACATTTTTCTTTTTGGTGGTTAATGGACGACATTGACGTTTTGTGATATCAGTTTTATTAATCTCGAGTTTATTTTGTGGTTTACGTGAAATATATTAATTTACCAGTAATAGACCCTTTCCTTTTAAATAAACATAAAAACCCACAAAATCACAAAATTAAAACAAACAAATCTGCCAATACTGAATACTGCCATTACCATCAGCCATGACAGCTGACAGCCAGCCAGTGTTGCCAAACCAGATTTTAGGTTAGCAGTAGATCGATGTCAAAAAAAGCAGATTTATTTAAAAAAGAAGTAGGTTTAAAAAGTCTTTACTTTTTTATTTTATAATAATGTTGAAATATTTAAAAGAATATAACGTCATAAAATACATAGAAAACAAAACGTTGAACTAAATATTACAAATAAAACAACATAAATTAAAAATCATAAGAGACCAAAACAAATTTCCAAGCTAAATTATTGCTAAAAATAATAGTAACTAATCGAGATCTGACAATTCTTCGGCTTTTTGGTACATTTGCTTATTGTGCAATTTAAGAATATTTTTATCAAATGTTACTTTTTCATGGCAACGATATTTTCTTGTATGAGGAAGACCCGATACACCTGCTGTGGAGAGTTTATTTCTTTGTTGGCTCTTAAGAAAATATCCTTTTAACGTTGGCTGAATAATGAGGTAAAGTTAACACATTGAAAACAAAGTTACTTAGTACAGGGAACTGTGTTGTGGGATCGGAAAAATTCTTAGAAAACACAACATACAAACATTACACAAACCCCAAACAACTATAGGTAAACTACTTGGAAACTCAAATGACACAATCAAATTGGATAACCACGGAGAATGCTGTATGCATTCCATGCCAGGACTGTGAAAAGCTATACGTGGGGCAAACTAACAGGCGAATATCAGCAGGAGTAGAAGAACATAAACTTAACATCAGAAACAAACAAACAACTTCGGCCCTATTCCCAGATCATCAGTGTAGGTGTAGGGAAATTGCCAATATAGAACATTATAAGACCAGAATAATCCGAGAAGCCATAGAAATAGAAAAATGAGGTGATTTAAATAAAAGGGACGAATTATTAAAACTACCAACAGTATGGAAGACAATAATCGACAAATCTAAAATCACAAAAAATCAAGCGGAATCAGCACAACAACAGCAACATCCGGAAAACATAAATTATGACCAACGGCCGCTCGGGTATAACCTTTGGCCCCAAGTAGCAGGTATAAAAAGGAAGCTCGCAGTTGCTAACACTTCAGTCTCTATTCGGACGCGAGAAGGAAAGCTTCGAAAATGCCAAATGTGATTTTGACGAAACGTCGGCAAAACTGTTTTCAGAACGACAGTAGTGAACGCATGTACACCCCGAATGAAAATATATATTATATATATATATTATATATATATATATATATATATATATATATATATATATATATATATATATATATATATATACAGTTTTAAAAATTATTAATGTTTATAGTATATTACTTATCAATTAAATAACAGTAGATTTGACACATTGCAGATAGCCGATATTGCATTTTTTAACATTTTTGCCGGTCGTTGGCGACGTTGCCATGCTGGTACGATGTGACGTCAAACCGTAGACGGCGCCAAATGCTGTCGTTTGAAATGAACCGTTTGCCCAAGAAATTTTAGAACTTTATTACAAAATAAGTATTAATTCTTAGTGCGTTATATTTTAGATAATTACTGTAATTAAAAATATATTCAAGTTCCCTATTGTAGGCCTTGGTTTCTTAAATAGCGTGTTAAGCCAATTGTCTATATATACATATATATATATATATATATATATATATATATATATATATATATATATATATATATATAATATATATATATATATATATATATATATATATATATATATATATATATATATAAATATATATATATATATATATATATATATATATATATATATATATATATATATATAAATTCATACACATTTTAGTAATCTTCCGCTTCTCTCGCACAATTTCTCTTTAGTTTGTTTTTCGGACAATTGTTTGATTCTTGTGAATGCGATTGTTAATCGTAATAATTGTCGGTATGGAGCCGAGGAAAATCCACACTTATTTTATGAAATGCATACTCAAAATACTGGAAAATTAAATGTTTGGCCTGAAATTTATGGCGATTACGTGGACGCTTTTTTTCTACCAGGAAATCTATTTACAACTCTTACAAAACGCGATTGATCCAGCTCTAATTGAAATTTTAGATTGAGCCCCTCCATGTTATGCTCTTGTTGTTCGGGAATGTCCTAATAGCTTGGCTATCCTATAATTGGCCGAAGAGCGACAGTGGAGTGGCCTGCAAGGTCACCGGACTTAAGCCCATTAGACTTTTTTTTTTAGGACACCTGAAAAATTAAATTTATTGTAGGCATCCAAAATACTTCAAAATATCCAAGACCATTTCGAACAAAATCTGTACTACTGTACAACATTTAATAAATGATGAAATACGAACCCTTCGATTTCGACTGGTTACCATATTGAAATAATATTTTCTCGAAAACTACTAAAACTAAGCCAGGGAATTGAAACGAGAGAAAGTCGAAAACATACTCAAAAAGATTCCCCCTTTTTGAGTATTTTTTTTTTATTAAAAAATAATCGGACTTATTTCGTTTTCATTGGCTCAGCCTGTATATAAAAAAGTTATGTCTCAGCACCTGTACCACAAAAGTCCGTAACCGTAAAAAAAACAAAACACTCGTCGCCAATTTTATTGTTGGAAAAAAATATATTAACTTACCCCAGTAACTAACAATTGGTGATGTGTCCATTTCGGGACCCACGAAAAGGCCTCTGATAGAAATACCATGTGAAATAATAGTGATGAAGCTACCAGGAACAGTACACTAAGGCTTACATATAAATATGCATTCTAAAAATAAAATATATTATAAAAAAACAGTTAAACTTATGTATATAATACAAAAATGCATGTAGAAAAATGTTATTATTTCACACTTTGTATTGGATTGTAGCAGACGAACTCAAATTCAGAATACTTTGATGTCGAAGAAAAACGCGTTTATAATGATAAAGCATAATACAAATAATAATTTAAGGTTTATGATAGAACAAACGATAAACAAAATTAAGTACTATAAAAATTCAAATAAACGATGTCAAAACAATTGCCTTCCAGCGTATTTTTGTATCAAGACCAAGGCCCAAGGCAGACTTGACCATATCACCGAGAATATGGTTGAATAACGTTTAAACTATCTCGAAAACGGCTGAACCAAATATCAACAATCTATATATTTTTGGAATCAGGATGAAAGGACCTCGCTTTCTGGCTAATAATATAAAGGGTGTTCCATTTGAAAAACTATATGTCATATAATTTTTTTAACTTTCGAAGGTTATTTTTTGAAATCTGATATATCCAAAAAACCCTACAACTTTTGTGATTAAAGTTTTTTTCTAAATACTATAATTAGGGATGTAGGTGGGTGTCAAAATATAATGAATCATCCTACAGTTCTGTAACAAAGTCAAGTCCGGATTTGAGCTAAATCCGACCATTGATATCAAGGAGGATTTATTATTTTACTTTTATTGTCTGTCCTTGTAGATTTAATTCTTGCTTTTAATTAAATTAATAGCAAATAGCAATTTAAGAGAATTATTTCTTGAATATTGTGATGCTGCATACTCAAAAAAAAACTATAGGAGGCCATGGAATGGATGGAATGGAATGGATAACTGTTTTAAATTCGACAGTTTTTCAATTTATTTGTGTTTTTAGTGGTTGTTGTTTTATTGAAATCATTTAAATTTAAAATTATTAGACTTTAAAAACGATTCCTTATATCGGTGTTCATCATCATCAAGATTCAAGTCAAGAGCGACTAAATTTGTATAACTGTTACCTTGAAAGTAATAAAAGTTCAGCACTTGCATTAGGAGAGTATTGCCGAAGATTTCCGATGGCAAGGATACCAAACAAAAAAATTTTTGACAAAATTTGCAGTGATTTATCAACTCACGGAGTTTTGAAAAAAAAGCCCGTTCAGTCGTCTCTGGAGATTTTCAAATGGAGGTTTTATTATACTATGTATGTATGTATGTGGAAAATCAATTATGTACTATGTAACTCAAGAAGTTTGTTTCTAATATTAATTTTCAATGATGGTTTTAAATTTAAAATTTACCAATAAATAAAAATAGGACTATAGTTACGCAAATAGAAACATAATCCATTCCATGGCCTCCTATAGTTTTTGAGTATTTTGAGATTTTCTGTTAAATTAAAACATATATATATATATACAGGGTGGCCCATCGAAAACGTACCGCAAGGCATAACGGCCAGGGTAATTTTTTTTTCAAAAAATCCAAAAACACGTCAATTTTGTTTGTGAGGGGGACAATTTTTGCCCTTAAAATGATCGCAAAATTTTCAACCCTCTAAGCGGGGGTGTCATCCCCCAAACTTTTTCAAATGGGAAGAGGGGTCAAGTGGTACCGCAATGAAAAGGGCTTTCTATTCCCTATACATTCCCGCTTTGGTTTTGAAAATCGGTCAAGTCATTTAGAAAATAGAAGGATTGAAATTTAAAATGTTTATTTACAAATTATCAGAGTAAATGATAAGGATAAATTCCTTCGACCAATTCGCTATTTTTGTCCTGTTATTTTAGATGTTTACTGCTGATTTTAGTGATTTGACATGCCACAACGATCAGGTGCGGTAGTTGCTAGATAGCTGTTCTGTAACTTGTGCGTTTAAATTTCTCAATATCATTAAATTTTTTATCAATAATTATGGTGTATTCACTTGCAGAAAAAGTGGAAATAATCGAACTTTATTTTAAAAATAATGAATGTAGCAATCGGGTTGCGCAGATATTTAATGAACGACATCCTGAAAAACACCTTTCCGGCAAAATTATTCGCGAGTTCGTAGCAAAATTTCGCGAAAGTGGATCCCTTATGAATAAAAAGAGGCAGATGGAAAATCCTGTAGTAAATGAAGCTATGGAGGTCTTTGTATTGGGCCAAGTTGCCATGGATAGTACGCTGAGTACAAGAAAATTAGCCAATGAGACCGGCGTGAATCGTACAAGTGTCCAAAGAATATTGAAAAAACACCATTTCCACCCGTATAAAATTCAGTTGGTACAAGAACTCAACGAAGACGATTTTGATCGCCGCTTGCAATTTTGTGAAACTATTAGTGAACGAGTGGCCAATAATAATAATTTTCTATTCAATGTGTGTTTTTCGGAGGAGTGCACTTTCTTTTTGAACGGTGTAGTTAATCGGCATAACTGTCGGTACTGGGCTGAGAACAACCCCAGGGTATTTCACAAGGTGCACACACAACATCCTCAGAAATTGATCGTGTGGGCTGGTATTTTTGGAAATTCTATTGTGGGTCCTTTTTTTCTTCCTGGAACTCTAACAGGTGATATGTACTTAGATTTACTGGAAAATACCATCGACCCAGCCCTAACTGACATCATCGAAAATAATCCTGGATACGTTGAAGCGGAACTGATATTTCAACAAGACGGTGCACCTCCACATTACTCTCAAAATGTGCGTAATTATTTAAACACTAACTTTCCCGGGCGGTGGATAGGACGAAGGGGTGCCATTGAGTGACCTCCCCGGTCACCCGACTTGACTCCTTTAGACTTTTTTCTATGGGGACACATAAAAAGTAAAGTGTATAGCACTCCACTTGCCTCATTAGAAGATCTGCGAACACGAATTATTGACGTTTGTCGCGAAGTGACCCCTCAAGTTCTTCAGAATGTTCGAGAACGATTTGAAGCTAATTTGTATTACTGTATGGAGGTCGACGGGCAACATTTTCAGCATTTGCTTCATTAATACGGTAAGTTTTTTTTTATTTAATTCAATTTATGCGTTTTTTGAAAAATGTATTTTTCAAATTTCAATCCTTCATATTTTCTAAATGACTTGACCGATTTTCAAAACCAAAGCGGGAATGTATAGAGAATAGAAAGCCCTTTTCATTGCGGTACCACTTGACCCCTCTTCCCATTTGAAAAAGTTTGGGGGATGACACCCCCGCTTAGAGGGTTGAAAATTTTGCGATCATTTTAAGGGTAAAAGTTGTCCCCCTCACAAACAAAATTGACGGGTTTTTGGATTTTTTGAAAAAAAAATTACCCTGGCCGTTATGCCTTGCGGTACGTTTTCGATGGGCCACCCTGTATATATATATATATATATATATATATATATATATATATATATATATATATATATATATATATATATAGTTAAAACGAATAGTAAAACTTCCATGTTTCTGTTTTAGGTAAGCCATTTTATTTTTTAAAACATTAATTGACAGATGTATAAGAAAAAAATTTTTTTCCTACTTTTAGTTTACAAGATGCTTTGAAAAAGGCCGAAGTGGCCGAAACGTCAGTAATTAAAACAATTATGAAACTAGTATAGTGTTTCTCTATATTACATAGAACCAAATACCCGAGAGAATTCCTACAAATATATATATATATATATATATATATATATATATATATATATATATATATATATATACAGTGTGTCTACTAATGTTCTCTACATATGGGAAACTTTTTTATTAGTAGTTTTACGGTAAAAAGTTACTCTTTATAAAAAGTTCTGCTTTCTGCCAAAATATTATTAAAATATTAAAACTTGAGATTGCGTATACAGGGTGGTCAAAAATTCCAAAAAATAGAAATCGACTCAAGAGAAAAGTACCTTTAATTTTTATTTTATAGCAAAATGTAATACAAAATCTTACTTAGAATAAAAAAACATATCTAGCACTAGATTCATTGCTTCCTATCAGAAATCGCTTCTTAAGGAATGTAAAACTTTAGCTTCTTAATGGCAAGTCCAGTTTCTTACTTTGTTCCTACGTACATACCAACAAAATTTCCTTATTTATCGATTGTTCATAATGGCATTGTCACTGCCATTGTCAACCACAATAACAATATTGTGATAATTTGGAGAGGGTAATTAGGGAAGAGATACAGGCCATAACGCCTGCCATGATTAGAAACGTTTTAAGAGAATTTTCTGTAAGAACGGTTACCTGTATGGAAAGAGATGGTGGATATGTTGAGGCAAATGTGCAGTGACGGAACAATTAGTTTTTATTGTTAATTAAGTTATTTACATGTAATGTTTATTAGAATTAAAATTAGTGAAATTATTTTCTACATTTCCAAAAGTCTTGAATTTAGTTAGAATATTCCCCACTGTTGAAATGTATAATTTTATCGGGGTGTCTGTTGTTAAAAATGTCTGCAGCTTCTCGAAATGTTTTATAATTTTCTCCGACAATTAAAATTATTTCAATTTTATCTTCTTTGCTTAATTTCAGCGGCATTTCTTTTTACTATAATATTCAAACTGATGTTTCAATAAAGTAATACAATATTGTGGTTGACAATGGCAGTGACAATGCCATTATCAACAATCGATGAATAAGGAAATTTTGTTGGTATGTAGGTAGGAACAAAAGTAAGAAACTGTACTTGCCAGTAAGAAGCCAAAGTTTTACATTTCTTAAAAAGTGATTTTAGATAGGAAGCAACGAATCTAGTGCTAGATATGATTTTTTATTCTAAGTAAAATTTTGTATTACATTTTGCTACAAAATAAAAATTAAAGGTATTTTTCTCTTGAGTCAATTTCGATTTTTTGGAATTTTTGACCACCCTGTATATGTAATCTCAAGTTTGAATATTTTAATATTATTTTGGCAGAAAGCAGAACTTTTTATAAAAAGTAACTTTTTTCCGTAAAATTACTAATAAAAAAGTTTCCCATATGTAGAGAACTTAAGTGTACAGGGTGTCCGGATTTGGTTGCAAAAGCAGGGTATCTCGCTTATTTTTAAAGATAGGACCTTGCGGTTTTCATGAATTTGAGCTAATTTTTTGTGAAACTCATGAAGCCGTAAACAAAATTTTCATAGCCTTCTTCGTTTATGAGATACAGGGCGAAATAGAAAATTTTGCATTTTGGGACCCCTCTCGTATCTCGGTTATCCTTTAACTTAACGCAAAGAGAAAAATTGCTGCTTATGCAGTTTTTTACGCTGGGTCCAGTGGCATAGTCATATTTTTCATTTGAGTTGTTATTTTTTAGATATGACCCAAAGTTGTGTTTTTCTAATAGAATACCCTGTATATTTGTCCAGAAATTGATTTGTCCTTTTAAAAGCTTCTCAAAAATATATAATAGTATGGGTCTATTTTAATAAACAACAACAAAAATCCTAATTTTTATAATTATCATCCCAAATTTTGCAGTAGGCCATGCAAAACGATGCTGTTTTCTTTTGTTTTCTTGGAAGCAAATGACATTTCCCAATTTTGTACGCGTATATAAAATATAGCGCTAGTTTTTTGTATTTATTTATTGTGTAAAAATATATTTGTATTATTATGGAAGAAAAACAAACTTTCGAACATTATGAAAAGTACGATATGTTAGCTTGTTTTATATTAAGTAATGAAAATGTTGAAGCGGCTTTTGAGATGTATTTTAACAGGTAAATAGTTAATTTTTAGGTATGTTGAAATACTATTGCTTAATTTTTATTTAGATATCCAGAAAGGAGGCAACCTAATATATCCACTTTTTATCGGATAAAAAAGAATTTACTTAATCACGGATCATTTATCAAACCTCGTACGAAAACATATAATAAAGAAAATCGGGAGGCTGAGGAAATTACGGTTTTGGCTAATGCAGAAGCTTACCCTACAAACTCTTGTAGGGCCAGTCAAAATAGCATAGGGATTCCAAAAACTAGAGTTCAAGAAATTCTAAAAAAGCTCAAATACCACCCATACAAATTCAGGCTCGTGCAGCACTTACAGCCAGGGGATGCAGAGCGTCGGGTAGTCTTCTGCAATTGGTTTCGAGAAAGATGCGATATGGTTAGAGATGTTGAAAGGAAGGTTATATGGTCAGACGAAGCACATTTCAGTAATTCTGGTATACTCAATAGGCACAGTAGTAGATTCTGGTCCCAGGAAAATCAACACCAAATATTTCCGAGAAGACAGCAGGGCAGGTTTGGTCTAAATGTGTCCTGCTTCATATTAGAAACACATATAAAATTTTATATATTTGAGGGAAATCTAATAGCCAATCGCTATATAGAAATTTTTCTGAATAACGAGATTATTTCTGGACAATAGTTTTACCAATCAATGGATCGGAACAAATGGACCTATAAGATGGCTAGGCAGTCCCCATATTTGTCGATTTTAGATTTCTTTCTATGGGGATATCTGGAAAAGAGAATTTACAAAGACCACTATGATAATGTCCAAGATTTAGGAAATGCAATAATAGAAAATTTTCGCTATTTAAAATGGAAATCAGTTTGAACAGTTCTTTTGATTTCCTTGGTTACTGTAGTTCTTATATGACAGTTGATTTTTGCTGAAAGGCTTGTTACATAATAATTTATTACTGTTTTGTTCTTGTGTTACATAAATCTAGGTAGGTGGTACTTTTTTGGTGCCAAATTATCAATACATATTTTGATAAATAGATTTAATTACATATTTATTTTGATTTATTGTTAGGATATAGATATTGTTAACGACTTTAAATAAAAGGCAGCATTGTTTTGCATGGCCTACTGCAAAATTTGGGATGATAATTATAAAAATTAGGATTTTTGTTGTTGTTTATTAAAATAGACCCGTACTATTATATATTTTTGAGAAGCTTTTAAAAGGACAAATCAATTTCTGGACAAATATACAGGGTGTCCCATTTAAAAAAACACAACTTTGGGTCATATCTAAAAAATAACAACTCAAATGAAAAATATGACTACGCCACTGGATCCAGCGTAAAAAACTGCATAAGCAGCAATTTTTCCCTTTGCGTTAAGTTAAAGGAAAACCGAGATACAAGGGGGTCCCCAAATACAAAAATTGCAATTTTGCCCTGTATCTCATAAACGAAGAAGGCTATGAAAATTTTGTTTACGGCTTCAAAATTTGCCCAGGTTCGTGAAAACCGCAAGGTTCTATCTTTAAAAATAAGCGAGATACCCTGCTTTTGCAACCAAATCCGGACACCCTGTATATATATTTTTATGATCATTTGCATAAATAAAAACCTTAGTGGGTGTTCTATTTATAAAATCGATTTTTGCCACCTTATGGTATGGCCACCCTGTATAGGTGTAGGCAAAAATTTCGTATTTTGTTTAAAAAATCCAAAAGTTTTGCACAGTTCGCACTTTACCAAAAATATCCCAAAAACTTACTTACCACTTTTCCCCAATTAAAAGGAAACAAATACACTGTATGGGAGATATCAAGAAACAGTAGGAGGCATGTGATGAAGAGACTTAGGAGTGTAACGAACATCATTACCCGTATGCGACCAACTAGTGGTAGCATAAATAGTCCCACTTTCACTGTTCCTGATGTACACAAACATGCTAGACACGCAATAGTGGTTGCCTAAAAATAAAGAAAATACAAAAAAGTAAAATCTAATCTAGATTGTGTGCACAATTACTTTTAAAAGTTATTATTAAATTACAAATGTCTTTACCAAAAAAAAAATTTATTTGTACACAACCTATATTTCAAAATACAAGAGTTCTAACCACACTACACCACAACCTGTTACGTTCTGGACGCGCGTTTCGCTAACCAAGTTAGCATCATCAGCACATGATATAAACTAAAGTAACTTATCCTAACCGAGACTATTTATAGGTAAATGTGGTCACACTAGAGGGGACTATAGGGAATAGGCTTTCTGTCTTTATTTAGTGCTTTCTTACCACATTTAACTATTTCTATACTCTCAAATGCATCCAATAATCTATTATTAGATACATTTTTAATCAACTTAAGATTATTTATTCCTATTTGGTGATTGTTTCCTAAAGCATGTTGGGCAACGTTTGACTTTTCTGTTCTTCCGTATCTTCATGTGTTCTTTAAAACGAATGTTTATGGAGCGTTTAGTTTGCCCAACATATTTTAGATCGCAGTCATTACAGCTAATTTCGTAGATGCCACTCCTCTCCTTCAAGTCGACTTTTTCTTTAGGGTTTCCAAGGAGATTTTTCAAACTGTTCTCCGTTTTGTAGGCTACTCTAAAACCTACGTTTTTAAATACTTTTTCTAGATTTCTCTTATATCTGGGATCATATGGGATTACTATGAACTTATTGGGAGCCTCAGTTGCTTGAAGAGTAGTGGCATCTTTTAACATTTTCTTATGCTTATATCTATTTATTAATTTATGTACAAAATTACCATTATATCCATTACTTTTAGCTATATTTTTAATCTGATTCATTTCATTGTTAAAACGTTCTTTACTTAATGGAAAGTTGACTAATCTGTGAGCTAAGAAATGAAATGCTGCCATTTTGTGTTGACGGCAATGAAATGAGTCGGATGTTATATACCTATCAGTATTAGTAAATTTCCTATAAATATCAAATTCTAATTTGTCGTTATTTCTAATAACTAACGTGTCGAGAAAGGGTAATTGCCCATTGTTCTCCTTTTCGTACGTAAAATTAATAGAAGGATATTTATTGTTTAATGTTCTAAGAAAGTGTCCAAATTTTCTGTTTTAGTATCAAAAATAGCAAATATATGGTCTAAGTATCTATACCACACCCTTGGGAAATACTTGAGTTCTTTTTGGAACTGGGATTCTAATCTACCCATAAACAAATTTGCAAGGAACGGAGATAAGCAATTGCCCATCGCAGTTCCCTCAAGTTGTTTATAATATTTATTGTTGAACTGAAAAAAATTTTGATTCATACATAATTTTGTAAGAAGTAAATATTCATCAATAATTTCTTTCTTCAAATTATCGATTTCAAGTAGTTCTTTTAGGTACTCTAAAGCTAGTGGTATGGGTACACTAGGAAACAATGAGCTTACATCAAAAGATTATATTAAAATTTCACCTTCTTTTAAGTGAACATTCTTAATTTTATCTAAGAATTCTAACGAGTTAGTAACCTCAAAGTTGTCGTACGAGATATTTAATCTGCTGAATTCTTCTACTAACCATTTTGAAATATTGTACGTTGGTGATCCAACATCTGAAACAATAGGTCTCGTGGACTTCCCAGGTTTATGGATTTTTAGAAAGCAATACAGTTTAGATAACTGTGGGTTACTATGTGTTAGTTTAAATTTTAGTTTATCGGTCACAAAGTTTTTACACTGTTTTAAGGTATTTTTTACTTCTGTTATCATTTTTGATAACGGATTCTTCTCAGTTAAATCGTAGGGACCAATGGTCTACTCTTTCAAGATAATCTGTTTTGTCTGGTATAACAACCTTATTTCCTTTGTCAGCTTTTAAATAAAAACATTCTTTTTTCTTCAGTCCCTGGATAACTTCAGTATTTTTACGAGAAACATATTTTGACTTGTTAACAACGTTTTTGAGATTTGATTTCTGCAAGCCTCTCTAATGAATCCCTTAGTTGACTCTGGCACGTATTGAATAGAACTTTCGATATTCGCTATAATAGTTGGTAAACTATTTTTTACTGGAGGCTCTGCAAAATTCAAACCTTTATTCAAAAGGGCGATTTCTCTATTATCAAAGAACTGAGAAGAAAGATTTTCTACAATGTTCTCGACTTCCGAAGAAATTTGTTTTTGTGGTTTTCTTCCAACTTTTTTAGTTTGGTTTTAAGTGAACACATTTTCTTTAAAAATTTGGCATCAATAACTACGAACATTTTTCTTTGGAAATCTAACCATTGTTCAAATTCTAAATTACTAAGTTTATAAGTGAGTTTTTTAAATAATCCGTATGCTTCAATTTCAAGCATACTTCGTTTGCTATACAGATTTTTAATTTCTAAATCTAGCCACTTTTGTTTGGCAAAAGATTCAACCTTTCCAGGGTGATTGTCGCGCCCAGAACGTAACAAGTTGTGGTGTAGTGTGGTTAGAACTCTTGTATTTTGATCTATCGTCCACCACAGGGTCCAGTGTTAGGACACAACCTATATTATCGTAGTTGCTTGGGAAAATTGAAATGTTTAGTATTTAAATTACATATGCTTTCCACAATTTTTCCTCTTCAATCTTTCAATCAATCGTTCAACTGTTCATCCAGTTTGAGTACTCCGCTGACCATTATTTTTAACACCTCACTTACGAGTGGCTGCTACCCTACACTCTGGAAAACCTCTCATTTAGTCCCAATCTATAAAAACAGTGGCGACAGGTCATCCGTCTCCAACTACAGAGGTATAAGTAAACTTTGTATATTCAGTAAAGTCATGGAAAGTATTATCCATCGCCAACTATTCTATATATTTAAAAACATAATAATACCTCAACAGCATGGATTCTTTTCAGGGCGATCTATTGACACAAACTTGCTAATATACCATCACTATCTTTCCAGTGCCCTAGACAACCGTGTCCAGGTCGATTCTCTGTATACAGATTTTAGCAAAGCTTTTGACAAAGTTAATCACAATATTCTTATCGCTGTTTTGTCTGATCTCGGTGTACAGGGTAATCTTTTGCGCTGGTTTTCATCGTATCTTTTTGGCCGTAATCAGAAAGTTTCCATTTTTGATAGTTTTTCCAGATCAATTTTAGTCACTTCAGGTGTACCACAGGGCTCTCACCTGGGCCCCCTTCTTTTCTGCCTCTACATAAATAATATTTATAGCTGTTTTCGATAGTCGAGTTTTCTCCTCTACGCTGACGATTTGAAGGTTTTTTCAGAGATTCGCTGTGTAGATGATTGCATGCGACTGCAGGAAGATCTCAATAGAGTTTCGGCTTTTTGTGATAAGTACAAACTCTCTTTAAATATAGGAAAATGCTCTTGTATTTCGTTCACTAAAAATAGACATATCTTTGAGTTTAATTACTTAATCAACGATGAACCTTTAAATCGAGTTACTCAGATTAAGGACTTGGGTGTTTTTTTCGACAGCAAGCTGTCATTTGCCTCACACATCGAATATGTAGTTAGTAAGTGTTCTCGGATGCTGGGGTTCGTGGTCAGAGTGTGTAGGGATTTCAATTCTGAGAAGGCAATAAAACTAATTTATTTTGCTTATGTTTATAGCAGACTTAATTTTGCAAGCATTATTTGGAGTCCTTATTTCGAAAAATATAAAATAAGGCTAGAACGCCTACAAAACAAATTTGTACGTTTTTTAAATTGGAGAGTAAATGGTATCTACAATGTGGCTAGTGTCACCGAAGCTAGACAACATTTTAATCTTCCAACTCTAGAGAATCGAAGGATTAAATCTCAGCTTATTTTTATTTATTTAAGTTATTCAATAACAGATATAATGCACCTGAACTTCTCTCTTTGATTTCTTTACACGTTCCCTCTAGAACCACCAGACATCAATACTGCCTTCATCTATTTCAGACACATACCAATCTAGGCAGAAATTCTCCTATTTTTAGAATAGGCTCATACTTTAACTCTTATTTTAAAAATATCGACCTGTTTTTTATATCATTGTGTTCTTTCAAAAATTATCTTAATCGTATATTAGTCTAGGTATATTATATATTCATACATATTATTGTATTCAATATTTCAAGCATTTCTCAGTTTTTATACTTTGTTGCTATGTCTTATAGAATATAATAGACTTTAACTTAGTAAATATTTATATTAAAACGTGCGTAGGGTAAACTTAATATGCTTAATTAATTAGTGGGTACGTTTTTGGGTGGCTGCACCTGTTTGTGTCCTAAATGTAGTAAATAAATAAATAAATAAATAAATAAAACGTTCTGCTCCTTTCTCTGGAGACCTCGTCTTTTAAATATCCCCATAAAAAATGATCTAAGGGAGTCAGATCTGGGCTATTTGGTGACCAATAAATAACCCCGTTTCGGCCAATCCACATATCATACCGGTTCTTTAAAAACTCCCTTACAGGGGCGACATTATGTGGCGGTGCCCCATCTTGCTGCCATATAAGATTAAAATAACTTCGCAGGGGTACGTTTTCCAAGACTCTCAATTGCATTTTGTAAAACCTTAAATATCTATGCCCATTTAAAAAAATTGGGCCCAATCACATTATTTCTCAGCATACTACAAACATTAAGTGACTTACGACCTTGTTTAATTTTAATATATGCGTGTGGGTTTTCAGGTGCCCACAAATGCGTAATTTTTCGAGTTAAACGTTAAATATTTTATTTATAAAATCGTGATCCCCATTTTTGGTCATTTATTGGCCCCCCAAAATGTTAAATATTTTTGATTTATAGTAAGCTCCTGGTCAATGACCCCCCCAAAAATAAATTATTCGTTTGACCGTCCCTCCTAATAATAGTAATAAAAAGCGAACCTTGGGAATAGTTAAATACGCTACACTATTAGCCGCACGCGGCGGTTCGAATGGTCTCGTTGCGTTCCTTAGGCATGATAAAATATGCTATACTAAGCTAGACTGGACAGTCCGAATTGCCCTGATTACCTTAAAGCTTGACGAAAGTACCCGAAGATTCCAAAGCTACCAAACGGCAGCCGAACGTCTCTTCTCATAATTCGATCGATCGGTTGCGGCATCACGTCGGCATGCGGAAGTTCAGTTGTTTAGAGGTCGCGCGGTCGATATTCTAACTCGATGTTGTTTCGGACGTTTTAAATCGATGAAAATTGATTTATATACTACGGAAGCGTAGAAGGACCACATTTTTTTATTTTTCAATTCTCAGTCGGAATTAACAAAATTCTGAGTTTATAGTCAGAATTTAACAAAATTCTGAGTTCAAAGTCGGATTTTTATGAAATTCTGAGTTTAAAGTCGAAATTTAACTAAATTCTGAGTTTAAAGTCAGAATTTAACAAAATTTTGAGTTCAAAGTGGAAATTTAATAAAATTTTGAGTTTAAAGTCAGAATTTAGTCCGTACGATTGTATAACAGACTGGAACCAAAAAAAAAAGTTCAATATTCTTGTTGGAATAATGGCAAATGCGCTATGAATTGTTCCACCAAACTACAGATGGTTAAAAAATGATAAAAAGGGGGGAGAATACAAAATAAAAGTTTCCTATTTTGATTTTTGAGTGTTAAATAAGTCCCTGACAAATTAAACATATGTTTAATTAGTTCATTTTATATATTTTTATTTATTTCTATTGCTGAAAAAAAAAGCCAAAATGAATACAAGAAAACATATACTTTAAAAGGTTCACATAATAAATAAGGTAATACAAAACGATAACTAAGTCTTAAGAAACGGTTCATATATGTTTCAACGATTTAAGGGTGTTTCGCGAAACATACTGACAGATCTCCCCCTCTGTTTCAGGGTGATTCAAGGTGAGTCTCCTATTAGAAATATCTGGAGAACCAACGAATAGGATGTTTTGAGAATTTGGCTTTGGCCATAGATGAACATAATATACTTTCGTTATAAAATATTTTAAATTGCGCGGTGTTGCCGCTTCTACCTCATACCGGAGGCATCATCCGTTTTTTAAATGAAATGCCCTATATTTTATTAAATTTTTATATTTTTCAAAAAAATCCAAGCACTTATTGATTTACTTTTCTTATGCCTAAATTTACATGTTTTCGAGAAAATGGCGCTTGAACAATGACAATTTTGACCCTTTGAAGCTCGGTAAATCTCAAACGAGTTTACTTGCAACGAAATGGTTTTCACTTATCTTTCTTAATATTTAATTATCTATCTCCTGACACCAATTTCGGGTTTGGCAGGAGACGTCAAAAATGAATTCCGTTAAATTCTAACTTTAAACTCAGAATCTAGTTAATTTCTGACTTTAAACTCAGAATTTAGTTAAATTTCGACTTTAAACTCAGAATTTTGTTAAATTCTGACTTTAAACTCTGAATTTTGTTAAATTCTGACTTTAAACTCAGAATCTAGTTAAATTCCGACTTTAAACTCAGAATTTAGTTAATTTCTGACTTTAAACTAAGAATTTAGTTAAATTTCTACTTTAAACTCAGAATTTTATTAGATTCTGACTTTAAACTCAGAATTTTGTTAAATCTGACTTTAAACTCAGAATTTTGTTAAATTCCGACTTCAAAGTCAGAATTTTGTTAAATTTCGACTTCAAAGTCAGAATTTAAAAATAAAAAAAATGGTGGCCCTTATACGCTTCCGTAATATACTGTTTTTAGTAATATATATTCTTTTATTTTTATGATCCATGTGTGAGTATAAAATGTTGGTGGTGACTAGTGCAAAAAAATAAACAACTAAAAAGCGCTTAAAAGCTTAATTTTGCAAAAATAACCAATTTCAAGATGGTCTAGGTTTGAATTGTGAATGTAGATGAGATAAAATGTCGGTAGTGCAAAAAATTTAACGACTAAAGAGTGCTAACGAACTTAATTTTGGGAAAATAACCGAGTTCAAGGTAAGGGATCGCAATTTGCCCCAGAACTTAGTACACGACAAACTAGTAAAGACAAAAATAAAGAGGTTCATGGAAACTTTCGCAAAAGTATGTACGATTTAGCTAACTGGATATGTGGTTGTGAAGTCTCTAACTCATTTTACTGTAATGTTTGTTTATTGCTTTCTAAGGACTCGTCGGACTCATTAACTTAAATATATAAATATCACTTAAAAGAAAAAATAAAAAAACATGCGTTTTCTGCAGACCACGTGAAATGTTCGGTGAACTATGCTATGGTCGGAAGTGTTGATATTCGCACTCAGCTAGACACAGCTTATAGAAAATCTCTTAGAGATTTTAATGAAAATGTATGCAAAAATGGTTATATTTTAAACAAAATTATAGATTGTGTAAATTTTTGTGGGGCATTCGAGGTGCCACTACGTAGCCATGATGAAATGGCTTTATCTGAAAATCCAGGGGTTTTTCGAGGGCTTATAAAATTTGTTGAGGAGTTGGGCCAAGATAGACTATCCGCTTTAGCAATGTTAAGTATCGAGAAATCGTTTATAAAAGGAATGTGCGTGCAATTTTAACGAACGTGTCATTCAGCATTTTTCCAATACTGTTTTCGAAAAACCTCGTATCTTCATATCTTGAAAAATAGGTGAAATAGTGATTTTATATTTAGATTCCACAATAACGTTGGCAGGGGTAATCCAAAGCAAAAACAAGACATGGAGTTACATTTAAAAAAGTGTCCAGCAATTTTCTGCCAAACTGGAAAACTTGGCAACATTGCCAATATCACCATCGGACCAGAAACAATCAATATAGATACCCCGTGTACCAAATCAAATTTGGTGCATTCAAATTTAGTATGTCAAATATCAATGACTACAGTTATTTTCTATTTCTATTAATTCTACTTACCAAAAGCAATACTCTTAGGCAACCTGTAGGTGTTTTCAGATGAGCATAATCGCAGTAGAGGATCACCCCCGAGTACAGCGAGAGGTCGGGCGACGTCGCCATCCTGCGGTAGTGCGAGTGGGAATCCCATGAGTTCACGGTGCCGAGCGGCGACTCGCACTCGCAGCCGTCTCCAGTGCCGCATTCAGCGCTCAGGGCCCCAGTACGGCTGCCGGCTATCTCAAAATCCTGTAACACACACAGCATGCCATCCGAGGCTTCCTGCAAACATCAATGGCGGACATACAAAGCGTAATTTAGCGAAGAGAAATAAACAAACGGGTTGGACCCTCAGATTAAGTATATATAAAGATACGTAACCCAATATCAACACCATTACAATACTGTCTTAATAATAACTAACTCCCCTCGGGTTTACATATTATAAGTTTTCAAATTTATTTAAATATGTACTCATTTGCCTCTGACAGCGTCTAAACAATACCGACTAAACAACGAGGCCTGTGCGTTTACGCCTGACGTCATCCCATTTAGGCCTATGTTATTTTAATACTTTCATTAGAAGGTACGGGTTATTTACAGGGACATATTTAATTTCGGTAAATAAACTTCAATTTACAGGGTTTATTTTATGACTTTTTGAATCTGTCAAATTTATTCGGTTTCGCTTTAGAATTAAAATATCAAAGGCGACTCTTAAGCGATTACTCTTTTTTTTTGTTACACGACGAGGAATGCATTTACGCACGAACTATTATGCACAAGGCACTCCAGAACAGTGTGGGAATCGGTAAAGCCCCTATCCACCAATCCCCTCCGTGTTACACGACAGCGTTTGCCCGGATCTACCGCAAATTTTCAAACAGATATCGGTATGATTTTTTGCTTACTAACTGTCCTATTTTAGCCAATTAGTAAATTGTCAAAGCCGAGTTATTTGTCAAAATCGGGTAGGATTTCGAGTCCAGGTAAGTAGTATAGGCCTGTGGTGAGTCAATATGATCAAGAATATAATAGGTTATTATTTTATATTGTCAAAATCGGGTATGGTTTCAAGCTTGGGTAAGTGGTATATGCCTGTGGTGTGGTGAGTCTATATGATCAAGAATATAATAGGTTGTTATTTGCTAAATTCTGAAAAAGATTGTATTGATGATACCTCCTAGCAATAAAAAAATGCGAAACTTTTGCTGCTGGTTTTTATTTCATAACTACTTGTTTATTAAAAGTCTGTAGTTTCCTTTTTTTCTTTTTATTTAATAAATTGTGATTATATTTAGAGCAATAATTATTAAGAAATGTATCTGAAATGCTACTGAAAAAGATTTTTGAAACATTAATTTTTAGGTGGCTTCTACAACTTTCAAAAGGAGTTAAAAGTGTATTTTTATTAAAATAACTTAAAAACAGCTCACAAAGAAAAGGTTTTTTTGTCACTGAGATTTTTTGAGATGTGAATGAAAGTAACGTAACATATTTTTCTTTATCTGTTAAATATTGAAAAATGTTCGATCATAGGTTAAAAAAAATTTTCTTTCATCGATATGAGGATCTATTAAAAATCTATTACAAATAGATTTTACTGTGTTAGGATGAGGTAAGATAATAGGAGCATGACTTCGCAAATATTTATAACAATGAGGGCTTATTGTAAACAAAATTGAACATAACACATAGATGCTTGGTAAATACCTATACCTTTCTTTTGAAGTACTTAACAAAGTTAACTGTTCTGAAAGAAATTTTAGATTTTGAGTGAATTCGTCAGAACCTTTTAGGTTTAAAAGAATATCAGCCACAAATTAAAAAAAAATTATATTGTCATTGTCAGACCGCTAGCTTCTCTGCAGCCAAGTCCTGTATGCTTGATTTCCTGTGAATCGTGTCAGAGGTTATTGAACTTTCCACCGACTGTTTACAATTTTTGCATTTCGGTCGCGTGCTTTAAGTGGTGGCGGAAGCTTTCGTTGGAGTAGGTTCTTTGTTTGAACGGCTATCCGTGTGTTGTGTGATACGTACGTCGGTCGTGCATGGTGCGACATGGAAGACAATAATACGGACGTGGATATGCAAATACCGTCAACTTCGGCTGTCGGTAATAACGTTGAAAATGTTGGAGAATTTAGTAAGAAGAGTGTGTGTGAATGTGTGGTGTGTGACTTAATAATAAAGCGATTTTCAACATTAAACTTCGCTGATAAGCTACAAATAATTTCCAAAGGAAGGGCAAAACCGCCTATGAAAAATTTAACCACAAAAATGAAAAACTGTATTAAACATTTTTATCCGGAAAAACAATACGAACAATTTAAATGGCTAACAGGGTGTGAAAATATAAGTAAATTATTTTGTTGGCCATGTTTACTTTTTGAAAATGAAAAAGATCTCTGGAATAAAACTGGTTTTTCCGATTTAAACAATTTCCATAAAGCTGTAAAAAGACACATTATGTTCAAAGCGCATTTACAGGCCGTCATAAAAGAAAAAGTCTTCGGCAAAACCAGAATTGAACACGCCCTTAATAAACAGTTGGAAATTAGTCACCGCCAACACAATGAACTAGTCGACAAAAATAGGCAAATATTAAGAAGACTTATCGATGTTGTTTGTTTTCTCGGACAGCACGAATTGGGATTTAGAGGTCATGACGAAACAAGGGTTTCTTCAAATAGAGGAAATTTTCAAGGTTTACTTAGTTTAATGGCTAAATATGATGATTGCTTAAAAAAATCATTTAGAGCAGTCTAGCGTTTCTCGCGGAACGTCGAAACGAATCCAGAATGATTTAATTTCCGCTGTTGCAACTATTATTCTAAAAAGAATTAAGCAGGAGATTGGCGAGGCGCGGTTCATTGCTATTGTTCTGGATGAAACAACTGATATCACTAATTTTAGCCAATTATCTATAGGAATACGCTACGTTAAAACAGACGGAAGTATTCAAGAGCGGTTTTAAGGTTTTAAGAATATGTCCAAAAATCGTACAGCAGATGCATTATATACCGTAGTTTATAACGTTACTAAAGAAATTAATGGAGAGAAAAAATTAGTCGCTCAAAGCTATAATGGAGCTGTAGTGATGGCAGGACAATTAGGGGGTCTGTAAGCTAAAGTTCGGGAAACTTTCCCAAGTGCTGTGTTTGTCCATTGTTTTGCTCATTAAAATTAAATTTAGTTTTATCCCAGTCCATCAATCACATTAAAGAGTGTAAAGTATTTTTCATTACTTTAAGTAGCATGGCTGCTTTTTTTTCCAAGTCAACAAAACGTACACAAGCTTTGGACTCCATTGTCCACAAACGATTGCCCAAAGTAGCTCCTACTAGGTGGAACTATAATGGAAGACTTGTGTTAACAGTATCTGAAAATCGTGTATCACTGATTGAACTATTAGAGAATATAATAGAAAATAATGAAACGTATGACTCAGAAGCAATAAGTAGTTCGAGGAGGTTTTTAAACTGTTTGAAACGAGATTTTAATGTTAATTATTTGTTGAACATATTTTCAGAAATATTTCCATTCTCGGACAATGTTTTTAATATATTACAAACTAAAACAAATGATATTGCTTTTTGCCTTAAAAAAGTGGATGATTTTAAGTCCATGTTAAGCCAAAAAAGAGATGACTGACCTATTTTGGGAGAAAACGATGACGTTAAATGTAGAGCCACAAGCCAAGCGTCTTCGAACAGACAAGGAGGGAGATGTTCAAACATCATACAGACGCCTCTTTTATGAAATAATCGATTATATTCAGCAACAAATAAACTATAGATTTAACGGTTTAAATGATTTTAAATTCCTCGAGCTCTCCAATTTTGATGGATTTAAAGGAAAACTTTTTCAAAAGATGCGTTTAAATCTCTCCTTCTTCATTATGGCCAGTTCTTCGACCGAGTGTTACTGCGATCTGAACTAAAAGTGATTTACGAAACTGATGACATTAGCGCAAAAAATAACGTTAAGAACTAATGCAATTTTTAAAAGACAAGGAACTGGAAGATGCCTACACCGAAGTGTCGAAATTGTGTGAATTAGTATTGACAGTACCTGCCACAAGTTCATCAGTAGAATGCAATTTTTCAACACTTAAACGTATAAAAAATTTCGTGAGGTAATTCAACGGGGCAGGAGAGACTTTCGCATACATCGCTGTTGTCCATTGAAAATAAACTTCTCCAAAATATGTCGGAGCATCGACGTTTTTATGATGACGTCGTTGACGAATGTGCGAAAAATGATGGAAGAATCTAATTACATTACAAATAGGTAAGTTTCGAAAAATTGCTTCCATTTCTTAAAATTTCACCGCACGCTCCTGGGTATGGTGTAAATCACGAGTTTCACTAGGATTAGGAATGTCGCTATCAAGATATATGGGTATATATCTTGACAGTATCATATTGTCAATTATGTCAATTAAACTTTCTATTTCATTCAAACTGCTAGATAAAAATGGTGATTTTAAATTTGTTATTGAAATACAAACAGATTAGCCATAAAAAAATGTTTCTAATTTTAAATCGCTATTTGTAACAATTAATGAACTCTAATTAACAATCAAGTTTAAATAAAGGTATTATATCTGTATCCTTTACCGAAAACCAGCTTTTCCATAAATTAAAATTTAAAAACTCTTCAAAACTTTAAAAACATGTAGCCTCTCTATGTAAATTAAACTCTTCTTTAGTTTGCTCTATGGCTTGCAAAAGATGTAGTTCATCAAGATTCTTATTTTTTTCATCTTTACTTTTGCGGTCAAGAATATTTTTGACAAATAATTGGGGCAATTTGGGAAATACAAAATTTTCTTTTAATTGGGTTTTTTTTAAATGTACTGAAATAATTTTACCTGTTCTCGGATCCTGTTCTGAAATATCTCAAATTATACTATATTTAGAAAAATGTAGCTCACACACTTTAGTGTTTTTATTGGACACTAAATCATCCCGCGGAATTGCTCGTGCCATTTTTTTGCAAATCACTGTCTTTCGGTAAACTAAACACGTGAACTTTGGTCCAGTTCTGTAATTACCCCGGCAGTTAGGCGCACAACACTTAAACGGCATGTTTACGTGAATTTAAACGTACAAAAACTAATAAATATAATTAAATTTTCACCAAAATTGGAGACAAAACTACTCTATTTACCCTAATTCACGAACAACGGCATAATAAAAATGACACTGTTTTGTTTTCGGTTAGCAAGTGCCGGTTGTCGGCCAGTACGTCTAATGGCCAGTTATCACGATACGACATAAGCAAAACTGCATTGGTCTATGCTTTAATGCATTTCTTACGGGAGGCGACAGCAGGCTTAGTTGTGGTGACGTCAAGCCTATTTTAATTTCAGCTAGTAGGCCTCATTGTTTAGTAGGTATTGGTCTAAAGCCTTTGGATGCTTTGGAGTTTTCTAATTTATAAGAAAATTATGAAAATGGCATGAAAATGGGCAATTTTTTTGATGTTCTCATTTGACATTTTCTAGTATTTTGGTAAGTTGTAGAAACAAACAGTAAAATGGAAAGTTGTGGAAAAGAGATGGAAGTTTTTGAATTTGTTTTGCTTATGTTTAAAAAAAAGCAAATAACTTTATAACGGTTATCTTTGGCTTTAAAATATGTATGTTTTTTACTAGTTTTCAAAAAGTCATAAGTTTTTTAATTTTTATACAATAGGGTTGGTCATTTGGCACACCAGAAGTTCAAATGTACGCCTAAATTATCATATAATTTAATGTTATTTAATTATTATTAAGTTTTGACGAACGACCGAAAAAATCATAAAATAATTTTTTTAAAATGGATTTTTTTGCACTGAATTTGCTTACACTTTTTAAAAATAAAACCTTATAGTTAATTTTAGATTTATCTTTGCTCTTGCAAAATCTTCTTTGTTTTTGCCAAAAACTTGAACCGTTTAGGAACTAGAAGGCGTTAAATTGACCCTTGTTTTTAACAAAAAGTTTTTAAGTGGCGGTCGGTTACATAATGCTCCACAAAAGGTTAGATTTATTCCCACGAATATTGGCGTTTTGGAATAAAATTTCTCTTTTCTCTCTGGACCTCGAAATTTCCACCGAGTTGGCATCACTGCTTGTGGTACTTTGTTATTTTTCATTATACCACCCAAGATTCACCAACGTTGCCAAGCTCGTTCCTGATTTTCTAATATATAGGTTTATTTCGGCGGAGTATAAACAACATTTGTTAAATTCTCGGTGTGGAGCCTCGTGGCGCAGTGGTAACGTGTTCGAGTATCATTGCGAAGGATGTGTGTTCGAATCCCAGTTCGGACGCTGACTTTTTTTAACATAACTTATAATTTGTGTATGCAGTGGTGTTTAAAAATTTGAATTTCGTTTTGTTTAGCTAAGTTAGGCCTTTTTTTTGAGGTGATGGAAAAAAGTGTATATAAAAACGAGGATTTTTTTAACAAAACGTATACTGTTATATTGATCTGTCCTGTTAGGTTAGCACCAGGTTCGTGAATAAAAGCACCATTAAAGTCATAGTAAATAATAAAATCACCATTAAAGCCATAAAAATGCATAATTCTGTTATACAATGAGAAGAGACGCGGCAACGTTGTTGAAACTTAGGGGAGTGTAAGGCAAAATGACATGGCAGGCAAAATGACATACGACCGTATTTCACGGCGAATCCGAATAAATTTGACAACGCTGTGTGCTTATTTTTAAAGCTTACACCTCCTCCGCTACTACCAGTAATGTTACAACTCTCCAAGGGATAAATAGTGCCGGTCATCAATTTTTGTTTGCTGAAACTGTCGATATCGACTTTAAAGATTAAGGTATGTGTGTTTTTTTTTTGACAAATATATTTTTAAATCATTTCGTTTAAAGGTGGTATTTTAATGACTATACTGTTGTGTTTATTATACTAAAGTTAATTTGCGAAACTATTTAGTTTAAATATTTTTAAACAAAAAAATTCAAAAAATAGTACTCAAAGGCAAAACGACACAGGCCTGCGAAAGGTCAAATAACATACTATGTCATTTTGCCTTTTGATGCATCTAGGGATTTTCATTTATTATTTTAGGATGGTGTCTAAGTACAACAGAAAGACCGATCGCCAATCGTGGTCAACAGCCGATATGCAAAAAGCGATTAAGGCGATCAGAGAAAACAGAATAGGGTGGTTAAGAGCCTCCAAGGTATTTAATATTCCTCAAGCAACCTTGAGAAGACATTATCAGAATAAGAATATTCACGCTCGAGAAGGCAAAAAGAAGTTAGGAAGATTTAAGAGGTCCTCGAGCAATGAAATGGAAAAAGTTTTATTAGAACACATCCTTGACTTAGAGTCAAAATTCTTTGGTTTGACGCAAATCGAACTACGCACTGTTGCATACGAGGTTGCTGAAGGCAGTAGTACGCCGCACCAATTCCAGAGGCAACGTCAGCAGCGCGAGCCCGAGCATTCAACAAAGAAAATGTAGCAAATTTTGTTGGAACAAACAATCCAGAAAGAAAATATTAACCCGACTGTGATATACAATATGGATGAGACGGGTATAACCAATGTCCAAAAAACACAAAAAATTATTACTCAAAGGGGAAAGAAACAAGTGGGTTCGGTAACAAGCGGAGAACGGGGATTCCATACCACAGCTGTCGTTTGTGTTAGTAGTACTGGTAACAACATTCCTCCAGCGCTTATTTTTCCGACCAAAAAGATGAATCCGATATTATACGATGGAGCACCACTAGGAACACTTAAATTATGTAATAAACCAGCCTAAATGATAAAACCACTATTTTTTAAATGGATTAAGCACTTTGTGGAAAACGTAAGACCAACTGCCGACAACAAAGCCCTCCTGATTTTGGATGGACATGCAAGCCACAAAGATTACAGTGCCTTACAGTTTGCAAAAGACAACAATGTAGTGTTTTTTTGTTTGCCATCACATTGCACCCACAGACTACAACCGTTAGATGTGTCATTTTTTGGTCCACTGGGTACCTACTATGATCAAGAAGTAACCAGTTGGTTGAAGGCTAATCCGGGAAGAACTGTTTCAATGTTCCACATTTCTTCATTGTTTGAAAAGGCTTACAATAAAGCAGCCACTGTTGGGAATGCCGTTAATGGATTTAGAGCTACAGGTATTTGTCCGCTAAATCCAAACATTTTTCCCGACCACCTCTTCGCACCTAGTTTGGTTACATCAGTCGAAGAAATAAACGGCGATGAGAATGATGGCAACATTAGAAATACTCAACCGGGGTGCTCGAAGGATACTGACTCTCCCAGCAAACCTGGTATTGACAATGATCCCGAAGTAAGAAATACATCGATAAATGATATTTTAGAAGAAATACACCTCAAACCTTTTTCCAAGAAAGCTGTCAGAAATTGAAGGAAGAACCCTACAACTGTTTTAACTATTTTGCCTTTTGTAAACGAATTAAAAGAAGCTGAGATTAAAAAGAGGGAGAAAGAAGCTAGAAAATGTAACAGAGCGCGAGTACCAACCTGCCTGAACCTTTCGTAAGTGGATCTGACGACGACGATGATGCAGCGTGCCTCTATTGTAACGAGCTTTACAGTAGATCCAGGTCCAAAGAACAATAAATAAAGTGCCAAACTTGCAAAATGTGGGCACATACTGATTGTGCCGATGTGTCTAGAAAGGTGAAGCAGTTTATTTGTGATGCATGCAAAGACTAGAGTAAGCAAAATTTTCTTACTCTTATTAAACACACTTGTGTTTTCTTTTAAGCGTTATTTTATTTTTTGTGAGTTTGTTTTTGTCTATTTTTTTTAAGATTATTAAATCTTAAACTAAACCAACTAATAATTATTTATAACTTTGTCCAAAGAATTTTACCAAAATCATTTTGTTCTTTGTGAGTTTATTTGTTGTTTTATATTATTTTTACCTAAATAAGCTTTTTTGGTTAGTTAAATGTTTGTTAAACTTTACATGTTTGCAATACATTTTTGTAACAAATATATTGTGTTGTTATTTTTACCAATAAATGTAATTTTTAGAGTGTATGTAATTTTGCCTACACGTGTATGTCGTTTTGCCTACACTCCGGTGGGCAAAATGACACTTTCAGGCTTATGATTCCAATGCTCAATTTTTAGTATAAATGTAAATTTTGAGCTATAAACTGTTTTGAACAAACTCTAAGGGACTAAAGACATTTCCGGTACGAAAGAAAATGTTTCAACTTTCCTTGAAACCAATATATCATGTCAGAAACAAAGCATATGTCATTTTGCGTTTGCCCACTCCCCTAGAGGATTTAAAGAATCGTTATTTTGTTTTGTATCTTTCTACATATTTGATCTGAGGGTTGGCCATTATTACAGTCAGACATACATACAGACAGACAAATACATACACGGAAGGGTAAATAAAGTAGCGTAGCCTAACTAGTTTGCCAGCAGAAGCCTTTTGTGCTATAACGAACATTCGCCATCCATGGACACCACACACACAGAAAATCTTGTAGGTTTAGTGGACAAAAATCATTTTTTGAACTATTTCTAGTACAGGCTCTTTTTGTTGTATTGGTGCGGTATCTCCCATATTAGTAAATGTAGAGAGAGGTAGAGAGCTGAAAGGCTACTTTTTCACGGCCACCTTCGTTTTTGAGTTACGGGGTAAAATTGAAAATTTTGCACTTTCAGGCACCTATCATATCTCTATCACGTAACTAAGCGGAAAAGTGCAAACTGATTTTTTTCGGGTGGATTTTCTAGGCGTACATATTTGAGCGATTTTTTACTAGTGGGCCATGGAAGATGTTCAATAAACAAAACACAAATGTCATTTATTTTTTTTTATTTAGTGTCCTTTTATTCTGTCAAGCCTGGGTTAGAGATTGAAAAAGTTTGCGTCTTGCGTCGTCCGTTTGAGCTAAGTGTTTACGCTGGTTCTTAGCCCGAGTTATAGATTGAAAAAGTTTGCGCTTTGCGTCGCCTATAGAACTAACTAACCTTACTTTAATGTTTATATGTAACGCCTTTTTGTGTAATGCAATTTTGTCTTGCTTGTTTTTCAGTTTATGTGCGTTTTTTTAATTTGCTGAGCAGCTTCAGGGTTGTATTTTAACAGGTATATTGGCAACTAAAAGTTTGATTTGTTGTTGTTGAAAGATGAATTTCTTATCCCAAAAGGAGACAACAAAACAAAATAATGTTCAGTCATATAAAATCAAATTTAGTAACTAATAGCTCTTTTTCCAAACTCCGACCTCAATCTTATGCTAAAGTAATCGAAGAAGCCTACGAAATGAATATTTTAACCAGCAGCGCAAATCTAAAGTTCAAAAGATATTAAAAAAGCACAAATACAATTCATATAAATTTCACTTAGTCTTAGAACACTCACACCCTTAAGATGCGGAACGCCGAAAGCATTTCACATTTCTAACAAATGTGCGATGCGGAGCAAAATTTTGCAAAGGTTATTTAGTCTTAAAATATTATTAAATATTGTGCCTCGGTTAAGGGATGGAGTTCCTTTGGCCAGTATCAACAATATTTACTACCATCAACCGGATGGGATGACCCACGCACACATTGCACAACCTATAAGCCCTACTTAGAAGATAATTTCGGAGATAAATTAATTACAACAAATGGACCTATAAGATGACCTCCAAGGTCTCCAGATTTGTCAGTACTGGATTTTTTTTCTGGGAAGATATCTAGGAAATAAAGTTAATATAACTCTATATGAATCAATTGACGACTTGTGCAATTCCACTCAAGTGATCTTTAGAAAATTACTGGAACGACCCTTTATTATTTCAAATGCCTTTACACAAAGTTAGAAAAATGTTCGAAGCTTATCTGAGATAAGATGAAAAACAATTTGTATAATATCTATTACCGTTGTTTAATTTATTTTCATCCTTTCACTCAAATTTAACCTATAAAGTATTTTATTTTATATTTTTGGAAAGCTTAAAACAAACCAGATCAAATTAAAGAAATATACCTCACAAATACAAGACGTCATGTATAGTCGAATGCGGTCTTATCGTGCGGGTGCAAAGGTCACCAACATTATGAATCAAGTCGGAAAACACAGTGAATACCAAAATGTTGTGTGATTCTTTCATCGAGCTATTAAATCTCGATGGGCTATTTACAAATATACAGGGAGAAAGAAAATAGTTTTTTTTTATTATATTACGCAATATATTAAGATTGCCACTTAATATTATTTTATATATTAAATGCCGAGGGACTAAAGAAAATTCGCTAAATATGTATTTGGTTAAAATTTTTTGGTTGGCAAAAACAAAAAAACACAAAATGGCAAGTCCCTTAATAAAGTCGGAAGGCGGTTCGAATCAGTGGAACAATCAGGATATGTTCTGTTTATACAGCCACTTAATGAAAGTGAGATTTTTTTATCAATCACCAAAAATTATGAGCCCCGCTTGACCTGAAAATCTAACCACTTATACAGTGTCATTTATATTAAATGCGGGCCACCCCTGTGCAAAGAAAACTTGTTTTTTTTTGTATTGTGATAACAAAAAAAATTTATTTTGCAAAAAATATTATACACTTTTGTTAAAAACACAAGATAATTAGTTATTACTTCCCTCGTGAGATTTTTTCAGATCTTTACGTTTAAGGGTCCCTAGATGTTGGAAAACATGTTTTCTCAATTCCGTCTGTCTGTAGGTATGTCTGTCCATCAGTCTCTCTGTTCGCGGCATAGCTAAAAAACAACTTATCCGATTTCTTCAAATTTCAGTCTAAAATTAAGGGCCATTCATGCGAAAAATACAGGCTATATATATATATATATATATATATATATATATATATATATATATATATATATATATATATATATATACATTAATAATCAGTTGTTCTTTTAACCAATTTTCAAACAGTTCACAGTTCATATTATCATGGTAGTCCATACTTTTGGATGTTGAAGAAAACAGTAAACTTGCACCTGGGAGAAATCCTGTTGAAGAACCTGCATGCAAAATGATGAATCGCTTTCCCGCCCCACATCCCTTTTTTCTCTTGACACTTTTTACAGACTCGTCGCCAAGATTTTGTACCACTTCAATTAGAAAATATCCGAGTCTCGTCTAAAAATACCACTTTTCTAAAATTTTAATTAACATTTTCTTTGTATTTCTTTAAAAACTGGATACGCTGACTTGCTACATGTGGCAACTCGCATAAAAATTTTCGATTACAGTCCCTTTTATATCGAAAACCCAACATTTTTATTCATTTTAACAACGATTTTAGCCTAATTTCCAATACGCCTCGATTTTTTAAAGCTTCTATTACAACTTGAAGGGTTATATTAGTTTTTGATGTGTATAAATCGTAAATTGCATTATGAACATCCATTTTTACATTGTCACTTAAGTCTTCTGTCTTTGGCTTTTTTCGTGTACATTTCTTAATCTATTTCGGTAGTAAATTATGCTTTTTTCATGCACAATTTTCTGCACAGTCCTTATACCGATTCCCAGAGCTTTTGCTACTGTCTCGTGGATATTGGCCGGTAAATTTTCATTTTCGTAATATTTTATTAGATTTAATACCATTTTTTTCACTTGTGGATGCAAAAAACCCGAAAATTGTTTTCTATTCTTCATTTTGAAGTGACATCGCTCAAAGATTTTTGCAACTACTGGTATTTATATGTTTATCCTCTTTTTTCAAACGAAAATATCATAGGTCTATCTAATTCATCTTCCGGATTTTATGCAGAGGATATGATTACACGTAATAAAAGAAAAACAAACTTAAAAAGTTTGTCGTTGATAAATCGTATGACCCGCACGATAACACTGCTTTTGACCATAACTCAAAAACAAAGATGGATAGAAAAATTTAGTTTGCGGCATCGTAAGTTTCCCAAACAAAGTAGCAATATATCACGAAAACCTCATCACTCTAGTTTTACTAATATGAGAGATAAATGCCCTTTCATATTTGTAATATCAAGTTGTCGCCAGAGATAAGTCGATAGTTATCTACTAGGCTTCTACAAAAAAAGAATCCCTAATAGCACTTAAGTTTTAAAAATTAAAGGCTAGCATTAGATTTTTGTACACTAAGACTGGAACTTTTTCTGTGTATACGCTGAGTTCCAAACATTTAGGGGAAGGGGGCAAAATGTAAAAGCGAACATAAAGGTACATTTTGTTAGTTTTTTGGGAAGTTTATTATTTTTAAAAGACACAAAACTAAAGGAGTAAAGAAAAAGTTGTCCTTTCCAAAATCATAACAGTTTCTAAATGTTCTTTGAAATGTATCGCTTCATTTTGAAAAACACAACTCGCGGGAAAGTTAAAAATGAGCGATTAACAAACATGAAGGAATACCTAAGTTACAGAAACTGGCAACATGAAGAAAAGGTTTTCATCAAATACGTTTTCTACTTACTTTTATGGTTCATATTAGCCTTTTTACCTCGATCACTTCAGTTCTAATCTCTTTAAGGCTCTGTACTAGTCTGTACTGTTATGCCCTCTTTTACCTTCTACCAATATAAAGTAGATAAAAACAGACGTTA
This sequence comes from Kuschelorhynchus macadamiae, assembly GCA_030620095.1. Classification (NCBI taxonomy): domain Eukaryota; kingdom Metazoa; phylum Arthropoda; class Insecta; order Coleoptera; family Curculionidae; genus Kuschelorhynchus; species Kuschelorhynchus macadamiae. Next base: position 250,235 of record JAUTXW010001340.1, on the reverse strand, counting down.
GGCGTATCACGGCCTAATAAACCGATATTAGGAGCAGACAATTAAAAATATCCTGCTTAAAGTTTCTAAATATATTTCCCAAAATGTTATCTTTAGTCCCTCAAGCTCCCCACCTCCCCCGCTATCGGCATCTATGTCACCAAAAGAGTTTAACTACAACAATGCACGAGTCTCATTCGGGAATAAAAAAACAACAAACAAATCAGCTATTGGAGACTCTTGCTTGTCATGGTTTTACAATATTATAATAACATTCAGTCTATTGACGCACATGCAAAAAATTGCTTAAGAAAATAGTTCATAGGCAAAATAAACAAATTTAAAAATATAGATTAAAAAATTATTATTATTATATGAAATTGGCCTAAACCTAATCTACTGCAGAAAAATTAATTTGTTAATAAAGACAATTTTATCAAAATAAAAAAATTGACACCAAAAGCTGCAAGATTAAAATATACTGGCATCTTGAAAACCTGCACCTCAGCCCACCAATTAAAAGAGCTTTCTCTAAGAATCTGACTTAAAGCAGTTTTGTTTTCCAAAAAGCATAAGAGAACGATTGTTGACGATATGGCGAACAATATTAATAATATGTATTAGTTATTTACTTTCGAGGTAAGTATCGCCACCTTTACCTGTGGTTACTCCAAAGCCCTTAACAATGCATAATAGTGTATATGAACTGCTTGTCTTGGCTTCAATAATACCTTTTCATTGATCTAAATGACCACCCTTCAATGGCAGGCATTGCCCATGGTGACTCACTGTTAACATAATCTCTGGAAAATACACAAGTATGCTGACAGCACACAGTTTTTCAAATTTGAAGATTTGTTACATCCTTTTCAAGTATTAAAAAAATGGTACACTTTTCCTGACAGTACAAAAATTAAAAATGCAAGCTGTGCCAATTGTATAAAGTTAACCATTGTCTTCATACTTATGGCTCTAGCAAAATATAGGCTTTTGATTTAGTTTAATATGACTCACTGGATATCAATTCTCATTTCAGTGGAAACAAAGTATCAATATTTACTAATCCAACTGCCGCCTACATCCTTTATATGTTAAACTGGAAGGAAGGGAGTTGACAATATCAGGGCAAGAAATGTGGGTATGTTTAGCAACCCAACACAAAACAGTAGTATTTATTATTGCTCGAAAACTTGTAAACATTTTAGGGTAAATTCTTATAAAATATATACATAGCAACAAAAAACTGTAGAGGCTTGTTTTTTTAAACCTATTTTCAGATTTTTTATATTATATATCCAGCAACGCCGGGGAAAAAATAACTACGCGCCGTACTATCGACCAATTTATAAAATTTTGCCATCAAAACATTCAGTGTTTGTCGAATAAAGTTTTAGATGTAGACTTGGCTCTAACAGGCAATAACCATTATGACTTTTTATTATTGACAGAACATTGGCAAACCGCGCATCAATTAGATCAAATAAAATTTAAAAATTTTAGTTTATGTTGTAAATTTTGTAGAACTGAAATGAAGCATGGGGGGGGTGGCAATTTATAAACGGGATACATGTAGTTTTAAGTTTGATATTTGTGATGTGTCTGACTATTGTAGGGAAGGAATTTTGGAGTGTGCTTGTTTAAAAATTAATTCTGTTAACATTATTTTAATTGTTTTATATCGTCCACCAAATGTAAATTTTAGTGAATTTTTATCAATTTTTAGTTGTCTAGTAATGAAACTTGCACAGCCATCATACTCATTTGTAATAGGTGGTGACTTTAATATTAATTTTTTAGTTCCTAGTACAGACTTAAGCTGTTTTACAGATATAATGTCAACTTTTAATTTGGACTATATTATTAGAGACCCCACAAGAGTAACAGGAAAGTCTAGCACATGCATAGATAACTTCATAGTAAGCGCCGATACAGATTCACAAGCTACGGTAATTGATATGAGTCTTTCCGACCATTTTTCACAATTCCTCTGTGTGAGATTGGTAAAAGGTTTATTAAAGGAATCGACGAGTTTTATGTATAAAATAATTACTTCTGAAGGTAATACTAAGCAATTTATTGATTATATAAGAGGGGAGAATTGGGCTGAGGTCTTTAATCAGACAAACGCAGAAAGTGCTTTTGATTCTTTCTCGGACACTCTACATTACTACTTCGAACTATGTTTTCCGATAAAAAAATGTTATTTTAAATCCAAGAAAAAAGTAAGCGGTTATATTTTATCCCCAGAATTAAAAAAATTAAAAGAGAAAGTCACATTATTTTTGGAGCTTTCAAAAGTTGATAATAAGTATAAAGAACCAGCAAAATATTTAAATAAAATCTACAGAGAGAAACTCAGGATTTCTCGGCAAGTGGAAAATGACAATAAAATACACAATTCAAGTAATAAATCAAAAACAATGTGTCAAATTATTAATAATCTCCAAAAGAAAAATATTAACTTAAAAAAAGTAGAGTTTTTTAAAGGAGATGAACAAATAGGTAGTGGAGAAGTTGCCGAGAATTTTAATAAACATTTTATAATACCAAATTCCCATGGTGAGATTGACTATGAATTTTTAAATTCGAATGTCCCTTGTTGCTCATCCTCAGTTTTCCTCTACCCAGTCTGTGAACCAGAGGTTTTAGCTTTGATGAATAGGTTGAAGAATTCAAATTCTAGTGGTCCTGATGGGGTTTCTAATAATATTCTTAAAAAATGTAAGTTTTACTTGTGTACTGTTTTTACATATTTAATTAACTTGTCTTTCACTGAATGTGTGTTTCCCAAAAAGCTTAAACTTGCAGCGGTGATTCCTATTTATAAAAAATGTAATCCGAATGACTACAGTAACTATAGGCCAGTAAGTTTGTTGTCAAGTATATCCAAGATATTTGAACTTAGTATAAAGGACCGGTTAATTGACTTTTTTGAAAAGAATATCCTACTATCTGATACGCAACATGGGTTTACAAAACAGAAGAGTACTGAAACAGCGCTTTCTTTTTTTCATAATAAGATCGTGGATGCAATTGATAAAAAGTTAAGTACTATGGGGCTGTTTGTTGACTTTTCTAGAGCTTTTGATATGGTAAACCATCAGATTTTGTTGTCGAAACTATCAAGATACGGTGTTCGAGGTCAATTTCTTCAATTGCTTGAATCTTACCTTGAAGAGCGTTTTCAATATGTAAAAATCAACAATGAAAATAGTACATCTAAACTTATATCTCAGGGCGTTCCCCAGGGTTCAATTTTGGGCCCCTTACTATATTTGATATTTGCTAATGACCTTATTTTTTATCTTTCTAAAGACACATCAGATATTTTTCCTGTTTGTTATGCGGACGATACTAACATTCTGATGATTGGGCCTGATCTACCGTCTCTTAAAGTTATCGCTGAAAATATTTATAGAAAAATAATATCCTGGTCAGAGAAGAATAATTTAATATTGAATAAGGCTAAAACGAATGTTCTTTGTTTTACACACTCAAAAAGACAAACTGACAATAGTGTTGCATTGTTTGAAAACTCACCTGACACGCTTGCGCCCATAAGTGAAACGAGGATGTTGGGTGTGGTGTTTGACGATGGGCTACTCATATTGATGCATTATGTAGTAGGCTTCGGAGAACCTGTTATGCATTAAGCTATCTTAGGAATCACTGTGGTCAGGACACTTTGTTGACTTTATACTACGCTAATTTTCACTGTCATGTCAAATATGGCATTTTGATTTGGGGCAGAGGTAAAGAAAGCAGACGGGTCTTTCTATTGCAGAAATACGCGTTAAGGATAATAGGGGGTCTTTCACATAGAGAGTCTTGCAGGACGCTGTTCAGGGGTTTAAAAATTTTAACAGTTTTTGACCAGTACATTCTGGAAGTATGTCTTTATGCATACAAAAATAAATTGCTACTTCAATCAAATAGACCATCCCACAATTACAATACACGTGCTAAAGACTTGCTGTTGCCCGATAGTCACCGTACGTCTTTTTTTCAGAAACACTTTATATATATGCTGCTTGTAAATTTTATAATGCACTTAATGATGATATTCGTAAGTCCCGCAGTATTCCTATTTTCAAAAATAAAGTCAAGAAATTGCTTTTGGGAAAAAATTGTTATTCTTTTCAGGATTTTTTTGTATAACCTGACATGTTTTTGCTATGTTTTTTTTGTACCTTTGAGTTTTTCTCCAATTATTGTACAGTGTATATTTTTTTGTATGTTGCACTTTTCAATTGAAGAAAAACATTATTATTATTATTATTATTATTATTATTATTTTAAAACAAATAAAACCAGGCGAGAGCTTCAGTTTAATTATATTTTTGACCCTTTGTAAGAATACTGAATAGATATTTTTTAAATTTTAAAATAATGAGAAACTAAAATATTGAAAAGCGAGATAAATAATATGCTACAAAAAAATAAAAAACAAAAATATATAAAATTCGTTTATTAAAAAAGAAACTAAACCAAAAAATCTAACAAATCATGCACAGCACAATAAAAATATAAACTTTGCATTGTCACTCTCTACCAGCTAGTGTACCTGAATATCTTCAGGCTTATAACTTATGGGCTCCAGGTCTTTAATGTCGTCCAGCAGAAACTCAATTTCGTCAGGGCTATATAATATATCTGACACAGAATTAATATACTGACCTGGCTCAGACTGCATGTCACTCCACCCTTAAAGCTGAGGCACCGCCCCACTCCAATCCATGTTTTCCTTCCTGAAAAAAAATTTAAAAAAAAATTAATTACAAATCAATATAGAGATTTTAAGAAAAAATTGCTACTGTCAATTTATCATTTTGAGATTGCTGAAACACCCACCACTAATGTCTGGTGTTTTTATGTTAATTGGAATGTTGCTAGAGGTAAACCTTATAAATACAAATATTACCTCTATTTTCTTTGTTTTTTTTTAAGTTTAATTTTAGTTTACTGTATTTTACTTATAATATTATCCTGGTAGTAGGTTAAGGTTACCATTACAAGTAATTACTTTTCATTTCAAATAGTGTTTGTAAAGTGTACATTTAAATAAAATAAATAAAAATTTTAATTGCTCAAAATAACTGGCTTAGATTTATAATTTTATTTTAAATGTTTTGGTTAGGGAGGATTTCATTTATATTGTGGAAGACATGTCCAAAACAAATGGTAGAGATGTGAGTTTCAGTGCTGGGAACCTGTTCAGGGTTCTTAGCCGTTTTGGAATATCAAATTTCCTGACTTTTCCCTGACAATTTCACAAAAATTCCAGGTTATATCTTGAGAATATAGATTTAAAAAAAAAGCCAACAAAATTAATGAAACTAAACTTAAATGTAATTGTATAAGAAATACAAAATATTAAAGAAAATGCTATAATAATAGAGCAAGCAGGGTTACTTTAACTAGAAGAGGTATACATTTTAAAAGGATATTCTGTTTTACTTAAAATTAAGTAAAAAAATTCAGTTATGCAAAGCATTTAATAACAAGAAATTAAGTTTAAAAGTATTAAGTATAAAAGAAAAAATAGTAAGTACATAAGTATTATAAATTTTTCATCTCAGTTCCGATATTTCCAGTTCCATGGATGCTACTTCCTTTTCCAGTTTTTTCTATTTATTTTCTAAATGATAAAGTTCACTCTTTTTTTTTGACACCAATTTCATTTTCTTTACCTTTTCGGCGATTTAAAATAAACTGCGTCATAATGGACTCCTCCAACAGATTTTCAACTAAAATATTTTTATTAATGGAAAACCCCAACTCAACGGTGGCATTTCCATGAGAAAGGATCAAAATTGACTTAATAATATGCCACAATTTTGTAGTAGTAGTCATTTTGTCCCAAGAAATTGCAGAAAAATGTATCCAGTCGAAAAGACCAACATCAGTCTTATTAGTTGCTAAAAGAATATCTTTATAAAAAAAAATTTAATTTTAAAATTTATTAGAGACCTTTATCAATAACTTGGTGTTTTTTGATTAATTCATTTAGTATTTGTAATAGATCATCATACAAAAAAGGAACCATAAATTTATCGCTCTGATTTTTTTTTAAATGGTTCTAAAATAACAGCAATGTGTGAAAAAATGTTAGTCTTGGTTTTGAAAATATATCTTTTAAAGCCTTTTTTGTCTTAGTAACTGAAACATTTGATGGAAGCTTAGTGGCTTTTGGCCGGTTGCAAAAAGCTTAATTAAAGTTTAGAATGTTTAATGGAATGTCCAATTTGACAGCAGCTTGTCAAATCCGAAAGCTCGGTTAAATATTCTAAACAGCAATTAAGTTTTGTGCACCCAGGGTTTATCTTCCATTCAAATTTTAAGGGGAGAAAAAATGTCCAAAACCCTTTCTCAGACTCGAACATTTTCTACCTATCTAATTTTACAAAATGTATAGGGGAATTTGTCACATTTTACAAGAGGCCTAAAACTAGCTATCCTGACAGGTGAATCTTATAAAACATAATATACTGCCACTAAAAAGTCACACCATTCTTAATCCAATTTTCTAGTAATTCAAGTTACTATTTGGCGCCAGCAGACAAGTCTGAATATATGGGGGATGTTAAATAAAATATAGTTATATATGATAAATATAATTATAGTTATATAAACGCGATGAAATAATTTTGGATAAATACTATGAAGCAATGTTGGTGGAAATATAAATTTTATTATTTTTCCAGGTTTAGTATAAAATCCCCTGACCTATTATTTTTTGTGAAATCCCTGACCTTTCCCTGATTTTTAGTCGGATTTCTGAATTACCTGACTTTTCCAGGTTCTTCCAGTTTTCCAGTTCGCTAAGAACCCTGCTGTTGATAAAAGTCCCATCGGGGAGTGTGCTCAGTACACTATTTAACAGAAAAATGAGTTTAGCATTAGCCTACTTTATCATAGATGATAAAGGATGAAATTGGAAAACTTGGCTATGAGAAGTCAACGTCTGACATATAATGATTACAGAAGGTTCAGAGAACTAATATGTGATTTAATTTAGTTCTCATTGGTTAGAAGTTAGAATGTTTCTTCTGTCTTTAACACATTGCTTCTTAAGGGTTTTTTAACAATTGCCCCAGTTGCAGTTGCCTTTAACAATAAAGGTATATCACCTTCCCTTAAAAAAAAATACAGTTTCAAAAAAACTGGCTGTTAAATCATGTGGGCTAGATAACACCCTTCAACTTTTATTTAAACAGTTTTTTTTTCACAGAGCATCATTGGATTGTGGGCAATCTGTATCGGTTTTGCAGATAATACCACCACATACATTCGGTTCTGATGAATTATCGTCCATCATGCTCTGCTTAGTTATCCCTTCATTATCCAACTGCAACACTTTGTTTACTGTTTTATCCTCAGAGTGACCCGATTATGGAATGTGCAGCAAATGCCTTTCCATCATATCCTAATCTGCAAGTCTATATCTTCCATCAATGAACCGTTGCTATCTTCATTTAAATCAACAACAATACCTAGGGCTTCGTGTTCTGATCGTAGATAAAAAAATAAATAAAAAATATAAAGGTGTATATATGAATTAAGTGTAGAAGGAATATCATTTTAAGATTATGCTGATGACTGGAAACATTAAGTGAGCCATAAAATGCACATTATGCATTTGGACATTTGTTAGATTATAATACAATTCTATCCTCTTTTTTTTGTAGACTATAGCAGATAATGTTTACTTCTAATCAATCTATCTTTAATGTATTTTCCTCAATCACTTTAAAAAGACATTTGGTTTATTACAACAGTGTAGAGTTTAAGCCACATTATCAGATATTTGAAAATCATATAAAGCAAATCAAATACTTAAAAAATGCATTAAATATCTAGTTTAAAATCAAAACTATTGTAAATACTTCTACAAACCGTTAGTGAAATTCCACAAAACCGCATTCCACTTCTGAGCCAGCTTCAACCAAAAGCTGAAACAAAAAAATAGTTCAATGCATATAGTTTATATATATTATATTTATATGACTTTGATTAATTACCTCTCCTAAACGTTATTTCTTCCACTCGCTGCAACCTCTTTTTGACCTAAAAAAGTATGAATTCTAGACAAATAACTTACCACTAAATGATATATTAATGCTTTATTTTGTATTTCACTCATATATACATATTTTCATTAAATGTATAATATTTACTGGCGCTTAGACACGCAGTTCTCCTACTTTTTTATATATTAAACGAAAATAGGCGGACGCCATAAACACCGCCATATTATTAATCAAAGTAGGGCAATTTCGACCGGATTCTCTAGATAAAAAGACTACTACCACATTCCTACTGCCTTGAAAGGCCTTGAAACTTCCTAAACTAAGATAATTTCTATCGTGCTCCTGCGCATTAGCCTCTATTACATAGCATCTTTGTTGCGTGAAGGTGTTCATGTCCCTAATATAAAACCAATCAAACGAAGTAGAGTAGATGCCCATGAGTGTAGATTATTTGGAGGGTTTTTATTTGAGAAAATTACACACACGAAAAAAATTGTATAGAATCGTGGGTGCGTTAAGAAGTTATTATGATTTTCAGGTACACAATACCTACTTTGCACATTACGCATATTATTAAATATACATAATTCGGAGAACCATTGAAGTAAATTAAGCAGAACCTGGTGTTAACGTTACTTTGGCTTCGCACCAAGACCACTTGCTTGCTCCCCTAAAATAAACGTTTATTATCAAAACAGACTCAAATTTTTAAATAAACCGTCATTTTTTTAGCCTAGTTGTCTAACATCGGCTTAAAGCGGATATGTTAATTATTATATGATTTTCAAAATTTAAATTCTGTGTGAAAATCACCACTATTAATTATAGATATATCATGACCTGTTTGTTTAAATTTAATATACAGAGTGACCAACTAACTTCTGTTTTATTTATCTTATTTTGAGTAAATTACGAAATTTGCAAAGTAACTTTTTAAATTTGTTAATTTCATTTTACAGCATGACTACGGTAACAGCAGTAGTACTTCCGCATTTCTATTATAGTAACATTAGTGACGTCATTACAAATACCGGAATATAAACAAAGTACGCAACAATAGGTCAGCTGTTTTTGTAAAAAAGTTACTTTTGTATAAGCTCAAAGTAACTGAACTTCAAAAGAATAATAACAAGATCTAAAGAAATACGGAATTGCTAATTATCATTGGTGATTGTAATGAACATACAGTACAGGCTGAACTATTTGCCTTAAAGGACCTATGTTTGATTAGTGATTAGTTCAACAATTATATACAAGAAAGTTAGTTGATTAATTAGTACAATAATGTATAAGCTTAGTACATTTATTTATAATCTTGGGCAACCCTTATATTAGGTTGGTTTGTACTTACTACCCAAGGCCTGTCAAAGACCTTGCTTACTACCTAGAAAGAAAAAATGAGGATTTTCGGGATGTTGGATGACTGGGATGTGACATTACTAAATTAGGTTAGGTGAAATTAGTTATTATTTTTGTTTTAATTATAAGTATAAATAAGTTTTATATATTTCCCAATGTCCGATAAAGATTATGCACCCCTCAGTGCAGCTTGTGTCAGGGCTCTTAACGATAAGCTTTATGATAAAAGAAAAACAGCTGCACTGGAAATAGAAAAGTAAGTTTGATATTAGTTTCTCTCAAAATACTTTATTGTTTATTTTTTCATAGAATGGTAAAGGAATTTGCAGCAGTAAATAATATCGGGCAAATAAAACGTATACTGAAAATCCTAGGGCAGGATTTTGCCTTATCTCAAAATCCTCACGCAAGAAAAGGTGGCTTAATCGGACTGGCAGCAATTGCAATTGCTTTAGGAAAAGTGGGTTTTTAAATGCAAAATATATATCATAACTCGTAACCTAATAATTTTAATATTTACAGGATACTGGTGGCTATACAGATGAATTAATAAAACCAATCTTAGGATGTTTATCTGACCAAGACCTTCGTGTTAGATATTATGCATGTGAATCTTTATATAATGTTGTTAAGGTATCAAGAAGTGCAGTTTTACCACATTTCTCCCCGATATTCAATGCTCTAAGCAAAATTGCAACTGATTCAGATCAGAATATAAAGAATGCTTCAGAATTACTAGATCGGTTATTAAAGGTATGAAATGTTATGTGAAAGTACAGTATGTGAAATAATGTTTCTATTAACAAGATTGCTCCTCATATGCAACTCTCTTTAAGGATATAGTAGCTGAAAGTAGTTCTTTCGATCTTGATGGATTCATACCATTGCTCCGAGAGAGGATATATACAAGAAGTCCATTCTCTCGTCAGTTTGTAATATCATGGATTTCAGTATTAAACAGTGAACCAAGTTTAGATCTTATCAGTTATTTGCCTGAAATATTGGATGGATTATTTAGAATATTGGAAGACACAAACTTGGAAGTTAAGAAAATGTGTGAGACAACATTGGGAGAATTTTTAAGGAACATCAAGAGTGACCCTTCCAGAGTAAATTTTGGAGCTATGATTAATATTCTGATAAACCATGCTCAGGAAAAGAATGATGAATTAGTACAGGTAAGTGTTTGGTTTAATTTATATTTTTATTATTATTATTATTATTTTATTTTAGTCGTCAAAAAGTACCAGAATCTAAATTATAAAATGTAGTTTTTCTGATAAAAAAAAGTTTTTTTTTTAGTTTACTGCAATCACTTGGATTAAGGAATTTGTTCAGTTATCGGGCCCTGCTATGTTACCATTTATGTCTGGAATATTTACAGCAATTCTGCCATGTTTAGCCTATGATGCAGATGCTCGGAGAAGTATCCTTATTTATTTTACTATGTAACTTTAATGTATTAACCACTAACTTAGTTTTTCAACTATTTCTCACAACAGCTAACACATGCTTAACTTACTCATCCATTGAAATCCCCCCCATAACGTATTTAAGTATTTTTGTTAGTACAAGAAATTTAAAAAATATTGGGGCCTGGGGTTTTGTATATACTCTTTGCATTGGTAGGTATTGGAAAATTATGTACATTTACTGGTCAAACATATTTGATTGAACAATAAAATTGAACAAACAATTTGAGCAATATTTATTTTACAGAAATACTGGAATATTGATTTATTCATGCTCATAAACATTACAGTAGTAAATTAAGATTTTCAAATTATATTATAAAAAGAAATTTACATTATAACAATTGTTTTCAAAAATTCATCGATACTGTAGAAATCATGTCTTAACAGATACTTCTCACCCAGCTCACCAACTGTTTTTCATTCAGATATTTAATATGCTCTGGGAGTTTGATAAAAAAATTTAGGTGCATAAATAGGGCTTCTTCAACTTTCAGAAATGTATGCTTATGTTACATTTTAACCTAGTATCATAAGCATAATGTGCACAACTGAGACTATAGTTAATCAAAGTTCTCCTAACATAAACAAGCAACTCATAATAAAGGTCTGTCTGACATCTGCAAAATGCAGGTCATCCACCACTTGTACAGCCCTTCTCTGGAGTTTAAAAACTCTGCTTGCTTGAGTAGAGCAAATATGCTATAATTACAGTGCAGCTGAGACAGAGCATGAAAAGCCACTAGGAGAACTCTGCTGTCATCTCTCTAAAATTTTGCATGAATGGTCCACAATGTGTTCTTGATTTATATCTCCCAGACTGAAAAAATATTATTTCTGTTTTTTTTTTACTTGTTTTGACTGTGTCATCTGTGTAATAAGAAGGTTTAAATTTTTAGAAATGGCTGTTGTGTCATTCAGTAGGGGCACCAGAATTGACCCCTGGGGCACTCCATGCCCAACAGATAGTGACCCTAAATGTTTTCCTCTCAAGAAAGTCTATTGCATTCTACCTGTGAGATAAAGACCCACTATCTGAATGCTTGTTGAATCATAGAATCATATGTATTAAATATCTTCAAACCCATAACAGTATACTCAAGCACAGAAAGTATTACAGTAGCTGTTGATTTAGATTTCATAAAACTAAATGGATTTTTTGAAAATAGGTGTATTGTTGATATTTTAACAAAACCTTTGGCAGTGCCAGTAGCAAGGTAATAGGCCTATAATTATTAACATCATTATAATCACCTTTCTTTTGAATAGGGACACTTTTGGATCTTTTGAACACATCAGGATAAATACCTTCATTTATGCAATAGTTTATTAGATATGTTAGTGGCATAACTAATGTATTTTTCTTTTGTTTTTATGATGAACTGTATTATAGCCAAAAATATTGCTACTTTTTATTTTAAAATATTTACAGCATGAGCAATGAGAGTAACCTCTCTGAAGATGAAGTCACTAGTGGCTGGTATTGTGTTTAAATCAAGCAGGTATTTATCAGATATTGTTTCTGCCTGGGGCATATAACTGTTTCAGGCACATTAGCAAAGAAAGAATGAAAGGTGTCTGCTGTATTGATTTCATGACATGATTGTTTTTTATTTACTCCCCTATAATCATTTAATATCAGCCCCTTGACTCAAGTTTGAATTTGTCTGTCATTTAAAACCAATTATGGCATATCTGTATTGTAGTCTATACTGATTTCTTAAATCGTCAACCATGGGGATTCTAGAATTGTTAAAAAGGTCACTCAGAAACCTGAGACACCTCTCTCTCAGGATCACACGTCAGGTTGGCATTTACATCAGATTTCACAAAAACACCTTTCACTGTATCACAACTATGCATTTTTTTTTACTTTAAAATATTAATTAAAATTATCACGGAATATATTCATAAAAGTATTACACTTCAGGTTGGCATTTAAATCAGGTTTCACAAAATACCTATTTGTATAATTTGGTATATTTAAGAGTCTATTTGTCTTTTCTGCACTCATAGGTGGATGAAGATTTATTGTTTGTGACCTACGGTTTGCTTTATTAAAAATATCAGCTATATTAATTTCAACTGCTAAATGATTGGATAATACTGCATCTACAGGTAAAGTTTTCAAACATAAAAAACCTATTTGTCGTAGAGATTTGCCACTTGGGAGTGCTGCTGGGCAGTCAGCTTATATTCCATAGTCATATTGATAAAATAATGTTACGAGTTGTGAGAAACCTGGGCTTTGTTACTGGACATAGCAAATATTTTTCCTAATACAGTAGAGACTCGATAATCCGGACTAATTAAAACACGGTCAATCCGGATTATCAAAAATCCGGATTACCACGATTAATTTATTTACTTTTAATAAAACCCCTAAAACTACGTATAAAAGATTAATTTATTAAAAAAAATACATGTAGTTATAAAGAACTTGCTCTGAATTCTTAACATGCGCCCATAATTTAAATTTAAATGTAGCTACATTTTTTAAACACAAACATACACAAACTTATACAAATCTTAAATAGAGGTGTATGTAATATACGTATGTACATAAATTAATATCTATTCATTAATGCATAAAGTCTGTAATTTTGGTTTGTTTAACTTTTTTTTGACTCAAAATGAAAGCCTGGTCTCGCAATTTTCTTAATATAAGTAATTCATTTAAAGGCACACTGTTCTCTTCTGCCCAATCGATGCATTGCTGGAAACACTTAGTGGCTAATTCATGCTTTACTGAAGAAGTTACACCAACGTCTTCTTCCTCTGGATCATTCTGATTATCGTCTTCATCAATTGTAGGTATCATATTGACATTGTTGTTAAGCCAAAAATCAATTTCAGCGTCTTCATGATCAGCGTCAGCATCAAGTTCTTGTACTAGGTTCAAAATTTCTTGTCTACCATTTTTTTCAGCTAAAATTCTTTGCTGTATGACAGACAGTGGTAGCAAATCACCTGGGTTACACTCTGCTGTTAGAGTTAGTTTATTCCAGCACTTTTCTAAAACACTAGGTAACACACTCTCCCACGCCTCATGTAAAAACCACACAGCATCTTTTAGATTAATACTTTTTAAGCATTGCACGATATCTTGCTCACTGCGCAAAATGTGTGATAATAAATTTTTTCTATAAAATAACTTTGTTAGCTGAATAGCATTTTGGTCCATTGGTTGAATTAACGCTGTGCAGTTTGGAGGCAGAAACATAGTTTTAATTTTTCCATCGTCACTGATCAAACCTTCTTCTGTATCATGACTAGGAGCATTGTCAATCAGGAGTAGGGCGTTTTCAGGTAGATTATTTTCTCGCGAGAAATGTCTGGCTTGCTTAACAAATGAATTGTGAAACCAGTCCTTGAAAACAGTGGATGTCATCCATGCATTTTTGGTAGCCCTGTATTCAACTGGCAAATTTGTATTCAAAAATGAGCGAGGCTTCTTTGCTTTTCCGATAACCAGTAATTTCAGTTTGTTTGTACCATCAGCGTTACAACATGCCATAAAAATTACTCGTTCTTTGCTGGTTTTACGCCCTTGTGCATTTGCTTCCTTTGAATGAACTAATGTTTTCTCTGGAAGGAGTTTCCAAAACAATCCGGATCTACATCTGCATTGTAGATCTGGCTGGGCAACAAACCGTTTTTTTCGATAAGTTTTAAAAGCTTTTCTTTAAACGGATCAATGGCGCTACTATCGTTGGTTAACTTTTCTCCGCAGATTTTTAAAGTTCTTAGACCATGTCGATTTTTAAAATTGATAATCCAACCTCTGCTTGCGTGAAAGTTATCATTCCCATAACACTGCGAATAGAACTGTTTTGCCTTTTGTGCTAAAATTTCATATGAAATAGGTGCATGCCGACTTCTTTGCCGTAAAAACCAAAAATACAGTAGCTTTTCCATTTTAGGATATTCACATTGTCTCAAGGTCTTTCTAGACCCTCTCCATATTTTACCGCTAACTGTTTATTTGGCACACCCTGGCTTGGCTGTTTAAGTATTTCGCTTTTTATTTCAAGGGTCAGCATAATATGTTGTCTTTTTCTTGGAGCCATAATTCACACGTTCTTACTTATGCTATGCAAGCAACAAACTGACCCGTCAAGACGTGTTAGTAAAGTAGTGGGGAAGAACCGCCTTGAACAAATAATTAATGTTTCCAAAATCCGGATTAGCGAAACATACGAAAATTCGGATTACAGAGTACGCAATGTATTTAGGTAATGGTCCGAATTACCGCGGAATCCGATGTATAGAGGATCCGGATTATTGAGTCTGTACTGTACTTAAAATTGTCGTACTGTTCAGTGGTATATGGAATATGTTTCAGTGGTTTGGGCACAATATTGTCCATAAAATGTGATGAAGATTGAAGCAGTTACTCAGGAAAAGTGCAGAAAATTTGCTGACGCCCTTCTGCTCTATAAACTTTTTACCAGCATTATCTCCTAGCTACTTCTGTTATGCAGTGAACTCTGTTTAGTAATTATAATAGTTCATTGTTCAACATACCATTTTATCACGCAAATGTATGGCTATTTAATAATAATTGGTTGGATACCTTTAATTATAGTTTGTCTGGTTTTAGACTGCAGGTCAAGAAACAGTTGTGATGTTTGTAATAACTAAAAGACGAGTACAACTAGTGCCAAAATGAATACACAAAACAATACCAGAGTCACCAACAGGTAGCTGGAATATTGTCAATGTTTTTATTGTCATTTTTGAGTGGTGTCGTTTTGTTAGTGTATTGTAAAAAATGCGTGTACTACTGAAATATATAAATAAAATAATTAAATACCAAAAGTCCACACTAGTTTCTTTTTTCATTTTTAGTTATTAGTTATTGTTGTATACAGTTTTCATTGGGCTGAGCTAGTCTAATACAAAATAAAAGAAAAACACAGCAAATTAAATAATTTGACAATATATAGCAGAAAATGGATTCGTTGGGATGACCGCTAAAGCAATGGAATTTGGCTAACCATAGACACGTGTTTCTGACTTAAGGTCTTCATCAGTACAGTCAACTAGTTGAAAGACGAGTACAACTAGTGCCAAAATGAATACACAAAACAATACCAGAGTCACCAACAGGAGCAAAACCGACATTTGTGATTACCAAGAGAACATCCGAAATCTTCGCCGGACTTGATACTCTATTTACCACGGAGCAGCATATAGCCACCTGTGGCGAAACTCATAACCCATGAGTAGTAAATCAAAATAAGGAAAATATATAGCGCGGTTAGAACTAGTATATAGCAGAAAATGGATTCGTTGGGATGACCGCTAAAGCAATGGAATTTGGCTAACCATAGACACGTGTTTCTGACTTAAGGTCTTCATCAGTACAGTCAACTAGTTGAAAGACGAGTACAACTAGTGCCAAAATGAATACACAAAACAATACCAGAGTCACCAACAGGAGCAAAACCGACATTTATGATTACCAAGAGAACATCCGAAATCTTCGCCGGACTTGATACTCTATTTACCACGGAGCAGCATATAGCCACCTGTGGCGAAACTCATAACCCAAGAGTAGTAAATCAAAATAAGGAAAATATATAGCGCGGTTAGAACTAGTATATAGCAGAAAATGGATTCGTTGGGATGACCGCTAAAGCAATGGAATTTGGCTAACCATAGACACGTGTTTCTGACTTAAGGTCTTCATCAGTACAGTCAACTAGTTGAAAGACGAGTACAACTAGTGCCAAAATGAATACACAAAACAATACCAGAGTCACCAACAGGAGCAAAACCGACATTTGTGATTACCAAGAGAACATCCGAAATCTTCGCCGGACTTGATACTCTATTTACCACGGAGCAGCATATAGCCACCTGTGGCGAAACTCATAACCCAAGAGTAGTAAATCAAAATAAGGAAAATATATAGCGCGGTTAGAACTAGTATATAGCAGAAAATGGATTCGTTGGGATGACCGCTAAAGCAATGGAATTTGGCTAACCATAGACACGTGTTTCTGACTTAAGGTCTTCATCAGTACAGTCAACTAGTTGAAAGACGAGTACAACTAGTGCCAAAATGAATACACAAAACAATACCAGAGTCACCAACAGGAGCAAAACCGACATTTGTGATTACCAAGAGAACATCCGAAATCTTCGCCGGACTTGATACTCTATTTACCACGGAGCAGCATATAGCCACCTGTGGCGAAACTCATAACCCATGAGTAGTAAATCAAAATAAGGAAAATATATAGCGCGGTTAGAACTAGTATATAGCAGAAAATGGATTCGTTGGGATGACCGCTAAAGCAATGGAATTTGGCTAACCATAGACACGTGTTTCTGACTTAAGGTCTTCATCAGTACAGTCAACTAGTTGAAAGACGAGTACAACTAGTGCCAAAATGAATACACAAAACAATACCAGAGTCACCAACAGGAGCAAAACCGACATTTATGATTACCAAGAGAACATCCGAAATCTTCGCCGGACTTGATACTCTATTTACCACGGAGCAGCATATAGCCACCTGTGGCGAAACTCATAACCCAAGAGTAGTAAATCAAAATAAGGAAAATATATAGCGCGGTTAGAACTAGTATATAGCAGAAAATGGATTCGTTGGGATGACCGCTAAAGCAATGGAATTTGGCTAACCATAGACACGTGTTTCTGACTTAAGGTCTTCATCAGTACAGTCAACTAGTTGAAAGACGAGTACAACTAGTGCCAAAATGAATACACAAAACAATACCAGAGTCACCAACAGGAGCAAAACCGACATTTGTGATTACCAAGAGAACATCCGAAATCTTCGCCGGACTTGATGCTCTATTTACCACGGAGCAGCATATATCCACCTGTGGCGAAACTCATAACCCAAGAGTAGTAAATCAAAATAAGGAAAATATATAGCGCGGTTAGAACTAGTATATAGCAGAAAATGGATTCGTTGGGATGACCGCTAAAGCAATGGAATTTAGCTAACCATAGACACGTGTTTCTGACTTAAGGTCTTCATCAGTACAGTCAACTAGTTGAAAGACGAGTACAACTAGTGCCAAAATGAATACACAAAACAATACCAGAGTCACCAACAGGAGCAAAACCAACATTTGTGATTACCAAGAGAACATCCGAAATCTTCGCCGGACTTGATACTCTATTTACCACGGAGCAGCATATAGCCACCTGTGGCGAAACTCATAACCCAAGAGTAGTAAATCAAAATAAGGAAAATATATAGCGCGGTTAGAACTAGTATATAGCAGAAAATGGATTCGTTGGGATGACCGCTAAAGCAATGGAATTTGGCTAACCATAGACACGTGTTTCTGACTTAAGGTCTTCATCAGTACAGTCAACTAGTTGAAAGACGAGTACAACTAGTGCCAAAATGAATACACAAAACAATACCAGAGTCACCAACAGGAGCAAAACCGACATTTGTGATTACCAAGAGAACATTCGAAATCTCGCCGGACTTAATTTGACAATGTATGTTCAGAATAACCAAGAAAAATTCCCAAGAAATTCTCTATATCACCAGTATCCAAACAGAAGTAGAAACGAACTCACCAATACATAGATCAAGATTTTATGAAAAATTCCCCTATTATGCGTGTATTCAAATCTACAACAAACTCCCAAATAATATTAAGGTAGCAAATATCACGATCCAATTTAGAAAGAGACTGACTAGCTATCTAGTAGGAAAAGCGTACTACACCCTCAAAGAGTTTCTGGAGCAATAAAATACCTGAAATTGTCTGTATTCATATTGTTGTAATGTTACATGTAATGTGTAAATTTGTCTAAATGTAAGGTAATATTAATATTGTCTGTATATATGCTTCCTCTGAATTGTGATCTTACTGTACTTCGTAAACATGTCTAGTATAATTTTTGTAAGTTTTGTGATATTTTTTTAATAGATTAGGCTTAAGTGAATTTTATGATGAACCCATTGTCATTGTGACCTTTTGGACTAATAAAATAATATTATTATTATTATTATTAAAGAGCTGCAACCCTGCAAATTGACTGGTCAATGGACTGGTTCGCAACTCTACACTTATCTTCTAGTATACAGAGTAGATCAAAAAGACAAAATGCAAGATTCATTTATTGAACAGGGTGTTTTGATTAAGTATATTGATTTTTTGATCTACTGTATACCATTAAATTTACATAGTTTTTCAATACCTGCACAAAAAGTGATGAAAAGAATTTTTTTGTAGGATTAATAATAGATAAGTTAAGATGGAGTGCACATTATTAATAAAAAGGCACTAATGGCCAATTTTACAATTTGTAGATTTAAACATCGAAATCATAAATAAACTTAAGATGTGTGGAAAAGGTACCTTTATAGTATATAACCCAATAATCCTTAAGTGCCTTGCCTTAAGTTAATTGGTAAATAGGGTATCAATTAATCCAATATACATTTTTTGATTCCATCATTAAGTAGAAGTAAGTCCATAACAAATTTTGTTGTTTACCAATATTACCAACTTAAGTTCTATAAACGATATAGGTAATATTGTTTAGATAACCCATATAACCACCGTATGTAACAAATTATTAGTGAGAGGATGTTTTATATTGAGAGTTAAGGTTTTAGAGCTGAATGTGTCCTCAACATGCGTATACTTTGTTCTTATTGATTCACATCTACATATTAATGTATGGCTTTGGAGATGCTGCTCAAAACAACTTTTTAAATCTGTGTTAATTCTTCAGAAGCATGCAGGGCCCACTTTGTACAGGGTAAAAAATTGTGGTACGTGTAGACATGTTCCAGTATTTTTATTCTCAAAACAGTATTCATAGTACTTCGTAAATTTGGACACGATAATCGAAGAAATCCTCTATGTTCAGCATGTCAAATACAAACAGTTCCAATTCCAAAGTCTTCATTCATTACAAATTAAATTTTTTATAATGGGAAATAACTTTTTCATCCCCTTCCAATTAGTTTAAGTGAAATTGAAGATCTGAAATGGTTTAGAATTTGTCACAAATTTGCTGCTTGCGAAACTCTTCTGTTCAGTGGAAGAATGTTACAAATTAACTTTTTAAATTGGTTATGTAAATTTTATTTATTGACTAGTAAATATTGACTTTTTTTTGTGTTCATTATTTTAACTATCTAGGATGCTGGTTTGTATGTTGTATGTTATATGTTTTATTTTTCACTTTACTTACAATGACTGTACGTGACTATAAATCTACATAAGTATGTTTATTAATCATTGGCTTAATTTATTTTTTGTATGTAGCTATTTTATATATTACATTACCTAAGTTTTTTTTTAAATTCAGCTTTATCACTTGTATACCCTCTACACTTTGCATATCAGACCGTCTTGAGTATTGCTCGCATATAGGGCAGTGGCGGCTCGTGGGTTCAAAAACAGCGCCGCCGGTGAAAATATTTCGGGGTGCCACGCCCAAAATGGCTTTTTTTACCTTTTTATAGTGTTAATTATCCATAGCTTTGGAGCGTTTTTTAATACTTAGGGGAAATAATATGAATTTATAAGATTTTAAATATATTTTTTTTTGTTCTTGAAAAAATAGTTATGTACCTATATCTTAATGGGTGCTTGCGCACCTACATGAATTATTGTACCATAAGCGCCAATCTACCATTTTACTATACCAAAGCATAATTATGTATGTAATCAAAAGATGTAAGTACTTACTCACACCCTTGCCTCGACCCTTGCGTTCAATTTCGGTCGAATCTATCTACTTTTTAAATATAAGCTCTATTCTTCGATTTTTCAAAGCTGCAAATTTATCGATAATATCGTGGTAAAATGGTTTTACACTTAGAAGTTCATTTAAAAGTCCTTTTTCAATAGAAAGTCTTCTAAGTTAGAAAGCCTGTTTTCTGTCATTGAGTTAACGTAGATATGTTTTGATTCTTTTTAAGCATGATAAACTACGTTCAACTGATACGCCGGTAGAGGGAATTGTCACAACTAGGCAAAATAATCTTCAAGCTTCCTTAAAAATATCTCTATTTTCGTATAGCATCTCCAACATTCGATCTAACTGAGTATTGCGATAATTTTCATTATTATAAATAAAGATTAATTCATTTTTGAGCCTTGATAAATCGGAAAATATATTAGGGAAGCATACTTTTAAATTATTTAATGATTCCATGGGAAAGACTATCGAATACTCTGCAAACCTGGTGGTGAAAATTGTTGTCATTCCTCTTTTCGTTTAAAAGTTGTTGGGTTTTCCCAATGTGTGACATACAAAGATTTATATTTAGTGAGCGTTTCTGTCAGTGGCGGCTCGCGGGTAAAAAGTAAGTGAATTGCAAATGAAGCAAGAAAATATCGCAATAATTTTTTTTCCTCAATTTTTTTTTTATATGTGGAAGGGGTAGAATATTTTTTACGACTTACCTAAATTTTGTATTTTGAATCAATTTTCCTATCCTTCATAGCAGCAAATTTATTTATAACATCCTCATAAAATGGATGAGTTGCCCTAATCTCCTCCAGACATTCCTTTTGAATTGAAATATTGCCTAGAGAAGTAAGTCTGAGATATTGTATTTCTTAAATAAGTTTTTACACGTTTGAGGCAAGAAAAACTTCTTTCCACTCAAGCACTTGTCGACGGTATTGTCGAAATAAGGGAAAACATTTTATATGCTTTGGTTAAAATATCTTTATTTTCATTAATTTTTTTCACTTGCTCTTGCAGCGATATATTCCAATTACTGTCATTGGCAAAAATAAGACCAAGCTCATTTTTAAGTCGTTGACTTTTTGAAAATATTTCCCCATATAACTGTAACAAATTTTCAAACGGGACAGCAGATTCAAACATAAAAATGTAAGTTTTTCAGAGTCTTGAAAGCTTAGTGTCATTTCCATTAAAATAATGTCCAATATTTCATAAAAAAGGGTTGTATACTTAGCCCTAATTTCTTCAGGTGAAAGCTTAGCAAGCTTACGTTTGTAATGATTTATTTTTGTAATAGAATTTGCTTTATCAAAGATGGTATTAAAAAAAATTTTCATTTCTTTCTTTACAGAGCGCCTCGGGACAGAGTTTTATATTGGATATGCAAAAGTGAATGTCAAGCGATTTTTTTTTAAGAACGCAACTTGAACAATCACATTTACTAACTTCGAATTTGAAGACCAACGAGTTTCTGTAATTGTTGGTATACGCCTCGTAGATGCAGATGTAAGAGCATACGTTCGTTTGGCTGAGTGATGAAAAAATGAGGGAATACACTAAGGCTTGCAAAAAAATTCGACATTTAGAAATATTTTTAAACTTTGCTGCATCAGGACAAATACACCCTGCGGCGCTTTTTCTTTTTTTTTTGAAGGTCATTTAGATGGCCAGATATCACACTTGCGCTATTGTAATATTGCGCTATTAGTCAAAGTCAAAAAAAGCTTTATTGTAATTTAAGAAAAATCTCATACAAAGCAAGCAAACTTAAACTAAGCAACAACAAAAAAAATTCCTGTCATTTTTGGCAATATATACTCTAGTAGCAAGTCAATTTAACTGTGTAAACGAACAAATACAAAGTTGTATATTAAAATAAAATATGATCGTATAAAAATATATAAATTGTTATAATGCATATTATATTCAATTTAAAAAGTATAAAATTAAAACTTCAACATATATATATATATATATATATATATATATATATATATATATATATATATATATACTTAGCTGTATAAAAAACACAGCACAAAGTGAACACAAAAACACAAAACAGATTTAAATGTAAAGCATAAAATACAAAAATAACCATTACAATCCTAAAAAAGTATTTAGTAGATGATTAAATATTTTTTTGCTGTTAAAAATGATAGATTTCTGGGTCAGAACAGATTAATTTATGTTTATAGTCAAATTTGGGCAAAAATTTGATCCAATAGAGAATATAAATTCTCCGACGTTCTATCGGAGCTGACATTATAAAATCCTAAGAATCTCTCGACTACTGAATCTTCTGAATTAACGTATCTTAAAATTCTGGAGCACTGGGAGGTTTGCGTAATATTAGTGGTGTCATCCACTTGCACAGAAAAAAGTGTGTGTTAATTATTTCATTTTTTACATGATCATTTAAATAATCAGAAATGCATTCAATTAAATTCAATTAATAATTAATTATTTCGTTTGGAATAGTTTTCGAGTCAACAGTAAAAACATTTTTAATTTTTTTGTGATAATCTTTTAGTTCTTGGGAACTTCTCGACATTAATAAACCTAAAACTTTTTAAAATTCCCCCTATTTATTGACTCGCTGCTCTCATCATGGCCGCGAAAGACTAACTCTTGTTTTGCAAGGTACAAAACTGCGTCAATTAACAAGCACATAAATAGTCTATTTAATCGGACGTTTTCGTTAAAATGTATTTTATATAGTTTAGCATTTTCTTTTAAAGTGTCAGCTATAGTGCTTTGATTTTTTACAAATGTTTTTAGCATTAATTCGCATTTTAAACGCTCCGCCGAGTCTGTTTATGTAAAGACCTTTATATATTTAACATACCTGCAAATCCTTCCTTATTCCACACTGAATATTTATTGGAAACTAGTAAACAAGGCCAGCAAAACAATTTTTGTAATATTTGACTACTACATAACCTTTTGTACGCCGAAAACCAGGATGACGATTAAAGCTCTGATCTTCCATCGATTAAATGGAGTTTCTAACAAAATGCAAACCATATCCGTGATCGGATTCATCAATAATATAAATTAATAAACCCGACACCAAATAAAGTTGTAACAAGTCCATAAATAAATATAACACAAAACAGTCAAGTAAACTGGAAAGGAACTAACCGGTTGCAGCGAAGTCCGCGAAAATAAAAGTAAACAACCACCCCAAACTGAATGACACGTGGGTGTAGTGTACTGCGTTAGCAATTCACCGAGAGCGTTGTATGGCGCTGGGTAACATTAATCTTCCATGCGGTCGACGTCACCGCGTACGCCTTGTCATGGCAACGTAGTAGGAAAATCGTAAACTAAACATAGCACCTCCAGCAAAGTCGAAGCGGTTTGCACCACTGTTATAGTTGTTATAATAAAGTTCGATTGAGAGTTTTAAAAAGACATGCCGCCAACGGTCAAGTAAAATATTTATTCGAGATGTATAGTTTATTTTTTACCAATTAGGTGAATAAATGAATGTAAAAACTAAAATTTTAAGAGATATATAATAAATATAGTTAAATGTACGCTTGTTTATCTTTCCCGGTGAAGTAGCACTTCACCTACTTCACCTGAATAGATGTCACTGCTGTGGTTAATTAAAAAATGTATTTTCCAAACACAATAATTAAATTAATTTGTTCCTTAGTAAAGTCTAAGCAGAAACACTTTAAATATCCAATAGTTGGTTGTTGTGGCAGGAAATTCGGTGAGGACTTTATTTTAATTCACCATAATAATCAGTTACACTAGAAATATGGTTTTATTACTACCCTTGTCTAAGGGTAGTATTGTAATTGTGAAAAAATCACCCTCCCAGGTTTTTACCTAACTTCACGTTTTAGGGTCCCTAATTTTTTCTCGATTCTTTCGGTCTATCTACCTGTCTGTAATTCCTGATTCTATTGCTGCACATAAATCGTATATCTACATTGTGACAGGTTGATATGAGTCACCGACAGAAATATCATTAGTCTAGCGAACTAGTGGAATACAAAATGTGGCGATCGAGCTTGAAAAACGCGTCGTCGTTTAAGAATAAAAAATTCATTCTGTTAAAAAAAATTAAAATAACAGAATATCAGAAAGTTTACAGTTTTTCAATAAACAAAAAGATATACTTTTTTGAAACAAAGAAAAATAATAAAAAAACGTCTTTCTGATAACTGATTGCCGTCGGTTAATAAGACGTTGAAAGATCAACGCAATGAAACAGTGTTTTTTTTTATCTGGCTATATCTGAACAAAATATGTTTCTTTTTTATTAAAAAAGACCGTAGGCCGGGATATTTTGACCCCATTTTCGCTATTATACATACTTCGCCTTTCCCAGGTTTTTCATGACGTGAAATGAACTTTTTACCCAAATTAAAAGGGTATATAAATATTTGAAGTGTAGATATCAAGACAGATAACGTTTTAATCTGTTTTGTAAATAACGCCGCAAACAATAACTTTTATTTAGCGTATTTAGAATTACAGCAAAATTGGAGATTGGAAAAAAATGTTTTTCAATATGATGTTGACAACTTTATTTATAATTTTTTTGTAAAATTGCCTCTTATCGCTGTATATATGATATAATCTTTTGGCAGACAGGAGCATTAATCTAGGGAAAGAACCTAATTCCTGTAATTGTTTGTTTAATATCTTATCAGTGCTTATGTTCTGTACTTTTGTGTGGTGAACCTGCTGTATTCTAAGCCAGTAACCACCGCATGATATGTTTAGTGCAATTGGTGAATGTATTAATGAGTAAGCTGGTTCGTTTTAAGTTTGGCATGTGGCTAGTAGTAAGTTATGTTTTATAATTTGCATGCTTTCGTTATATGTTTTGTTTTTCCTTAATTTAGTGACAGACATCAAAGAGACGGCAACGGCGGTCAATTTTACGTTGATGAAACTCATTGCCTTGCAGGATGAAAATGGAAAACGCAACGATCACGATGAAGTTAGGCCAAATGGTAAGTCATAGTTTGTTTTACTTGTTGGAGACTCTTCTTAACGAACTCGACGAACGACACTGGAAAATATCTCTTTTCTGAACATTTCGGGGGGAAAGTCTACCCCCGTCTTATATCTTCTATCTAAAAATAAAAAACTAAAAGTAGAATAGTTCTGATGTTTAGTTTGAGAAATATAACCAGAATGGCTAATCTCTGACAGAATGTCATTGAATGTCAACTTAAAGGTGTTCCTTTTAATTGTTAAAATAAGCTGAGCAAATATGTGTACCTATAGTATGTTCATTTTAATTTATTGTATTTTGAGGTGTCCTTTTTTTACTTCGGTATTTAGCAAATTCAATCATGTGTTATTAAAATTAAACGAATATTACCAACAAAAGTTTGGCATGGCTATGGGGTCACAAGATCATATTGATACATTGATGACATTTTTGTATCTATGAACATGACTATCAACATTTAGATGATTATTTAAATCATATTAACATCAAAGAACTGACAATTAATTCTGCTATTGAAAAAAAAAACAGACCAACAACTTACATTTTTAGACATACTTATTAAAAAAGACGTTGTAACAGTTTGCACAGTGCATTTCATTGTATGATTATTTTAATATTATAATCTACTACTTTAGTATTAAGTTTAGTGATTAATATGTACGCCTTGTTGGTTCGATTTACTTAGATTTTAGTAGTTTTCTTTTCTTATTAGAAGCGGTTACATTGTTCATGTTTAAGCGAAATATAAATTCAACACCTTTTGCAGCAAATTTCGGTACACACAGTGTCACCTCTCGATAAGTAGTTAATTTTGTACCTATATCTGAACTCAAGATATAAAGGAATAATTTTCAGTAAATGGTATAAGTTTAGCGTTCGTTCATAGATGTCGCCAAAAAAAAATCAGTTCAAATATAATTGTTGGATTTATTTAATTTTGCCGAATTTAATAATTATATACTGTATAAGAAAAACTTCAAATAGCACTTTAGACAAACTATTTATTTCCCATATATTTTACAGAGTAGATATAAATTAAATTTTATTAATTTTGAAAACAATCGAGTCCTTTATACAAGTCTTGGGATTTTCGTTTTCTTTGGCTAGATATGCTGCATTTTTAGATTCGAGCGTGTATTTTGTATAACTCTTCTGTCGCTGTAAAAAAAAACCAAATCATTAGTACCCAAATAAATTCTTTGATATAAAGTCGATATTATGTATTAATATTGAACTGTAAATACTTTTATAAAAAAAAGGTTGCCTTGATAAATATTTCTTTTCAGATATACATAGGATTATTTTTAGACTATAGATACTATATATACACCACGTCATATTTTCTCTTAAATCTACATTTTATTATTCGTGTTCCTTTTTGCTGTGAATATGTAACATATAGTTAGACATAAATAAACCAAAGGTATTTCTCGATTCAATATTAATATTCTTACCTTTTTTTTCCTGAGACTATATAAACTACAGCCTTCTTATAATTTCTATCAATGTTTGATGTTCCGAAATTCAGATTGACTTTTGTTTGTCCATAGTTGCATAATTACTTGGAGCCTATTATAAACTGAAATTTCGTTACGTCTGCGTCTGATGCATTTCCTAAAATAAATAGTTAATAATTGTGTGAATAAATTCCTGTTTTATGGTTAAATAATGAGTTTATACAGTTAAGAAAATTCTATTAAATTAAACTCAACTTACGTTTCATTTTTATGGCATTTAACTATTGCTGCATTAGCACATCATTTTTTTGACTCTTTGGTACTCTACTCCGGACTAATATTTGACTTTTCTGAGTGGTCCTTTTCCATTAGTACTAGAGAAATTAATTAAATAGTATTTGTTTATTTACATTTCCATTTCGCCTTGGCGTTGCTTTTAAATTTCAGGTTAGTTGTTTCTGTCAATGTTATTATTGCGTCGTCTCGAAACCCTCCATCCGGTACTTCCTCATATCAAGAGCGCAGGCATCTTTTTCGCTGTTGCCAAGTGTATTCCTGCATTATTTCCTGTATCTTTCTCAACCAATGGAGAGTCGTTTTTCATGTCTAACATGTTAATCATATCCTTGTTTTATTCCGTCTATGTGCTCTTTTGGCAAGGTTGTTAGCACCTGACATATTCTAGCCAATGTTATTCCGCCACCTTAGTTAACCAAAGTTATAGATGGAAAGGAAGCTGGGGGAACACTTTTTCACTTTTCTGGTCACCTGCAGATAAACCACAGGTCTTCAGCGCGGGTCTGAGGAAATAATCCAGGGAAATCTTGGAAATCCATTAGCGGGATTTTTCCTCAACACCGCAATAGTTTTTCGGGCACATTATAGTTTGCACTGTGAGTGTTATTTTTCGTGCTAGAAAATCTCTCTAAGAGAGGATTTGACCTGAAGATTGGACCAGACCGCCATTTTCCATGCCCTTGTACTTGGCACGTGAAACCACCTTTTGACTAGAACTGAGTGACCCTATTGGATAGGGTTCAAGTCAGGGGCCAACTGTTAGTCACGGTCCTAATTTCAAGTCAGGGGCCAACTGAAAGTCACAGTCCTAATTTCAGTCAGGGGCTTATTGCAACTGCAAGTCACAGACAATTTCAAGCCACGGACTTAACTTCAAGACTCGGGACTAATCCCATGTCACGGGCCTAGTTTGAAGTTAGGAGCCCTAGGTGCTGCTGGATTTGGTGACACTTATTGTTTACTTTTTTTCTTTACACCGTAACTGATAACATACTTATTGTTTATATTTTTTTTTCTTTTATACAGTAACAGATAAATAGATTTTTTTTCTTAACTTCATTTGTGTGTTTTATTTAGCTCACTCTTTTTCTTTTAAAGTATCAAGAGGAAGCAAGTGCCGTGAAGATCAAGGGGCTTTCCAATTTAAGTCGTTATAAATTGGTGGCGCTCATTTCTTTTTTTTCTTTAAGATTTCTTAAGTTTTCCCTCGCCCTTCTCTCCGGGTTAATTGAGCTAGGGCATCTACATTGCACGCTCTGTTGACCACGAGCTGTAATCTTGATACCATTTTGTGATCGAAATAATTTAAAATTAAACAGTAATAATAATTATTAAATAAGAGCGTAGCAATCTTGCACCTTGCTTTTGAGAAAATCCAGGGTGACAACGTACACAGTTTTGAAACAAAATTATACAGAAAACCTACACACACAAACAGATACCTAAATTTTTACTCAAATCATCCACTCATCGTTAAAAAGGGAGTTGTAAAAAGTCTGTATGATAGAGCAAAAATAATTTGCAAAGATCAAAATTTTGTTAAAAAATATTTTTTTTATAATAGATGTTTTAAATCAAAACCATTATCCTAATGATTTCATGGAAAAATATTTTTATGAATTTGAGAAGCCAAAGGTTAAACAGATCCAAAATAGACCAATTACAAACCTCATTATACCGTACATACCTAACTTATCAGATAAAATAAAACAAATAAGTAAACATTTTAACAGAAGAACGATCTTTAAAACACAAAATACGCTTAGATGCAAATTTACAAAAACAAAACCTAACAATGAACAAGAAAATACAAAAAATCCTATTTATAAAATTCCCTGTCAATGCAATAAATTTTACATAGGTGAAACCTCTAGGCCATTAGCCAAAAGAATTAAAGAATTCCAAACATACATAAAAAATAAGGAATTTCAAAAATCAATGCGTTAAATAACAATCATAAAATTAATTGGAATGCTTCCATATAGTATTTTGGCAAAGAAGCATGTTTCAAAAATTGAAAAATATACACGGTGTTCCACCAGTTTTAGATAGAAGCGGCAACACAGGCGGTGGCGAAAATAATTAGAACTATAGATAAGAGTTGTTTATATATATATATATATATATATATATATATATATATTCAAAATTTCAAAACGATCTGTTGGTCGGTTCTCCACAAACTGTTAATGTACCATCGAACATGGAACATTCTGTATTTACTATCTTAATCTTCGTACTCTGTATTAATTATCTGGCTTTACTGTATATTGGCCCTATTTACTTTCTTTTTTCTGATAGTAGGATATTTAAATGTAGTTTTTGATGGGTAATATTTCAGATTCATACTGATTCATGATTTAAAATATTTTATATGTAGTACAAAAATTTTCTTGATTTGAGTCGATCAAGAAAACATTGTTCTTGAGCTTAGACTGTGTCAAATTGGAATAACTTTCCGACGTTTCAGCTTCGGTTGAACGAGGCATCTGCAGGAATTTTCACTGCACAAGATCAAACCAATAAATGAGCACATAGCCTTTGTGTCTGTTGAAATTTTCAGGGCGCTTGATGATTTTAATAGATTCTCTAATTTTTTATTTATAATAACCCAAGGCTAATGCAAAAACCTTGGCATCTTTTACATTAATCATTTGTCCTGTTGAATGCTGGTGTTTAGTGGCAGTAGATTAAACAATTTGTTTCTCACTTATACCGCTTTTATGTTATTTAAGTTTGCCCAGTTTGTCCAGTTTCACCAATACATTTTGCCACAAGAACAAGGAGTTTTATAAACTCCTTCTGATTACAAAGAAATTACATCTTTTGGTGTGTATTAAAGATTGTGTTGAATAATGTTGAATCTCCGCAGAATTCTTGCAGTTGTATCTGTCCTGGATAAAAAGTAAAACTGTACTATTTGGTGGTTGAGTATCTGATTTTGGCTTAAGTCTGGGATTATTGACCTAATCAAACGCCTAAGATTTTCAGTGCAATATTTATTTGATTTTAAAACTTCAGTCAGTTTTTCTGTTTCGTTCGGAATTGAATTTGCACATATTGACAAAACCCTAAAGAGTAATGAATTGGTGAATTGTTTTTGAGATGGATGATGGTAAAAACCAAAATTTAAATATAAATTCTCACGTGTCGGTTACCTGTAAACAAAATGGCTTAGGGCAGCCATGTCAAACTCAAAGTCGCTGATGGGCCAAAAGCATGAAGACCATCGACTAGGTGGGCCGCAAAACCTTATCTTAAAGAAGACAAACTACTGAAAATCTTGAGAAAAAGTACTATTATAGGACAAACCTGTTTGATAAATTTCAAATAAAAAGGACATTACAAAAAAACTACAAACATTAAATTCTTTTGCCAGATATTTGACATCATCTTACACTTGAAAGCTTTCACATGATCATGCATATCTGTAATAACTCGACGTGGTCCTTGCAATTTCGTATTTAAGTCCGACAAGTATTTTGTGATCTTTTAAAAAAGGTACATGGCATAATAAGCTGATATCTTCTCCTTTTGTTTCCATGAAAACGCGTATTTCTTCTTTGAGTTTCCAAAACCGGTCGAGTACCATAGATCACGAAAGCCATCGGACCTCTGCATAATATGGTAAATCAGTGTACTTACTTTCTAAATCACGTAAAAATGCAGAAAACTGTCGCTGATTAAGGCCTTATGAAGTTTATAATTTTTTTCACTGACTTTAAAACACTTTCCAACTTGATCACTTTTGAGCATAAAACTTCTTGGTGGATTATACAATGAATATGATGAAAATCACTGTCACTGCCCGTTTCTCTGTTCTTTGTCTGTAATATTTTAACGAAGCCATTTTTTACTCCAGTCATTGAAGGAGCTGCGTCTGTTGCAACGGAACAC
Source organism: Kuschelorhynchus macadamiae (assembly GCA_030620095.1). Lineage (NCBI taxonomy): Eukaryota > Metazoa > Arthropoda > Insecta > Coleoptera > Curculionidae > Kuschelorhynchus > Kuschelorhynchus macadamiae. The sequence continues at coordinate 219,045 of JAUTXW010001340.1, read as the reverse complement.
AGTTTTGATAAATCTAAATTGTACTTTTGCAGAAGTCCATAAACAGCATTGAAAATATCCTTCTCAGTTGTTGTATCATGCAATGGTACTAATTCCAGTAATTCTTCATACACATTGATATCTGTATCAACCGCACGAAGAAAAACAGGGAGTTGCGCCACACCACACACATCCGTACTTTCGTCACAGGCAATAGAAAATGCAATGAAAGAGTCTGACTTTGTTTTTATCTGATCACTTATATTGGCAGCCAACTCAGTAACTCTTTCAGCGACAGTATTCCGGGACAAGGATATACTTTGAAATGCCTTCACGCTCCCGGGGCCTTTACAAGGCACTCTTTTATAAATTCACCTTCAACAAATGGTTTTGAGTGTTTCGCGATCAACTTCGACAGTACGTAGCTCGCTTGAAGCACAGATTCATTTTCTTGCTTTGGACGTGTAAACATAAGCTGGTGATCTTTCAACCGTGATTTTAACTTATTTAACTTTTCGTTTCTGACCATGCCTGTATACTTGTCAAACATGGTTTTATGAATATCATAGTGACGTTTTATATTATATAATTTTGGGACACCCTTTGTACTATTACAAATCAAACAAATAATTTTTTCTTTCACTTCACAGCAAAAAAACTCTAATTCCCACTTTTCTTGAAAAATACGATGCTCATCTACAAGTTTCCTCTTACTTCCACTTGGTTTTGAAAGAGACATGTTAAAAACTGTATCCGAAATAAATTATAATAAGTACTGTTAAGTGTTGTAACAATAAGTGCTCAACTCAACTCGAAACTCTATCGCAGCTGACTCATAACTGACTAAACACTGAACGACTGAATTCAATCGAACACTGCTTATATACGAATTGTGATTTCTCGAGTTCTTTCCAGAATGTTCAGATAGCGTCATCTGTATTTTTCCGCGATATAATTTCATGGAACAAGCGAAATAACGTTTGGCTTTAGGTTTTAGGTTGAGTATGTGTAGTTCATCCTCCTAAACATAGATGGCACAGTGTACAAATATACATTTTATTATATCAATCATTGTTGCAGCGGCGCGCGCTTTCAAAAACGGTTTTCAACTTGTTCGTGGGCCGCATTATCTGGCTGTTTTCAAAACTGATTTGGGCCGCAGAAAATCCTCACTGGGCCGTATGTTTGACATGGCTGGCTTAGAGTGCCTTCTTTTCTACTTACACATCAAGGAAAGGACTCAATTTCCATAGTTCATGTTATATTAGAATGTTGTTGGTTTTGACGATCTAAAAATATAGTTAAATTTTCTTCTTCATGAGGCCATAGTACAAAAGTATCTTCAACATATCTATACCAACATTTAGGTTGTAAGGGAGCAGGGCTTAAAGCAGTTTCCTTCAAAGCTTCCATATAGATGTTCCCTACCACAGAAGATTAAGCATTCTTTTATCAATTCTATTAAAATAGGATTAAGGTTTTTCTATCGAAGTATATCAGAAATTATAGAAATTGATTTGTCAATAGTCACGTTTGTATACTCAACATCAATGTTTTATATACAGGGTTATTCACGCAACCCGTTCATTAAAAGTTTTTGATGATGCCATTTAGATAAAAATTTCAAATTTTGGGATTAATGTAAGGTCAAGGGGTACTTCTTTTTTGAAATATTTTCAACTTCCTGTCACTTCCGGTTTAACCGGAAGTTGGTATCAACTTGCTTATTTTAAATGGAACACCCTATATTTTATGATATTTTTGGATTGTACGGAGAATTTTAATGCTATTTTATGTAGCATGTCCTATATCTAGGTTCAAGCGTTCTTAAGATACTTGACCTTGAACCAAAATTGAGCCTTCGGGGTACCAAATTTTAAAATCTCATATTTTTGTAAGCTTTGAAGATATATTCTTCATATTTTGCAGACGATCGGTAAATAATCTTAGGTTTCTATTTTTTTTATTGAATTTCTCTATTTTTATACAGGGTGTCCTAAATTCAGCGGCAAACATTCACATTTTCAAAGTCGCTAAAGTCCGTTTTTTTAAATGGGACACCCTATAACTTTATGCGCTATCAAATGTAGAATTTCATTTTCTATCGAACTTTATTAAGGTTCCCTATACCTATTCGTAACCATTTTCGAAATAATCAGGTTTTTATTAAACTATCATATGTATTTGCTAAATGCTTACACCTTCCCGTAGTAAGCCATGGAAAAACAATTGTTGTGCTTTTCTATTCAACACAACAGCTGATTTGAAACTTTTAAATTAAAATAAAATAACACTCAAAAGCTGATATTCTCAATTTATTTTATATTCGCGGAGAATGTTACAAAATATTGGAGAGAACGTGCCATGTTTTTAATGAAAAACATCCTCATTTATCGCCAATGAACAAGAGAAAATTGAAGAGGATTGAAATGAAACTTTTTCGTTTCGGAAAAGTTAAAGTTATAAAAAATGTAATAAATTGTTTACATTATTTTTAACCATATCTACTAACTTCGAGACTGTTCTAAACTTGTTTTAGTGAACTTAAAAATTATAGCAATCTAACAATCAACAATAAATAAATAAAATAATAAAATTGAAGTATAACAAATGTTCTATATGCTGTCCGTTCATTTGAAGGTACATTTCAATTCTTCTTTGTACAGTTGCTGTGGCCCGTTGAATTTGTCCGTTTTCTAATTCGGCAAAAGCTGTTCGTATCCTGTCCAGTAAATCTTGTTGGTTATTTACTGGGGAAGCATAGACTTTACCTTTGATAAATCCCCATAAATAAAAGTCTAGGGGTGTTAAATCAGGCGATCGCGGGGGCCATCTCCAAGGACCATTGGGACCAATCCAGCGATCTTCAAAAATTCGAGATAATTGGAGATAAACTGCAGCGGAATTGTGTGCTGGTGCCCCATCTAATTGATACCAATAATTTTGCAGCTCACCAATAGGAATTTCTTCTATCAATTCAGAAACCGTCCCTCGTAGAATTTCCAAATACTTATCACTGTTTAAATTGTCTTCATAAATACAGTACCGCACCTGATCCTTTAATACTATACCGAAAACATTGAAGCTAAACCTCTCTTGAGAACGCGTTTCGCGTAAAGCGTGCGGATTTTCTGCTGCCCAGAAATGTTCGTTTCTTCTATTTATTATTCCTTCTCTAGAAAATTTCGCTTCATCGGTCCAAAATATTTTTGAAAGGAATTGAGGGTCCTCTTGAATTTTGAAAAACATGAATTCGCAAAATTCTACTCGTCGAACGTCATCACCAGGTCTCAAAGCTGGCACGTTTTGGAAGGAATAAGGGTGCATATGATGTTCGCTCAAGATTCTTTGGACAGATGAAGAAGAAATTCCCAAATCGTTTTCTGCAGACGGTATTGAACTTTGCTGGTTTGTGTGGAAATAAGCTAATGTGTTTATTACGTTATCCTCGGCATTTGTCACTGGTTTCGGAACATTTTTTGTCGTTTCAATCCCCTTGAATTTTGACTTGTTCATTGGCGGCAAATCATGGTTGCGTTCATTAAACACACGACACGTTTTCTCCAAAATTTTATAACATTCTCCATGAATATAAAATAGATTGAGAATATCAGCGTTTGAGTATTCTTCCATTTCGATTTAGAAGATTTAGTTTATCACTGACAGCTTTCGGTAAATAACGCATACTAATCATCTGTCATATTGGATATTGGATCTCAATTGTTTTTCCATGGCTCACCATTGGAACATGTAAACATTTAAGCAAATACATACGATATTTTTATAAAACCCAATTATTTCGAAAATGGTTACGAATAGGTATACGGAACCTTAATACAGTTCGATAGAAAATGAAATTCTACATTTGATAGTGCATAAAGTTATAGGGTGACCCATTTAAAAAAACGGGCTTTAGCGGCTTTGAAAATGTGAATGTTTGCCTCTGAATTTAGGACACCCCAAAAATAGAAACCTAAGATTATTTACCGATCGTCTGCAAAATATGAAGATTATATCTTCAAAACTTACAAAAATATGAGATATTAAAATTTGGTACCCCGAAGGCTCATTTTCGGTTCAAGGTCAAATATCTTAAGAACGCTTGAACCTAGGTATAGGACATGCTACATAAAATAGCATTAAAATTCTCCGTAGAATCCAAAAATATCACAAAATACAGGGTGTTCCATTCAAAATAGGCAAGTTGATACCAACTTCCGGTTAAACCGGAAGTGACAGGAAGTTGAAAATATTTCAAAAAAGAAGTACCCCTTGATCTTACCTTAATCCCAAAATTTGAAATTTTTATCTAAATGGCATCATCAAAAACTTTTAATGAACGGGTTGCGTGAATAACCCTGTATATTATATCATATTTTATAAAATGTTTTGAACCATATTTTCCTAAACCTGCAAAAATTATAAAATATCCCTACAAAATTGATTTTTTTGCTAGAAAAATGTTCGGTGGGGGAGGTAATTACCCCATCTAATTAAATTTACAGACTGATTAATAACATTTATTGACAAACTGTTATTCTGTTTAGATTTCGAAGATAACATCCCGCATGAGTTAGATTTGCAGTCTGTCGTGGACGTACTAATTCAGTATCTTATGCATAATTCAATACAAACGAAAGTGGCAGTATTAAAATGGATCTATGATTTATACACCAAGCTGCCTAGTAAGGTATGATTAGTTTATTTAGTTCATTCTAATTATACGTTTCACATAAATTGTTACTAATTTTGCGGAATAAAATTAGCGACTGTATATTATATATTTATTTATTCTTTTACTTTCATAGACATTTATAAGGTATCAGAATTGTCAAAAAAAAATTGGGAGGATACAGAAACTTATTACAAAAAAACATATTTTTATGTACATAGTCCTTAAAATACAAAGACTTAAAATTCCTGTAGAGTCTAAAACGGATTTTAACCAAGTATAACTTGTAATTGTTTCTTAAATAATTGAAAATTACTTATTGCTTTAATTTGTACTGGTAGATGGTTGAACACCTTCAAGGAACTTATTTCACGTTCCTTCTGTACCTGACTTAGTGTGGCACCAGGCACATAGAGTCTGTCTGCATTTCTTGTATTGTAGGTATTTATGTCACCCCACCTAACATAATTTGATCGATTTTTTAAAATGTAATAAGAACACTGCAGAATGTTAAGGTTTTTGATGATTGATATATATATATATATATATATATATATATATATATATATATATATATATATATATACATACTTACACTCACCATTGCCACTATCATGAGTACAACACCCAGACATGAAATAATAGAGCCAGGGATGGAATATTGCATAAAACTTTATATATTCTCCCTGAGAGAATTAAGAATCTAAAATAATAATAAATTTAAATTACATATAAAACAATAACTTATAAAAAAAGCTTTTAACACGAGTGATGAGTATCTTCAAAATAATTTTCACGATTTTTATTAACTCAGAGTGTTGATATGTTCTATTTTACATTTTAGTTTTTATTAAATTGACTGTTTATATATTTTTTCTCTATTTTATTGTTTCTTTGTATCGTGTTCTTGAAATTTGACATGCAAAAATACGTATGTATGTACAGTTACCAATAGATATTGATTGATTGATAGCCTATGGTGTATAGAATAGATTAAAACTGAAAACTCGTAACATTTCTCACTTTTCTTAACCAATAATCAACAAAAAGAAATGTTTTATTCTCCTTCCGATCATGTTTATTTACCGTAGTTTGAAGAAATTTTATGCTCGTGTGCCTTTACAAATTACTAAAAAACAGATTTCACTAACTCTCATTGCCAATAAAACATAAAGTACATATAGAAGGGAATTGTCAAGATTGAAATGTCAAATGCGACATATGTGGACAGTGTTGCCATGTTGCCAACAGATTTTCAAACAGTTAATTTATTTTGGTTAGATCAGGATAGATTAGATTTTCCGTATTTTTTTTTACAAATTTATATTGAGAGGTGAATGTCTCGTTAACGTTAGATTAGCGCAGACTTGTCAATAAAACTATCATTAAAGCCTGTGGTATATATTTCGAGAAAATCAGGTGAGTTTGGCAACATTGCACATAACTTTGTTTCTTGATTTTCTCAAAACCATAATATTAGAGAGTTTTTGCACGGAAAAGTAGTTAAATTTTCAAACTTTTTAGATGTTTTTTTTTCGGGAAAAAGTGGGAAATGTCAAGAGTTTTTACTATTAATCTTTTTTTAGGCTATCATTTAAAATTTTTTAAAAACATCGACAAATGCTTTTATCAACGACCCAAGACCCCATATGTCTTATCTGGGGCTAACAATATGAATTTGGATATATATTCCATAAATATGTTTGCTTTTTTGGCCAGATTAGATTATTTTTTGGCAGATTAAATTTAAAAATAGAGTTTCTTCTAATAGAAAGGAACTGCCTTTGGCATAGCCAAGGAAAGTAAGGGGCAGCTACAATACTTTCGACATATTTAAGTAAGCTAACTAGCTGTATTAAGGTATAACATTTTAAGCTCTTACTATGTATTTTATAGATGGCAAACTATATAGATGTTTTATTTCCCGCCCTACAAAGAACGCTATCAGATGATGCTGATCAGGTCGTTCAACAGTGCCTAGTTGTTATAGCTGAGGTTATTGCTTCTCCTAAATCTACAAATCACGATGCCAAAGGTAAATGGATTTGTTCTATCTATATACAGTGTGTCCCAGATTCGCTTCTCTATACAGGGATCTCGGCTCCTATTATACCTACAGCAAAGGTTAAATGGGGAAAGTTTTAGAGGAAACTTATTGCATTCGATATCCGGCTTCAGATTTACGATCGATCAATTGGCCAGTAAATTTGACAGCTGCCAAAATATGACATTATTCGGACACATTTTTAAGACAAATAAGATGGCGTATACGACACGTCTTCATTGTTTTTTGTTAGCCCGCAACCCGCCTCAACTATCATTTTTCTTATGGCCGCCATATTGGATCTTTCGATGTTTGGAAAGAGCCTAAAATTTGCAGTCTAGTGATATCTCACAAGTGCATTAAAGATTTTAGTATCATCGAAATATTACACTTCGTAAAGTTAGGTTTCAGTTTTTTTTAAGGAGGCCATGATTTAAAGTAATGTTAGCTCTCAATGCTTTTCTAAGGAGGCCATGATTTATCTGTAACAAAATTGGATTTTGACTTTGACGTTAAGTTAAATAGTTGGAAGTATCAAAGCTGTGTTTTAATAAGTAGTAAGTACGCTTTTATCCCAATAAAATCATAAATCTGATACATAAATTGTCAAAACCTATAGAAAATGGCCGGCATTCCGTATTCAAATGAAGAAAAGGTTGACATGTTAGCTCTGTACTTTCAATCATACAGAAACGCCGACTTTACCTCAGCAAGGTATTTGTAGATGTACCCCGAACGACGGCAGCCTCATAAAACCCAATTCAGGAAAATCGTAGTTAATTTAATTAACCATGGTGCCTTCGAACAACCTAGAACCTTAGTGCATCGGTAAGAACTGTAGAACAGGAAACTAATGTGCCAATATCAATAGTACAAATAGTTTTAAAAAAGAATAAGTACCATCCATACAAATCCATAATAGTACAAGGACTTAAGGAAACTGATTTTTCAAGACGACTACAGTTCTGTGAGTGGTATACTAGGAGATGTAATGAAAATCCTGATTTTGTAAATCATGTCTTGTGGTCCGATGAGAGCAGGTTCACGAATTGTGGAGTCTTTCATAGACACAACCGTCATCATTGGGCTGAGAGACGTCTACAGATCAGATTTGGAAGTAACGTTTGGTGTGGGGGATCACTGGTAAGTTAATCTAACGAATCTTTTTTAAATAGGCACCAAATGATGGTCAAATAATAATCTTTTTTTTTTCGTTTAGTTCTTTAATGATGCTAAAAGAGTATAATCTAATAAAAAAAAGTAAAACGTTCTACTCTAGTCAGTCAACTTACTTTTTTGATAGTGTATTACATTTTTATTCAATCATTTTGTATTGTAGTTTCGAAGAACCTATAAAAATAGAATTGGGTTCTATAAATTTATTAACGCTTTATCTAAATTTTCTGCAGATTTAGCTAATTCTCTAAAATTATTTTGATTGTCTGAATTTAATGATTTATTATTACCTGGGAAGCCTAGTTCTTGCGTTATGAAAAAAATACCATATTAATCAAATGTCGAATTATTTTTCGATTTTCGTTATGATTTATGGAAAGGCGTTCAGCTGTATTTCCGAATAATTTAAATTTTAAAGCGCAAGGGGTTTGTTGTTTTGATATTTTATGTTTTATTAAGGCACGGTATACTTCTTCAAGATTATTATATCACTGAAATAAATTGATTTAGTATTTCCGAAATTAATATGAAATACCAACAAAATAATTTATTAGGGCTATTACTTCCCGCTAACCAAATATGTTTTTCTTTTTCATAATAAAGCTGAATAGGTTTCAACTGTATACAAGCTCATTCATTACGGGATGTTTGGATAATTATTTTTGGAAAGAAAACATCTACTTTTTAATAAAGATAATTTTCCCTTTATAATTTATAGTTTCTAGTACCACACGGCCGACCCTGCCGCCCTTGACTGTTGGGTACCTATTTATAAATTATTAATCATTTCAGGAAATCGACTTATTGGATCATTTTTGTTTGAATACAACCTAAACGGGCAGAGGAACCTAGAGCTTTTGCGAAACCAGGTTGTACCAGCCTTACGAGCTATTCTAACGGAAGATGAATTAAGAAGAACTTGGTTTCAACAAGACGGATGTCCGGCTCACAATACCATTCAAGTCAGGAACTTCTTAAGAGAGCAGTTTGACGAAAGAATAATTTCTTTAAATGGTCCAATATCTTGGCCTCCTAGATCCCCTGACCTGTCGCCCTTGGATTTCTACCTCTGGGGTCACACGAAAAATGAAATCTATCAATTTGATCCCCACGGGACCATAGAAATCCTGAGACAAAGAGTTCTGGACACATTTAGAAATATTAACCGAAATACACTTTCCAGGGTTGTACGGAAAACAGTCACCAATTGTCAAAAATGTCTCGATGCGAATGGACGTTATTTTGCAGATTTGTAAATTAATGTTACCCACTTACAAAGTAGTTAAAGCTCATTTAGATTTTTTAAGTCGTTATTTACGTTCATGTTGTATTGAAAATTTAATGCGTTCAATACATTACTTACTTATTAATGTAATCTTGTGGCAAATAAATCATGGCCTCCTTTAAAAACATTGAAACCTAATTTCCGAAGTGTGATATTTTGATGACACTAAAATCTTTAATGCACTTGTGAGATATCACTAGACTGGAAATTTTAGGCTCTTTCCAAAATTCGAAAAATCCAATATGGCGGTCATAAGAAAAATGAAATTTGAGGCGGGTTGCGGGTTAACAAACAACAATGAAGACGTGTCGTATACGCCATCTTTTTTGTCTTAAAAATGTGTCCGAATAATGTCACACTTTGACAGCTGTCAAATTTACCGCTCTGAATATACTGGCGAAAAACGAAATCCGCCATTTTCGGTTTTTCGCCGATATTTCCCAAACTTATTGATCGATCGTAAATCTGAAGCCATTTATGGAATGCAATAAGTTTCCTCTAAAACTTTCCCCATTTAACCTTTGCTATAGATAAAATAGGAGCCGAGATCCCTATATAGAGAAGCGAATCTGGGACACACTGTATGTTTCTATGCAATTCTTGATACCGGGTATTGCAGTAACCCTGTTCCAATAGAATGAATTAAATTTTAAATTCTCAGGATGGCATATACACCGAAAAATCTCTTGTCAACTTGGTATCATTTCCGGTTTTAATAGAGGAGTCTAACTTGCCAGTTACAATTTTAAAATGGATGCCATACCCAACAATATGAGAAATATTAACAAAAATGACGTTAAACTTAGGATGTTTTTCAGAAAAAATTAAAACATTTAAAGTGTTTCCAGTTTTTAAAACTGGTAAAAAAATAAAATAATATAATTATACAAATAATTATCGTCCAATTTCAGTTTTGCCATACTTTAAAAAAAATTAGAAGAATATAGTTAATTATAATTGCCTATACTATAAAAATATATTTGTAAATCTCTGTATTCCAGAATATGAATTGTTATGAATAGTATTTTTTGAAACCTGAATTTGTAATTGTTGTTTATATTTGGTGGATAGAAATCAACTTTTGACAACATGTCATGTGCATGCGCAGAATGGAAATTAATTTTTACAGAAGCTTCGCGTTTTGGTCATAACTGTTGTTATTCCCACTCATAATTATATGCCTAAATCATATTATAGCATAGTTAAAATTTTATTGTTGCGATGTTAATACAGTTATGTTTTAAAATTGTATGCAACTATGCTTGAAAATTAATTATTACTATTTAAAAGCTATTTCAAAATACAGACCCAACCTTCAAGACATGGCTAAAAAGGACATTTGACCATATTTCGAATGCCGAAAAAATATACGAGTTGTAATTTACTGTACATGCCACCCTGAGTGAATATTTTAGTTTTATATAGAACTGAAGCTTTGGTCAATTAAAAAATCATGGTTCTTGGAATTAGACCCAGTCAAATTGGAATTACTATCCGATGTTTCGCCTTCGATTGCACGAGGCATATTCAGGGATCTTTACTCCACAAAATCTGAACACTCAAAGAGCTTGGAAAGGCTCAGGCGGACTTTTATACCCGACTTGCGCTCGCTGAACCGTCACCCTGTGATAAAATTAAGTTATCAACTTGTCTTCGAAGCCGGTAACCGAAGCAGAACATTGACTTTTCTGTTCTTCCATATCTTAAATGTGCCATGTGTTAATGTTTATGGAGCGTTTACTTTGCCCAATATATTTTAAATCGCAGTCATTGCAGCTCATTTCATAGATGCCACTCCTCTCTTTCAAGTCGACTTTGTCTTTTGGGTTTCCAAGGAGATTTTTCAAACTGTTCCCCGTTTTGTAGGCTACTCTAAAACCTAAGTTTTTAAATACTTTTTCTAAACCTCTCGTATATCTGGTATCATATTGGATTACTATGAACTTACTGGGAGCCTCAGGTGCTTGAAGAGTAGTGGCATCTTTTAACATTTGCTTATGTCTATTTACTAATTTATGCACAAAATTATCATTATATCCACTATGAAATAACATCTGACTCATTTCATTGCCGTCAACACAAAATGGCAGCATTTCATTTCTTAATTCACAGGTTAGTCAATTTTCCATTAAGTAAAGAACGTTTTAACAATGAAATTCATGGGATTAAAAATATATTATAATTAGTAAATAGACATAAGCATAAGAAAATGTTAAAGGATGCCACCACTCTTCAAGCACCTGAGGCTCCCAATAAGTTCATAATAATCCCATATGATCCCAGATATACGAGAGATTTAGAAAAAGTATTTAAAAACGTAGGTTTTAGAGTAGCCTACAAAACGGAGAACAATTTGAAAAATCTCCTTGGAAACCAGAAAGTCAAAGTCGACTTGAAGGAGAGGAGTGGCATCTATGAAATTAGCTATAACGACTGCGATCTAAAATATATTGGGCAAACTAAACATTCGTTTTAAAGAACACATGGCACATTTAAGATACGGAAGAACAGAAAAGTCAAGCGTTGCCCAACGTGCTTTGGAAAACAATCACCAAATAGGAATAAATAATCTTAAGTTATTTAAGAATGTATCCAATAATAGATTATGGGATGCATTTGAGAGTTAGAAATAGTTAAATGTCGTAAAAAGCACTAAATAAAGACAGAGGGCCTATTCCCTATAGTCCCCTTTATTGCTTACTTGACAACGGTGCAGTCGCGAGTCGGGTGCAATAAGTTAGGATAAGTTACTTTAGTTTATATCATCTGCTGATGATGCTAACTTGGTTAGCGAAACGCGCATCCAGAACGTAACAAGTTGTGGTGTAGTGTGGTTAGAACTCTTGTATTTTGATACATACAGGGTTTTCCCGTATATTTTTCCACCCACCTAGAGAGTTCATTTGAATAGATACGGAAATGTCGTAAATACAAAAGTTATTGGGTTTTTTATGAAGATTTAGAATATTATATCGTAAGTGCTAAAATACTATTGAAAATGTCAAATTTTGACAGGTTTTCAGTTTTTTTAAGTGAAACACCCTTTATATTAAATCATATTCTTGAAGATCTTTTTTTTCTAATTTCAAATATATATACTTTTAATATATTCTGTCAATTAGTTTTGGATATATAAGCGTTTAAACATTAAAGAACTGGTGGTAATTTGCGCTAAAACATAGTGAACCATGGTCAAGACAGTTGCAATGAACGACGCCTTTTTGACGTTTACCGGTCAGAAGTAATTATTTACGAGCATTTTTAATATCTAATACGTTGGACGATGGGTTATTCGGAAGAAGAGAAACTCGACATGACAGAATTATTTTATTTACATGGTAAAAATGCATCGATAGCTCGTAACGAATATCATAGACGGTTTCCAGATAAACCAACACCGACTTGTAGAACAATATTAAACATCGCTATATATTTTATTATATTTATTATATTTTGAAGGTAATTTTGAAACTTTTGTATTAAAATAATTTGTTTATCTTATTTATTCTTGTTTTAGAAAATCCTGAGCGCTCAATTCCCGATGCAGCCACTTTTTTTAACCAATCGTGGCATAAAATCCACTCAGTTCTAAAACATTATAAATATATGCCATATAAGTTTTTACCTACTCAAGAATTAACCAATCAAAATAAAATAGACCGATTACACTTCTGCCAAGAAATAGAAAGACGTGTTATGATGAACCAACTAAATCTGTTAAACATAATTTTCACAGACGAGGCAACATTTACCACTGGAGGTATGTTTAACCGGAAAAATAAGCATTTTTGGTCAAAAGAAAACCCGCGAGATCCCTACATGTTTGGTGTGGCCTTCTTAACAATCATGTTATTGGACCTATATTTTTAAATGGGAATTTAACCAGACAAAGGTATCAGGAGTTATTAGAAAATGAAATCTAGGGGCATTTAGAACAACTACCGATTAATTCATATCTTAATTTGATACGGCAACAAGATGGTGCCCCTCCTCATAATGCCCAGCCGGTCACCAATTTTTTAAATGACAGGTATCCATTTTGGATTGGAAAACATGGACCATTAAGATGGCCAGCAAACAGTCCCGATCTCTCTCCATTGGACATAATTTTGTGGGGTTATCTGAAAAACAAGATATACTACAATAAGCCAAGAACCATCCAAGCTTTAGAGCAAAATATAGTCCAAACAATCGACGATTTAAACACCCAATCACCTCATTTTATCTACGCATCCATACACAGAAAATTTAGAAGAAATATTCAGAAATGCATTATAAACCAAGGAGGCTATATAGAAAACCAAAACATAGTTCTTTAAGCTAATATTATTAATTACCTACTTTATATTATTGATTTTTTATGATATTGTTTCTTTCAACTATTCTAACTTTTCGCTTAAGTGTTTTTCTTTCATTCAATTGTTTAACGATGTTTAATATTATGCTACGAGTCGGTGTTGGTCTATCTGGAAACCGTCTATGATATTCGTTACGAGCTATCGATGTATTTTTATCATGTAAATAAAATAATCATGTCGAGTTTCTCTTCTTCCGAATAACACATCGTCCAACGTATTAGATATTAAAAATGCTCGTAAATAGATACTTCTGATCGGTAAACGTCAAAAAGGCGTCGTTCATTGCAATTATCTTGACCATGGCTCACTATGTTTTAGCGCAAATTACCTTACCATTTCTTTAATGTTTAAACGCTTATATATCCAAAACTAATTAACAGAATATATTAAAAATATATATATTTGAAATTAGAAAAAAAAGATCTTCAAGAATACGGGTGTTTCATCATGTCAAAATTTGACATTTCCAATAATATTTTCGCACTAATGATATAACATACTAAATCTTCATAAAAAACCCAACAACGTTTGTATTTACGACATTTCCGGATCTATTCAAATAAACTCTCTAGGTGGGTGGAAAAATATACGGGAAAACCCTGTACACTCTTCAATACACAAAAGAAAATTGGACATTGCTTGCGGTCCCCGAAAGATATACCTTTTAACCCAAGGAGTTTATAAAATTCCTTGCTCCTGTAGAGAGATTGTTTGAATATTAGAAGTCTACAAAAAATTTTGATTGATAGTGCAGCTTGATAACTCACTTAGTAGGTATGATGTTATTGTTTTAACTGAAACGTGGCATTTAAATTCTCATAATTTTGAAATTCCAAATTTTAATTTTTTACTATAACTCAGCAAATCTTAATCAAAATGATGGTGTTGTTTTTTATATTAAAAAGGACTTAACTTGTAAAGTTGAACATATATGCCTGAATGAAGTTACTTTTTCTAGAATTGGTTATTGCAAACACGGCAAGAGCTTTAATCTGATATAGCGCTATAGACCTGCGTCAACTGATCCCATTTTATTTATGTCGGATTTAGAAACAATTGTTAAGACAACAAATAATAACATTAATATATTTTTGGGTGATATTAATATAGATATCCTTGATAAAAAAAATCATGTTGTAAACTCCTACTTAAATTTGTTGTGTATACTTGGATATTTCCCAAATATTACTAAACCTACTAGAGTAACAGAAACGTCTCAAACTTGTATTGACCACTATTGTACAAAAATAAACAATAATAATAACTTAAGCCCTAATGTAAAATCGTTTATACTTGAATCTTCAGTAACGGATCGTAAATATAACTTTCCAAAAACAAGATAAAGCAAATGTGATCCTAGAATGTAGAATTAAAAGTATCAACTATGACAGATTATCACGCTCTATAAGCCGTGAACACTGGACTGAAGTTATACATACACCAGACGTCAATAAAGCTTTTAATCTATTTACTAATAAATTTAAATACCTAATAAATAAAAATTCAAAGACGCGTGTTCTCAAGAAGAATCTTAAAACAAAAAAACCATGGGTTAATGATGAGGTAATTAGGGCAATACAGACAAGAGACAAATTAAAGAAACGTTTGTTAAAAAATCCAGAGAACCCTATTATAAAAAATTATTTTCAATTTGTTAGAAATAACTCCACTAAATTAATAAAGAATACGAAAAATAATTATTATAAACAAAAAATAACAGATTCTAAGCATAATGCTAAAAAACTCTGGCAAATTATAAATGAATCTATCAATTCCAAAATACCGGAAAAAGACATAAATCAAATTAGAAATTCTAATGGATCTATTAGTACAAGTGTCCCAGAAATATGTAGACTATTTAATTCTTATTTTATTAATGTGGGGGCAAATATGGCAAAAACAATTAAAGTAACCAACAACAAAAATATTGCAGACAAAAATGTTTATTTAAACATAAGAGAATCTCTATTCTTTTCTCCAGCAACAGAAAATGAGATTAAGTTAAATATTGCTAGTTTAAAAAAATAATTGTTCTGATCCAGATAATATCAAAACTGAAGTGATAAAAATTACTCAACCATACATCTTTATGCCGTTAGTACATATTTTAAATCTAATACTTAAAACTGGTGTTTTTCCAAATCTATTAAAAAAATCTGCAGTAAAGCCTATATTTAAATCTGGAGACCCACTTGAAATGAAAAATTATAGACCCATTTCTCTAGTTAGTAATTTTTCAAAAATTTTCGAAAAATCTATAAAAAGTAGAATTTTGGGCCATTTGGATAGGTGTAAAATAATCTGTAAAAATCAATATGGGTTTAAAAAAGGAGTATCGACCACTGATGCTATTTATGCAGTAACTAGTGAGATTCATAGTATTTTAAATGAGGGGGGCAGACCCTTATTGGTTTTTTAGACCTTGCAAAGGCCTTCGATACCGTTTCTCATAAAATTTTAATTTCAAAGCTAAGTCACTATGGCATCCGGGGTATTGGAGAGGCTCTCGTTAAGAATTATTTAAATGATCGCCTCCAAAAAACACTACTGAATAATTGTCAATGTGATTACGAAAACACTTTAAATTATGGAATACCTTATGGAACAGTATTAGGACTTACATGATTCCAAATCTACGTCAACAGTATTTTTGATCTTATTATTCCAGGTAAAATAATAACGTTTGCAGACGATACTGTACAGGGTGATCAGTTAAGGGTAGCGAGCGGCCATATCTCATAAGATATTGGTCGTATAGATTTGAGAAAAAAAAATCGTAATAAAAGTCGCCAAGAGAAATTGCTGAAAATTATTTTCTAGTTTGTCAAACGTCCGCTAGAGGGCGTAACAACCAACACCAAGTAGAAAAATGGGGATTTTATAGAATTTTGCCTAATGAAAATATATCGATGATATCATTTTCATAATTAGTGATCATTTCCCTACACTTTTTATTTAAAATGTTTTTTTCTATATATCAAAACAAAGCGGTGGGGGAAGTTCAATTGTTTTTTCAAACAAACTAAGATGTCTCCCGTTTCTTTTGACCGATTTCAGCAAACTTAGGCTCATATGAAAGAGCATAATTTGCACTACAAAACGCCTATTTGGTTTTGAATTTTGGACTTTTGCTGGCTAGATGGCGTTAACTGAATTAGTAGCATATTTTTTAGTTTTTTTCAAAAAAAAACAAATGTAATGGTATATTCATTTTTAAATATTTTAAAAGGGGATAAATTTCTCTATAATTTAATGAAAATAATTTATCATCTACCTTTTTTTGAACCGTTGATATTGACCAAAATATTATTTTATTTTATTAAAAAATGGCACGCCACTGCTTTTTGTCAAAATAAAAATCATTTTCGTAATCACTTATTAGTTGCTAACAAAAAGAACCTCTAGACTTTTTTTCGTTAGACGAACGGGTTTGGATTGGAAAAATAAGATGTTGTTGTTGGACAGTTTTATTAAGATTTTTCATTGTTAAACATCTTATTTTTTCAATCCAAAACCGTTCGTCTAACGAAAAAAAGTCAAGAGGTTCTTCTAATAAGTGATTACGAAAATGATTTTTATTTTGACAAAAAGCAGTGGCGTGCCATTTTTTAATAAAATAAAATAATATTATTTTCATTAAATTATAGAGAAATTTATCCCCTTTTAAAATATGCAAAAATGAATATACCATCACATTTGTTTTTTTTTTTTGAAAAAAACTAAAAAATATGCTTCTAATTCAGTTAACGCCATCTAGCGACGCCAGCAAAAGTCAAAAATTCAAAACCAAATAAGCGTTTTGGAGTGCAAATTATGCTCTTTCATATGACCCTAAGTTTGCTAAAATCGGTCAAAAGAAACGGGAGACATCTTGGTTTGTTTGAAAAAACAATTGAACTTCCCCCACCGCTTTATTTTGATATATAAAACAAAACATTTTAGACAAAAAGTGTAGGGAAATGGTCACTAAATATAAAAATGATATCATCGATATATTTTCATTAGGCAAAATTCTATAAAAACCCCATTTTTCTACTTGGTGTTGGTTGTTACGCCCTCTAGCGGACGTTTGACAAACTCGAAAATAATTTTCAGCAATTTCTCTTGGCGACTTTTATTATGATTTTTTTTTCTCAAATCTATACGACCAATTTCTTATGAGATATGGCCGCTCGCTACCCTTAACTGCTCACCCTGTACTTTTATTTTCTGGCAATACCTGGAATGAGGTAAAACGTAAAGCTGAAGCTGGACTAAATATTGTTTGTGATTGGCTAAACATTAACCTATTAACATTAAATGTGGATAAAACTAAGTTTATGACTTTTTCTTTGAATAATTCAAATTACCCTAATGATTTGGATTTCCTTAGGCTTCATACGTGTACCAATGTACACAACGGTCTAAACTGTAATAGGTTGATATCTAGAGTAAAAGAAATTAAATACTTAGGCGTAAAAATAGATATATATTTAAAGTGGGATTCCCATATTGATATGTTAATTTCTAAGTTAAGAACGGTAATTTATAAAATCTACCAACTTAGTGAATTTCTAAATGCACACACATTAAGGTCTGTCTACTTTGCACTGGTGGAAAGCATAATTAGTTATGCAATACCAATTTGGGGAGGCACTTTTGAAACAAATATTAATCCCTTAAGGATAATACAAAAGAAGATAAAAAAAATTTTATACAAAAAACCCCCTGACGATTTGTTTAAAAATACAAATTTATTTGATGTTGATCAATTTATTTCGGTAATGTTTTGCATTTTATACATAAAAATGCAAACTTTAAACTTAAAATAAATCATAATTATTCTACACGTATAAATATAGCCCAACAATATATTCTGCCAAAACCCAATAACACAACATTTTTAAACTCAATTGATTACTTGGGTATCAAGCTGTACAACTTACTCCCATTAGGCAAAAGATATATTGTGAATAGCAATATTCACAAGAAAAAAGCAAATGCATTTATTTCAGCTAATATTAAAAACCTAAAGAGTGCTATGCACAGAGTCGTTTAAATTATTTTAAATAAATAATAAAAGGTAAAATACCTTAAGGGTATAAGTAAGTATTCTTTCCTTAGTCTTTACATTTTTTGTGCTAAAAAACTTAATCTTAATATTTTACTCACTTTTTCTTTTGCTTCTCACATATCTACAAATCGAATTGTATATTTTATGGCTGTTAAATATTGGGTTCACGCTCCACACTTTTTGTGCTTAAGGAAGTGTAAATAGAAACATGGAATTTGAATATTATTAAAACATTATGCTATTTTTAACGAATATAGCACATATAAGCCTTCCTAGGCTCAGGTGCATACTTATAATATGAAAAAAAAATGCTATTGTATATACCTTTCATGAATAAAGAAATGTATGTATGTATGTAAAGAAGGGAAGAAGAGAGACTAAGAAATATAAATGATGTATTAAAAACAAAAAATTGTTCAGTCTGCTGTACACCATCATACCACTGGCCATATTATAAATATAAAGGATCGGTTCCACGATTTTGTAAATGAAAAATTAGAGAGTCTATTGAAATTTTTTAACATACAAACAATAGAGATACGAGTTACGGTCTACATAACACATGGAAGTTGATCTTAACACAAGTCTGCTATAAAAGCTTGCCTGAATCTCTCATACAGTGTTCAGATCTCGTGGAGTAAAGATCTCTGAAGATGCCTCGTTCAATCGGAGGCGAAAGGTCAGATACTTAATTCCTATTTGATACGGCCCAATACCAAGAATCATGATTTCTTAATTTTAATTTTTTTTTTTTGATGGGTATGAGTCAAAGTTCACTTTTTTTTATAAAAAAAATTATATGTTTGCAATATAACAATAGAGAATATTGTACTTCCTTGCTTAAAATGTTTAAGCAGCTACAAGAGGTGAACTTTTAGGGAATGAAATTTTAGTTGATAACTCATGATATCTGCTGTAAAAATTATCATATTTTTTTCATGATATTGTTGGATACTACATTAAATGCATATTAATTAATTTCTGGTTTTAGAAAAAAACACCTACTATAATAAATTCATAGTTAGTTTGTTGTATATATTCAGTAACGACAAGAGGTTGCTAGATGAAAGAGGATCTTTTATTATTAGGTATGTAGATTGTTTTTAATTAATTCTTATTATAAGTAGTTTTTTTAATTTCAATTTGTAGGAACGCTCTGTTATATCCAAATTTATTTTCTTTGTTACACTTATAACACTAGACACGTTTGACAACCTTAATTAATTAATTTATTAATAGAAATTACGTCACATCGTGTAATTATTGACACGATTATCGGAAATACCAGCCCGAACATTTCGGATAACCGGGAGTCTACTGTATTTGTTAAATTTTTTTTCCTAATATAGCTTTTATCGTTTTAGGCAATTATGTGTGTTACTTAATGCAGAAGATATCTATAAAACATTGGCCGAGATACTCTTAAAAGACCCAAATCTTAAATTTGCTAGTCTGATGGTGGACCACTTAAATATGATACTTTTAACTGCTTCAGAGCTATTTGAGCTTAGGAATAGACTAAAAGATCTTTCTACTGAGGTAATAACAACATTTAGTTTATGTTACTGAATCCTTTGAACTGTTTTTTAACTGCCTTGCTTTCTTGTACCCTGGTATTTTTATATCAGACGAATTTTATAAACAAGCCTTATATCAATAGTCAGGTGAATATTAACCTGGTTGAACTATCGTCAACTTGTTTATTTAATTTTGAGTTTGACATTGAACGCAGGTTATTTTTTAAATGTAATTTTTGGCAAATTATTGAAATTCACAAATCTCATATACAGGGTGTCCGTATTTGGTTGCAAAAGTAGGGTATCTCGCTTATTTTTAAAGATAGAACCTTGCGGTTTTCACGAACCTGAGCTAATTTTTTGTGAAACTCATGAAGCCGTAAACAAAATTTTCACAGCCTTCTTCCTTTATGAGATACAGGGCGAAATAGAAAATTTTGCATTTTGGGACCCCCCTCGTATCTCGGTTATCATTTAACTTAACGCAAAGGGAAAAATTGCTGCTTTTGCAGTTTTTACGCTGGATCCAGTGGCGTAGTCATATTTTTCATTTGAGTTGTTTATTTTTAGATATGACCCAAAGTTGTGTTTTTTTAAATGGGACACCCTGTATATTGGTCCAGAAATTGATTTGTCCTTTTAAAAGCTTCTCAAAAATATATAATAGTATGGGTCTATTTTAATAAACAACAAAAAAAATCCTAATTTTCATAATTATCATCCCAAATTTTGCAGTAGGCCATGCAAAACAATGCTGCCTTTTATTTGAAGTTGTTAACAATATCTACACCCTAACAATAAATCAAAATAAATATGTAATTAAATCTATTTATCAAAATATGTATTGATAATTTCGCACCAAAAAAGTACCACCTACCTAGATTTATGTAACACAAGAACAAAACAGTAATAAATTATTATGTAACAAGCCTTTCAGCAAAAATCAACTGTCGTATAAGAACTACAGTAACCAAGGAAATCAAAAGAACTATTCAAACTGATTTCCATTTTGTTCTATGCATGCTTCGCACAATTTTCGTATTCCTTTTAAGGAATTAAGCAAAATAACGGGATGATTTTGTAAATAGCGAAAATTTTCTCTTATTGCATTTCCTAAATCTTGGACATTATCATAGTGGTCTGTGTAAATTCTATTTTCCAGATATCCCCATAGAAAGAAATCTAAAATCGACAAATCTGGGGACCTAGGGGACCATCTTATAGGTCCATTTGTTCTGATCCATTGATTGGTAAAATTATTGTCCAGAAATAATCTCGTCATTCCAGAATTGTGTGCAGGAGCACCGGCCTGTTGAAAATAAATTTCGTTAATTTGCGCTAGAGGAACATTCTCAAGTAATTCAGGTATAGCTGCCTCTAAAATTTCTCTATAGCGATTGGCTGTTAGATTTCCCTCAAATATATAAAATTTTATATGTGTTCCTAATATGAAGCAGGACACATTTAGACCAACCCTGCCCTGCTGCCTTCTGGGAAATATTTGGTGTTGATTTTTCTGGGACCAGAATCTACTATTGTGCCTATTGAGTATACCAGAATTACTGAAATGTGCTTCGTCTGACCATATAACCTTCCTTTCATAATCTCTAACCATATCGCATCTTTCTCGAAACCAATTGCAGAAGACTACCCGACGCTCTGCATCCCCTGGGTGTAAGTGCTGCACGAGTCTAAATTTGTATGGGTGGTATTTGTGCTTTTTTAGAATTTCTTGAACTCTAGTTTTTGGAATCCCTATGCTCTTTTCACTGGCCCTACAAGAGTTTGTAGGGTAAGCTTCTGCATTACCCAAACCGTAATTTCCTCAACCTCCCGATTTTCTTTATTATATGTTTTCGTACGAGGTTTGATAAACGATCCGTGATTAAGTAAATTCTTTTTTATCCAATAAAAAGTGGATATATTAGGTTGCCTCCTTTCTGGATATCTAAATAAAAATTAAGCAATAGTATTTCAACATACCTAAAAATTAACTATTTACCTGTTAAAATACATCTCAGAAGCCGCTTCAACATTTTCCTTACTTAATATAAAACAAGCTAACATATCGTACTTTTCATTATGTTCGAAAGTTTGGTTTTCTTCCATAATAATACAAATATATTTTTACACAATAAATAAATACAAAAAACTAGCGCTATATTTTATATACCCGTACAAAATTGGGAAATGTCATTTGCTTCCAAGAAAACAAAAGAAAACGGCATCGTTTTGCATGGCCTACTGCAAAATTTGGGATGATAACTATAAAAATTAGGATTTTTGTTGTTTTTTATTAAAATAGACCCATACTATTATATATTTTTGAGAAGCTTTTAAAAGGACAAATCAATTGCTGGACAAATATACAGGGTGTCCCATTTAAAAAAACACAACTTTGGGTCATATCTAAAAAATAACAACTCAAATGAAAAATATGACTACGCCACTGGATCCAGCGTAAAAACTGCATAAGCAGCAATTTTTCCCTTTGCGTTAAGTTAAAGGATAACCCAGATACGAGGGGGGTCCCAAAATGCAAAATTTTCTATTTCGCCCTGTATCTCATAAACGAAGAAGGCTATGAAAATTTTGTTTACGGCTTCATGAGTTTCACAAGAAATTAGCCCAGGTTCGTGAAAACCGCAAGGTTCTATCTTTAAAAATAAGCGAGATACCCAGCTTTTGCAACCAAATCCGGACACCCTGTACAATATTTTACATGAACATGCTATGATCAGTCGATCTCTTATCAGGACAGGGGTCATTGGTGCGCTGTCAAAAATATCGTGAGGTAATGCAATGAACTTACAAAGGCTGGCTGGAACTTTTTATGCAGGTTATTATATTGCATAGAATCATTATGGTAGTCAGTCAGTTCTACGTTATTCGTGAAGATATATTAAGAAAACACTTTAAATACATAACATATAGAAATTTTAGTGATGTTTTTGAAACTTTAATTAGAAAACAACTAACTGTCGAATTAAAATATTACACAAAATTAATGAAAAAAAGTGTTTCATGCAATGGACGAAAGTCGAAAAATGTATCATCGGTTTCCACCTAAATTTTAATGTTTCTAGAGAAAAATAAGTCCAAATATATCGAAAAGATAAAAATTTGCCTTAGCAACCCGATAAGTTTGTCGTAGTAGGCTAACAAAATATGACAATTATCTTTGCGTCATCTGCTAGTTTGCGACAGTCGTATTTGCTTGTGTTAACCTGTCGATTTATTGTAAAAAAATACCCAATTTAATTGTGCAAATTATGGATAAAGTTAACAAAGGTATATATTTTATTATTATAATATTTTAAGGGAAAAATACTTTCCTAAGGTTTTTATGAATAGAGTTAGTTATTGTTGTTATTAAAGGAAAAATAAACAATTCTAAACTTATCAAGATTTTTCGAAAATACCTCCAGAAACACCTCGGTGAATTTATAATATGTACTTTCTAATTTTAAAATGAGAATCTGCCCCAAATTGCTTTAAAATTTAGATAATTTTTTGCAAAAATTGCAAAATAAAAGAATTTTTAAGTATTAGCCAAGATTATATCAAGAATGACGAGAAGGTAGAAAAATCTATGAAAAGTATTAGCATATATTTTGGTTACATTTAAATACAAAATGGAAGGGATGTAATAGAACTCGTTCGCGTTTCGAGAAACGACATGGTGCTTGACTAAGCGATACAATTAGCTTACCACAGAACTTAATGAATAAATGGCAATCAAAACAACTTGTCGAAGTTACTAATAATCTTGAAAACTCTAAAGCAACTATGTCAAACGTGCGGCCCTGTGAGCTTTTTTCTGCGGCCCAAATCAGTTTTGAAAACAGCCAGATAATGCGCCTCCGAAGTTGAAAACCGTTTTCGAAAATGCGCGCCTCTGCAACAACGATTGGTATAATAAAATGTACAATTGTACATAGTGCCATCTATGTTTAGGAGTATGAACTACACATACTCAACCTAAAGCCAAACGTTATCTGGCTTGTTCCATGAAATTCTGTCGCTCAAAAACACAGATGGCGCTATCTGAACATTCTGGAAAGAACTCGAGAAATCACAATTTGTCAGTTGCGATAGAACTTCAGTGCTTAGTTTATGAGTTTGCGATAGAACTTATTGTTACAACACTTAACAGTACTTATTATAATTTATTTCGGATACAGTTTTTAACATGTCTCTTTCAAAAAGTAAAGTGGTAAAGTGGAAGTAAGAGGAAAGTTGTAGATGAGCATCGACTCTTTCAAGAAAAGTGGGAATTATAGTTTTTTTTGCTGTGAGGTGAAAGAAAAAAATTATTTGTTTGATTTGTAATAGTACAGTCGGTGTCCCAAAATTATATAATATAAAACGTCCCTATGATGTTCATAAAACTATGTTTGACAAGTATACAGGCATGGTCAGAAACGAAAAGTTAAATAAGTTAAAATTACGGTTGAAAGATCAGCAGCTTATGTTTACACGTCCAAAGCAAGAAAATGAATCTGTCCTTCAAGCGAGCTACGTACTGTCGGAGTTGATCGCGAAACACTCAAAACCATTTGTTGAAGGTGAATTTATAAAAGAGTGTCTTGTAAAGGCCGCAGAAATTGTAAGTCCCGGGAGCGTAAAGGCATTTCAAAATATATCCTTGTCCCGGAATATTGTCGCTGAAAGAGTTACTGAGTTGGCTGCCAATATAAGTGATCAGATGAAAACAAAATCAGACTCTTTCATTGCATTTTCTATTGCCTGTGATGAAAGTACGGATATGTGTGGGTGGCTCAACTAGCTGTGTTTCTTCGTACGGTTGATACAGATATCAATGTGTATAAAGAATTACTGGAATTAGTACCATTGCATGATACAACATTAGGGGAAGGATATTTTCAATGCTGTGTATGGACTTCTGCAAAAGTACAATTTAGATTTGTCAAAACTGTGTTCCGTTGCAACACACGGAGCTCCTTCAATGACTGGAGTAAAAAATGGCTTCGTTAAAATATTACAGACAAAGACCAGAGAAACGGGCAGTGAAAAACCAGATTTTCATCATATTCATTGTATAATCCACCAAGAAGTTTTATGCTCAAAAGTGATCAAGTTGGAAAGTGTTTTAAACTCAGTAAAAAAAATTATAAAGTTCATAAGGTCACGAGGCCTTAATCAGCGACAGTTTTCTGCATTTTTACGTCATTTAGAAAGTGAGTACACTGGTTTACCATATTATGCAGAGGTGCGATGGCTTTCGTGTTCTATGGTACTCGACCGGTTTTGGAAACTCAAAGAAGAAATACGCGTTTTCAAGGAAACAAAAGGAGAAGATGTCAGCTTATTATGCGATGTACCTTTTTTACAAGATCTTTCATTTATGCTATATATCACAAAACACTTGTCGGACTTAAATACAAAATTGCAAGGACCACGTCAAGTTATTACAGATATGCATGATCATGTGAAAGCTTTCAAGTGTAAGATGATGTTGTGGCAAACACAGTTAGCCGAGGATAATCTGTCAGATTTTCTGACTTGTAAGGCATATCAGGAAAGCACAAGTGTCCCAATATCATACAAAATATATTCAGAGAAAATGAGAAGCCTTCTGGCAGAATTTTAAGACCCAAGAAAACAATTTTTCTCTATTTACTGGTCTTTTCACTATCGATATTGATAAAGTTCCCCCTCACTTGCAAATGGAAGTAGTTGAGATTCAGTTCAAAATACAAGAGTTCTAACCACACTACACCACAACTTGTTACGTTCTGGACGCGCGTTTCGCTAACCAAGTTAGCATCATCAGCAGATGATATAAACTAAAGTAACTTATCCTAACCGAGACTATTTATAGGTAAATGTGGTCACACTTGGTTGCACCCGACTGCACCGTTGTCAAGTAAACAATAGAGTGGACTATAGGGAATAGGCTCTCTGTCTTTATTTAGTGCTTTCTTACCACATTTAACTATTTCTATACTCTCGAATGCATCCAATAATCTATTATTAGATACATTTTTAATCAACTTAAGATTATTTATTCCTATTCGGTGATTGTTTTCCAAAGCATGTTGGGCAACGCTTGACTTTTCTGTTCTTCCGTATCTTAAATGTGCCATGTGTTCTTTAAAACGAATGTTTATGGAGCGTTTAGTTTGCCCAACATATTTTAGATCACAATCATTACAGTTAATTTCATAGATGCCACTCCTCTCCCTCAAATCGACTTTGTCTTTGGGGTTTCCAAGGAGATTTTTTAAACTATTCTCCGTTTTGTAGGCTACTCTAAAACCTACGTTTTTAAATTCTTTTTCTAGACCTCTCGTATATCTGGGATCATATGGGAATACTATGAATTTATTGGAAGCCTCAGGTATTTGAAGAGTAGTGGCATCTTTTAACATTTTCTTATGCTTATGTCTATTTACTAGTTTATGTACAAAATTATCATTATATCCATTACTTTTAGCTATATTTTTAATCTGATTCATTTCATTGTTAAAACGTTCTTTACTTAGTGGAAAATTGACTAACCTGTGAGTTAAGAAATGGAATGCTGCCATTTTGTGTTGACGGCAATGAAATGAGTCCGATGTTATATATATATATCAGTATTAGTAAATTTCCTATAAATATCAAATTCTAATTTATCGTTATTTCTAATAACTAACGTGTCGAGAAAAGGTAATTGCCCATTGTTCTCCTTTCCGTACGTAAAATTAATGGAAGGATATTTATTGTTTAATGTTTCTAAGAAAGTGTCCAAATTTTCTGTTTTAGTATCAAAAATAGCAAATATATCGTCTACGTATCTATACCACACCCTTGGGAAATACTTGAGTTCTTTTTTGAATTGGGTTTCTAATCTGCCCATAAACAAATTTGCAAGGAACGGAGATAAGCAATTGCCCATCGCAGTTCCCTCTAATTGTTTATAATATTTATTGTTGTACTAAAAAAATTTTGATTCATACATAATTTTGTGAGAAGTAAATACTCATCAATAATTTCTTTCTTCAAATTATTGATTTCAAGTAGTTCCTTTAGGTAATCTAAAGCTAGTGGTATGGGTACACTAGGAAACAATGAGCTTGCATCAAAAGATATTAAAATTTCACCTTCTTTTAAGTGAACATTCTTAATTTTATCTAAGAATTCTAACGAGTTAGTAACCTCAAAGTTATCATACGAGATATTGAGGGAGAGGAGTGGCATCTATGAAATTAGCTGTAATGATTGTGATCTAAAATATGTTGGGCAAACTAAACGCTCCATAAACATTCGTTTTAAAGAACACATGGCACATTTAAGATACGGAAGAACAGAAAAGTCAAGCGTTGCCCAACATGCTTTGGAAAACAATCACCGAATAGGAATAAATAATCTTAAGTTGATTAAAAATGTATCTAATAATAGATTATTGGATGCATTCGAGAGAGTATAGAAATAGTTAAATGTGGTAAGAAAGCACTAAATAAAGACAGAGGGCCTATTCCCTATAGTCCCCTCTATTGTTTACTTGACAACGGTGCAGTCGGGTGCAACCAAGTGTGACCACATTTACCTATAAATAGTCTCAGTTAGGATAAGTTACTTTAGTTTATATCGTCTGCTGATGATGCTAACTTGGTTAGCGAAACGCGCGTCCAGAACGTAACAAGTTGTGGTGTAGTGTGGTTAGAACTCTTGTATTTTGATCTATCTTCCACCACAGGTTCCAGTGTTAGGACTTGAGATTCAGTGTCAGACCCATTTAAAAAAAAATTGATAGTGTTGGTACAATCGAATTTTATAAGTACTTGCCTGTTCAATACCAAGAAATGAAAAAATTTGCCTGTAAAATCCTGTCAATGTTTGGAAGTACATATAAGTATGAACAACTATTTTCTTTGATGAAAGGAAACAAATCTCCCGCAAGATTGCGATTGACGGACGCACACTTGGACGCAGTTTCAAAAGTTATTTCCGCCGATAAATTCGCGCCACAAATAGACATCTTAATTAAAGACAAAAGATGTCAAATATCTGGCAAAAGAATTTAATGTTTGTAGTTTTTAGTAATGTCCTTTTTGTTGGAAATTTAATAAACATACTTGTCCTATAATAGTACTTTTTCTCAAGATTTTCAGTAGTTTGTCTTCTTTAAAATAAGGTTTTGCGGCCCACCTAGTCGATGGTCTTCATGCTTTTGGTCCATCAGTGACTTTGAGTTTGACATGGCTGCTCTAAAGGTAGATAAAAAAAGGATTTTGGAGATCGATCTTAAAAAACAAAGAGACGAAGGGTACAAGATATTGTTTCGAAAATGAAAACGGAAGAATTATCTTTTACTGCACAAAGTTCTGCCGAGGTATCAATTTCTACTCCACAACCGGTTATTAAAAAAACATCTTTATCGCCTCAGCAGGCATTAGGAATATATCTGGATTTAGACTTATCCATTAGAAAATACAATATTTTGAGATCAGTGGTAAATTCCGTTTATAAAGACTGTTTCCCGAGTTTAAGTTAAAAATAAAAAACAGCAACTTTCTACAAATATATATATATATATATATATATATATATATATGTAAACGATTTATCAGCTGAAGTTGACATTCAAGAATTACTTGAAAAAACGACGTATGACATTTTAAACTTTTCTGAAAATTTAAAAACTGATGAATATTTGTAGTAGCATTAGTTCCCATAAAATTGCCTTAAAAACTGCCCTTAAAATTTAAATAATTTTTTTTTGGGGGAAATGCAATTTTAAAACAATTGCAAAAAAGCTATTATTCTGTTTCTTAAATCTTCTTCTGTCTGGATTGGGGTCTGATACACCAATGTTTTCAGGTGTCCCCAGAAAAAGTAATCCAGGCTATTCAGATCTGGAGATCTAGGGGGCCATGTCTGAGGTCCCCTTCGCCCTATCCAACGGTTGTTAAAATTATTATTTTGGAACTCCCTCACCTCTATGCTGAAATGTGCTGGTGCACCATCGTGCATGAACCACATTTGATTTCTATGAAGAATTGGTACGTCTTCTAGCAATACCGGGAGTTCGTTTTCGAGAAATTGGCGATAATATCGTCCGTTTAGCCTTGCTGGCAGGAAAAATGGACCTATCAAATAATCTCCAATAATGCCGGCTCACACATTTACTGAAAATTGTTGCTGGAAATTATTTTCATGTATCGAATGCGGATTCTCTTCTGCCCAAAAATTACGTATGGTATTCCTAGAAAAATGTGCCTCATCGCTAAATAAATCGTGTTTCCAAATAATGGATTTTGGGCTAGCATTTGTAAGAACCACTGACAAAAATTTAAACGGAGTGCAAAGTCACGTGGGAGAAGAGTTTGAACCCTTTGGATATGGTAAGGATACATTAAGTTGTCTAATAAAATTTTCCATACAAGCACAAATGAAATGTTAAGTGTTGCTGCCATTTTTCTCGTACTGGTAGCAGGATCATTTTCTACTGCATTCAGGACTGCTTCCTCGACTTCAGGAGTCCTAACCGTTCTACTTGCTCCTGCTAAATGAGTGGATTTCTTGAATGATCCATTTTCACATAGTTGATTATGTATCTTTGCAAATGTTTGTCTATTGGGCACCATGCGGTTTGGATATTTCTGTTCATAGAGTCGTCTGGCTTCATAACAATTGCCGTTGGCAAGTCCATAAATGAAATGAATTTCTGCATATTCTTGATTTGTAAATTCAACCATCATTAAACAACTCGAAATAACTACGGAAACGTCAAAACAAATAAATATTTGTTATAAAATGTCAGATTAAAGAACAGAATTAACAAATGACCTGCCTCAGCCTACTACTTTTTTTTTCCAGTTTCATTATTTAGCCTACACTTAATTGGGATCTATGGCAATTATTGCAAATAAGTCGAAAACTGTGATAGATACGAGAATAATGCAAAATACGAAAGAGCTAAAGAAATGAACAAAGAGTTTAAATTTTATATCAGAATTCATTCAGGGTGCTGCAAAAAAAAGTTCCGCAAGATAAACTTGTAGGTGGTGCAAAAAAATGTAACACCCTGTATACTACCACCCACGATTTTAATATTTTATCGTAGAGGTTCTTAAAAATAATACATGTTCTAAATTTGAACTAATTGTCTCAGAAGGAACTGGAAAAAACGGAAAAAACAAGAAAAAAATTGAAACTCTGACACCCTGTAAAACGAAAATGGTGCGTTTTTGACCATGTATATATTGGCATATTTTTCCTATTTTGTCGAGCACTACCCCTGAAATATGTCCACGACATTAATTAACACCCTGTAAACGTTTCGAAGATTTAATCTTTTATTTTGTATCTATAGGTTGTAAATACTAATATTAATAATATAAATTTATAAATAAATATAAATAATTTTTAAATAAAAAACACTGTTTCATAAGATTTTTTGTTTAAATTTAAAACGGTAGTTATGTTCGAACAGGTTTGTAGTTTTAGGAGCGGTGGGGTGGGGGGAGGTTAGTGAAATATTAAAATATCTAATTCATTACGTTTCACTCATTTATTCTCGCTTCTTAAGATAACAAGTATTATACAGACCAAAAAAGTGGAAAAGGGTTTATCAGCATTTGAAGAAGTGAGAATAAATCCACGAAACGTCGTAAATTAGATGTGTTAGTGTTTCACTAATGCCCCCTTCTGCTAAATCTAGGAACCTGTTCTACTTGTTATTTCTATATTTTGCGAATTTTTCCGTAATTTAGAATTTTATGTACTAATTTTAGAATTATAACAGTGCATACCCTGTATATATAAATATGTCTTTCAATTATATTAAAACTTTTGAATTCAGTGGCCAACTTGATATCATATATTCTATGTCTAGAGGCTGTAAAATGTAAATGGTTCGACCTAGGACAAAACAAATTGCACATTTGTTTTTTTATGGTCTTCCTTATGGTTTCACTTTTAAATTATACATGACATTAAATTTTTTCCAATTTACTTCTGTTTAGACCAGAATTGATTGCCATAAGCAAAGTTTACTGAATAAAAATAAAAGTTGCCGCACTGGGCCGTCGGCACTTTGAAAATCGCAGATAAAAGGCGAGCCGCCAAGTTTCAAACCCAATCGACACAACACACACGAAAAAATTACTGACTTCAATTTTGTCGTCGGGCTAGTTTAATATTTTACAATTACAGTTTTAAATGTTATTTAAATATAGTGAATTTAATATTAAATTGTTACTTACCTGCTAGTCGAATTTAAAAATACAATATTTTTATTATGTAAATAAAAAAATCGGTAAATTTCCTTTACCCGGAACTTACCTCGTATGATTTTTTGCATTTCTTCGGAATAGTGAAGTGTAACTCAGTTTACTTCCGTACATAGTCACAGTATATAAGTGTTACATATACTTTTTATTTTTATTGGGCGCCATTTTGTTTCGTGATATTGGATTTCTACCAATATTTTACCATTTTCTTTCTACCTATGTCACACTTAACTTTTGGGCATAATTTAAAATAAATTCAATAAATAGTTTTTACATTGATACATACCGCTACTTTGTTACGTCATGCTGAATTTTTACCAGTTTATCCCATTTGCACATCTAATTTTTTTGCAAAATTTAAAGTCAATTGAACAACATGACCGCCATTTCGTTTCGTCATCTTAAATTGAAACCCATATTATCAGTCTTTACGTACTCCGTTGATCCGCAGATATTTCCTAACTCCAAATAATACACCACTTTAACATAACAACAAGAAGACCGTTAATGAAAACCATTTAGAAACTTAATATCTGGCAAATATCTGCAAACCAACAGAGTAGGTAAAGACTGATAATATGGGTTTCATGCAGCATATAAAATGTATATATGTGTCCTGAGGATGCAACAATAAAGTTGCGAAACGTCGACAATTTAAAAATAGATTCTTGTTTTTTTTACTGGATTCTAACCCTAGATAATACACCACTCTAACATAAAAACAAGAGGATCTTTCACGAAAACCATTTAGAAACCTAATATATGGGAAATAATTACGGATCAACGTAGCAGATAAAGACTGATATTATGGGTTTCATACAGGATATATAATTTATATGTGTCCTGAGGATGCAACAATAAAATAGCGAAACGTCGCCAGTTTAAAAAAGTCTGTTGTATTCTTACTGAATCCCAACCCCAAATAATACACCACTCTAACAACAACAAGAGGATCGTTAACGAAAACCATTTAGACACCTGGAAAGTATCTGCGGAGTAGGTAAAGACTGATAATATGGGTTTCATGCAAGATATAGAATCTATGTGTTCTGAGGATTTAACAACAAAGTTGGACAACATCGACAATTTAAAAAAGGCTTTCTTTTTGTACTGGATCCTAACCTCAAATAATAAACCACTCTAACATTTTTTTTAAATATTATTGGGTCATCTTCATATGACCCTTAATTTTTGGTCAAAATTTGGAATCAATCGGGTAAGTAGTATTTAAGCTACGTCGCGAACTAATAGACAGACAGACAGACCGACAGACGAAACGACGGAATTGATACAACATGTTTTTTACAACCATCTATAGAGACATACTTCGTATCTAATCGGCATATTGGCTCATATTTGTCAAACAAATAAAAAAAAATTTGTCACACTATGTAGCTTAATAACAAACTGACGCGATCATGGAGCCAGATTAAATAATTAATTAGTAATTAATGGTACCCAGAATGTACCAGCCGGGGCGGGACGCGAGGAATAGGTAAATCGAGTCACATGTTCAAGTGCTGCAATTTATATTTTTATTCAGTAAACTTTGCCATACGTTAGGCAATAAAAAGCTAAGGAGAATTGTGTTATTGTTATTTGTTTTGTCGTAAGTTGAATCTTTTAGATGTTACAGCCTCGTCTGAAGTTATCAATTTCACACATGTAAATATCCCAAAAGATGGGCATAAAATTTTGAAAAGAATTCAAAATTGTAAGACAATATATATCTACTTTATTTCTCTTATATAATAATACATTTTATTTTTTTTTAATTTCAGGAAAACCATAAACTTTTTTTGAGTATATACAAAACATGGTGTCACAATCCAGTTGCAACTGTGTCGTTATGTCTGCTTACTCAGAGTTATAGTCATGTCTGCGATCTTATAAAATTGTTGTATCCTTTTTCTGACTATATTAAATGGAATATTGTGTAAATGACTAGGTAAATAATTTTGAAAGGTAACTCATTAAAGGTAGGGGATGCGATGCGATGAGGGAAAAAGGATAGTTAATTTCAAAAATTTTTAACTGATTTGAAACTATTTTGACCATTGAAAAACCTCAGTATGGCGGATAGATATAGATGATACAATAAATATTTTCAACTTATTAAAAATCGTCATACTTCGTAGCAAAAACGAGTGGTATTTTTAAGTCATCCAGGAGAAGTGAGTTGAAGATGGTTTAAGTCAGACTTCCTATTTAATTGACCTGCTTAATCTTTGAAACAGTCCTGATGTAACTGATAGTATATCTCTAAAACGTAGCAGATTATATAAAAAAAACTTGAATAAAATTATGGGGTTCATCGTCGACAACAAGCTTGGCATCAAAGTAGCCAGTCTCTAGTTTCTGAGATTTGCTACACAAATGCAACGAACAACAACTCAACTCAGGAAATGGTAGCGTATAATTTTCCACGTAATGTGATAAAGACGACTGAAAGATATGTTAAAACGTATTGGATAATTTGTGAATTTAAAAAATATTCACCTATGCGCCGTTTTTTCGGTTTTTGTACCACTTTGTGCCGCAGCCTTATAATTGTTCTGTTTTTGATCCCTCAGCAAAACACGTATTGTTCATTTTTCATGGGTTTCATTTGCACTAAGTTAATAACGTTGGGTGTGTCAAGAACAGACTTTAAGCATTCACCACACATTTTAAAATCCTGTATTAATAATTTTTGTGAATACCAGTGGCGGCTATTCAGGTGAAGTAGGTGAAGTGCTACTTTACCAGGAAAAATAAACAAGCAAACGTCTAACTATATTTATTATATATCTCTTAAAATTTTAGTTTTTACATTCATTTGTTCACCTAATTGGTAAAAAATAAACTGTACATCTCGAATAAATATTTTACTTGACCGTTGGCGGCATGTCTTTTTAAAACTTTCAATCGAACTTTATTATAACAACTATAACAGTGGCGCAAACCGCTTTGACTTTGCTGGAGGTGCTGTGTTTAGTTTACGATTTTCCCACTACGTTGCCTTGACAACTCGTATCCGATGACGTCGAGCCGAGCGCCATACAACGCTCTCAGTGAATTGCAGGCGCAGTACACTACACCCACGTGTCGTTCAGTTTGCGGTAGTTGTTTACTTTTATTGGTACCGGTGAGTTCCTTTGCGGTTAACTTGACTGTTTTTTGTTATATTTATTTATGGTGTTATTATAACTTTTAATTCGAAGTTAGTAAATATGATTGTTCAAGACTGGAGTAAACTAAAAGACGTCTTTGAATTCATTACAAACTGTGACAAATCTGATAAAAAATCAATCCGCCTTGCGGAGGATTTTTAGGTGCGATGTACGATTTTGAATTCACGTTTCTGGCAAAATCGCTTGACATTAATTTGTGTAAAAAAAGAAATGAACATTTTTTTAATATCCTGTTTGATAAAGCAAATTCTATTACAGAAATAAATCATTACAAACGTGAGCTTTCACCTGAAGAAATTAGGGCTAAGTATAAAACCCTTTTTTATGAAATATTGGACCATATTTTAATGGAAACGACGCTAAGATTTCAAGACTGTGAAAAACTTACATTTTCATGTTTGGCAGGTTCTGCTAAATTTTCCGAATATAGTTTAAATTTTCCTACTGGCCCATTTGAAAATTTGGTACAGTTATATGGGGAAATATTTTCAAAAAGTCAACGACTTAATATTGAGCTTGGTCTTATTTTTGCCAATGAGAGTAATTGGAATATATCGCTGCAAGAGCAAGTGAAAAAAATTAATAAAAATGAATGTATTTTTACCGAAGCATATAAATTGTTTTCCCTTATTTTGACAATACCGTCGACAAGTGCTTCAATGGAAAGAAGTTTTTCTTGCTTCAAATGTGTAAAAACGTATTTAATAAATACAATATCTCAAGAAAGACTTACTTCTCTTGGCAATATTTCCATTCAAAAGGAATTTCTGGAGGAGATTAGGGCAACTCATCCATTTTATATGGATGTTATAAATAAATTTGCTGCTATGCCTCCACATATAAAAAAAATTTGGAAAAAAATTATTGCGATATTTTCTTGCTTCATTTGCACTTCACATACTTTTTCACTAGCGAGCCGCCACTGGTGAATACTTTAAAAACTAGATGTGAAAACCTACATTTTCTGTATTTAATCATTTTTCTGTTTTAATCAACAAAAAAAAAATGATAGTCAGGGCCTATTTGTAGTTTGATACCCGGTACATAGGCAATTACAGAATCGTCAGCCCATCTTAGTAGTATGTTAGTAGATAAGTAGACACAAATTGTGATTAGACAGTTTTTATTTTTTGTTACAAATCGTTCTTGTGGTTCCCAAGAAAAATCAAGTACGTTCCTTAACACCAAAATAGTGGCAGTATTGAAATAACTGTTGATTTTTTGATGGAAATTGACAAATTGGTTCAACTTATAGAATCTCCAATATTCGCCTGTAAGTATTAGTTTTACAAGAAAAGAAAAGGTTTTAGTATTAAGATAATATATTATTTTAATTAATTTCTTTTAAACCCGACAATATTAGGGGTTGAAAGGGAGACTAGTTCGTTTGTTTAAATAGTAGTGGTCAAAACCAATACCTACTAAACAATGAGGTCTACGCACTTACGCGTGACGTCATCATGCGGTGAGTCTATATGATCAAGAATATAATAGGTTGTTATTTGATAAATTTTGAAAAAGATTGTATTGATGATACTTCCTAGCTATACAAAAATGCGAAACGTGTACTAGGTTTTAATTTCATAACTACCTATTTATTAAAAGTCCGTAGTTTCCTTTTTTTGTTTTTATTTAATAAATTATGATTATGTTTAGAACAATAATTATTAAGAAATTTATTTGAAATGTTACTAAAAAAAGATTTTTGTAATTTTTAGGTGGCTTTTACAACTTTCAAAAAGAGTTAAAAGTGCATTTTTATTAAAATAACTTAAAGACAACTCACAGAGAAAAGATTTTTTCCTACAGTATTGCCTGCCTTGTAATCCAAATAGGGTTCGATGTGAATTTCATCAAAAAGTAATGTAACATGTTTTTTTTTTATCTGTTAAATATTGAAAAATGTTACGAGCATAGGTTAAAAAAATGTTCTTTCATCGATATGAGGATTGGTTAAAAATCTATTACAAATAGATTTTAC
This sequence comes from Kuschelorhynchus macadamiae, assembly GCA_030620095.1. Classification (NCBI taxonomy): domain Eukaryota; kingdom Metazoa; phylum Arthropoda; class Insecta; order Coleoptera; family Curculionidae; genus Kuschelorhynchus; species Kuschelorhynchus macadamiae. The sequence goes on along the minus strand of JAUTXW010001340.1, from coordinate 182,564 downwards.
TGTGTTAGGATGAGTAAGATAATAGGAGCATGACTTCGCAAATATTTATAGCAATGAAGGCTTATTGTAAACAAAATTAAACATAACACAATGGTGCTTGGTGAATATCGATACCTTTCTTTTGAAGTACTTAACGAAGTTAACTGTTCTGAGAGAAATTTGAGATTTTCAGTGAGTTCATCAGGTTTAAAAGAATATCAGTCACAAATTTAAATTTTTTTTTATATTGTCATTGTCAGACTCAACTTTATCTGAATTGGGAGTTTCACTAGAACTGGGGAGTTGACTTGACTCGGTATGATGTATATCACGAGTTTCACTAGGATCAGGAATGTTGCTATCAAGATTTATGGGTATTGACATCATCATATTGTCAATTGTGTCAATTAAACTTTCTATTTCATCCAAACTGCTAGATAAAAGTGGTGTTTTAAATTTGTTATTGAAACACAAACAGATTGACCATATAAAAATGTTTCTAATGTTAAATCGCTATTTATAACAATTGCCCAAGTTATTAGAGGACCAGGAGTATATTCCAATTTAAATAAAGCTATTTTATTTGTATCCTTTACCGAAAACCACCCTTTCTTTAAATTAAAATTTAGAAATACTTTTAAAAACTCTTCAAAACTTTAAAAACATGTGGCCTCTCTATGTAAATTAAACTCTTCTTTAGTTTGCTCTATGGCTTGCAAAAGATGTAGTTCATCAAGATTCTTATTTTTTTCATCTTTACTTTTGCGGTCAAGAACGTTTTTTGACAAATAATTGGGGCAAGGTGGGAAAACCGTTGGTACAGAATTTTCTGTTAATCGGGGTTTTTTTAAATGTACTGAAATAATTTTACCTGTTATCGGAACCTGTTCTGAAATATCCCAAATTATACTACCTTTAGAAAAATGTAGCTCACATACTTTAGTGTTTTTATTGGGCACTAAATCATCCCGCGGAATTGCTCGTAGCCATTTTTTTTTTGCAAATCACTGTCTTTCGGAAAACTAAACACGTGAACTTTTGGTCCGGTTTTGTAATTACCCCATCATTAAGGCGCACAACACTTAAACGACATGTTTACGTGAATTTAAACGTACAAAAACGTGTAATTAAATTTTCACCAAAAATGGAGACAAAACTACTGTATTTACTCTAATTCACGAACGACATCATGTTTCACATGTTTTGTTTTCGGTTAGCAAGTGCCGGTTGTCGCCCAGTACATCTAATGGCCAGTTATCACGATACGACATAAGCAAAACTGCATGGGTCTATGCTTTAATCGATTTCTTACGGAGGCGATTGCAGGCCTAGATGTCGTGACGTTAGGCCTATTTTAATTTCAGCTGGTAGGCCTCATTGGTTAGTAGGTATTGTCAAAACTCCCACCCGCTGAACATTTTCGAAAACTTGTACTTTTAAATTTGTGTCTAGTCCCATCGATTTTAACAATTTTTTAATCTAACTTAGAAAGTTTACATTCTTTCAATCATCCTAAGAAAAAAATCATTGGAGGGACCATTTTTTTTGTATTAAAAAAGTAAAATACAAAGACAATTTCAATTATTCCTTATTATGACAGTTTCAAGGCATTCTTTGCATGCAACCAGATTTACTTTGTTTAAAATGTTCGCGTTTATGTTCTGATATTCGTGAAACTGGCTGTTACATATACTGTTTTACATTAAAACTAGTCACCTACATTTATTAGCAATAGAGAATAGCTCATCCTGCGGGGAGGAAACCCCATTCCACATAATAGAGATGTGATAGGTGGCACATGAACTTAAATAATTTGCTATTTTCTGCTAATAAACTACAAAAGTAAACATAAACGTGGATTATTTATATAAATTTATTTTTTTTGTTACCAACGTCACGAATTAACAAAAAAATTATAGACTCAAAATAAATAGATAATGTCAAAGGATAATGTAAAACTAACCACAAAAGGAACTAAAATTTTGTTTATTGATACATCTGTTCACTACTGTCGTTCTAAAAAGAACAGTTTTGCTGTGCTTAACTGAAACACAACGAATTTTATATAATATCTGGTGCTTTAAAGAAAAATGGCTACAGAAATCGCAACAACTAACACCAAAAATTATAAACCTGGAAGGCAACAAGTAGTCTTACCAAATGTAAAGGGCGCAATAGACAGAATCGGAAGAATTCATAAAAAACACAACATACAAACATTACAAAAGCTACAAACAACCATTGGTAAACCACTTGGAAACCCAAAAAGCAAAATCAAATGGAAAAGCCGCGGAGTATACAGTATTCCGTGCCAGGACTATCCAAACTAACAGGCGAATATCAGCAAGAGTAGAAGAGCATAAACTCAGCAGCAGAAACAACCTCGGTCCTATACCTACATTATCAGGAAACCGGCCAAAAAATAAATTTCGATGGGGGTAAGGAGATTTCAATATAATGCATTATAAGACCAGAATAATCCGAGAAATCTATAGAAATAGGAAAACAATGTTATTGGATTGGTTGGATTTTACGCATGGAGTCTTCATTGAGAGGTCATTCTTTTTTCATCCCACTGACCATGCAGAGCTCATGGAGGTTATACGCTCAATACGAAATAAGAGTTCAAGCAGTGAAGATGGAATCTCAGCTAAAATATACTTGTCCCTTCCGGAGTCAGCCTTGTGTGCTCTTTCTGACGCAATAGATCATTCTTGGCTTGAGGGCAGTTTTCTAGCTAGCTTGAAGAGTGCTTTGATTATTCACTTGCATAAAGGTGGAGAATTGGACATTCTCTCTAACTTCAGGCCTATTTCATTGTTATCTACTCTGTCTAAACTGGTCGAAAAGTTAGTAAAAAAGCGCATGATCTCCTATCTTACACAAAATAACATTTTACATCCAAGTCAATTTGGTTTCCAGACAGCTAGGAGTACTGGTGATGCAGTTTATCAGTTTTTGGAGAGGGTATACTTCGCGCTCAATGACAAGAGAGCGGTCGCGGCAGTGTTTTGTGACTTGTCAAAAGCCTTTGATTGTGTGAGTCTTGAAATACTGTTGCAAAAGCTTGATAGGTATGGTTTTAGGGGTGGGGTTCTGGAGTGGTTCAAAGGTTATCTTGGGGGTCGGACCCAGAAAGTTGCTATTGGTCCAATTTTCCCAATTCCAAACGAGTCACATGATCGGGTGCAAAATCCATTTGCCTAAAGGGAAAATGATCAATTAACGTTGAAACAAAAAGAACAATTAATTGAGATATCGATTGACTCTACATTTAAACTTAAATTTAATCAAGAAAAAGTCTTTGGTTTTTGTTTGGAGGTGTACAAGGAATATCCTGAAATTTCAAAGTATGCTATCGGTATATTACTACAGATCTTTTCCACTTATACCAGCACAAAAACCAAGTACAGGAATAAATTGGACGCCGAACCGGTAATAAGAATTCAAGTCACCACTATTGACCTAGATTTCAAGAGCATGTAAGAAGATGCAAGCTTGTCCTAGCCACTGAAATGATGGCAATGGTGCCGTTATTTTTGTACTATTATTACTATATTTAATTTTTATCAAAATTAACATACTAATTTCCACAAATAAATTCATGAACAATTATAGTTATGTCAACTGTTCCGTGAACGATATAAGATTGAAGACCGCTGCTTTAGTCTATCTAGTCGGACCCGAGAAAGATAGCTTCGAAAATGCCAAATGTGATTTTGGCGAAACTGTTCTTTTCAGATCGACAATAGTGAATGGATGTACCATCGTCACCCAAGGTAACTGGGACAAAAATTACCCATTTTACTCTCCTGAACTATTATTCCAAGTTAACCTAGAATGGCAATGCCAAAGTTAACCTAGGATTGGAATGTCAAAGTCTTTTTATTTTGACACTGTCTAGCTAGTTCTTAAATTAACCACAAGTTTTGAAAAATACCTTTGGTTAGGTTAGATCCAAAGCCTGCTAGAATAAAATCGATTTTTGAATATTTTGATGGTTTTTCTTTAGGAAATGTAAACTTGTTATACGTCAATGAATAGGATTTTTCTAGCTTATTTTAAAGAGACAAAAATCCAATATGGCGTCCGTAAGAAAAAATAAAGTTGGTGATGGTGAAGGATAACCGAAACGTCGTAATTAACATCTAATGCAATATCCGTTTTCTACACACAAAATGGCTTTAATAAAGTGTTCATAGATTTTGAAACAAAATAAAAATAAAGAAGTTACAGGGATTTACAGAAAATGCCACTTTTTAGTTTTTTCAAAATATCTCGAAAACCAAAAAAGTTAAAAGCTCGCTGCTGAAGTTTTTAAATTACCAATAAAATTCTGTAAAATTTGGCTCATTTAATCATTTTTGTATCTCCTATAGTTTCCTTGATCCCAATACATGCATTAATAAAATGGCCCACACTGTATATATATCAAGAAATTGTTCAATATCTCTAAGTAATGTATACTTTTCTTTTAAAAGAAAGGCTAAGTCAGAATCATAACTAGAGTTGTCTAATAGGCGTCTTTTCCTATACCTGTTTGTAATATTTTATTTTTTAATATTTTATTTTTTTTGAAATATATAATTAAGGCAACACGGTGTTTAAGACTTGATGATGGTCTCTTTAATAGAAACTAGTAAGAGTTAACAGGTGACTGCTTTTGCATTTCGCTGTTTTTATTTTTTTGACGCTTTTCAAGTCTTTTTCATAATTGATATCTTTCAGTTGCGTGTAACATCGGATATCAGTATAAGATACTTGATAATAAACAGTGACAATAGAAGCAAATTTTTTTTTTTTGATCAATTTTTGTTTGTATTAAGGAAGCAAGTCATGGAAAGAGGGAAACATGTTATTTTGCTATCAAATTGAAATCTAGATGTTATTGTTTTTAAATTTTTTCAACACTCTTCTGAATGAAGTTATCTAGAAACATTCCACTTTAAAACATACCGATTTTTTCCTAGAACCATCAACAATAAAATGTTTTCCTAGAATTTATAGTAAATAAACATGTTACTGATTTTACTCGACATATATATCTTTGATATATACCATTCGCACGTATTTAAACTATTGATGTTTGTTTCAGATTTAAGATTAGAATTATTAGAAGTACCTTGTGATAAACATTTAGTTCGGGCCTTGTATGGTTTACTAATGTTATTGCCTCAAACAGAAGCCTTTACGATACTTAAAACTAGATTAAGCTGTATACCTAGTCTTCATTTACAATTTGACGAAAAGTAAGTAACTATAAACTATATTTTTAAATGGTTTTACGTATACAGGGTGTACTAAAATGGGAATGCAATAGACAGTCCATGAGGCAGTAAGCGAGATTTAGGTCTGGTTTCTTAGAAACAAACTGTTGTTCGGAATAGGCCTTCTTTGGTCCTTGTGAAAACTAGGGATATGTGATATTAGATTTTACATATTGCTAGACGTTAGGAAACTTTCGATACATTTTGTTTATCGATATGGCTATAGTTGACAATAGGTATCCCAGGTAGGAGCCAAAAGTTATTGAAGAGCGAAAAACATTTTTTCGCAAATATATCAGAGACATAGAAAGCAAAAAAGTTATCCTTGTAATCCGTTTATCCATAACTTCGATGTTGTCGGCTACCCATCGATATTATCAGCTACCTATCGATATCATTGTATTCCTATCAGTATTGTTGAACATTTATCTGCACTTATCGATAACTGTCGATATATCGATAGAAAACCCATCCCTAGTGAAAGCCCTAGGTAAGACGCCATCTGTCCTGGATTTTAACATTGGTTTTATTTTTTTCTGTTAAAATTTTACTTTCGTTTTAATGATTAATTAACAGAAATACTGATAACTGAGACAACATTGTGTGGGTGGCAGCTGTCACAAGTACTGACACAAAGTATTTAAAGTACGAGCACCACATACTTACAAAATCAACAATACGAATCAAGTAGCAAACACTTTCAAGTTTTAAAAGTATTTAGGTAAAATAATTCAAGTACCATAATTTTATTTGAAAGAATATATAATGAAACAAAAAAATGTATATCCTTACATCAAAACGGCTTTCTTCTAAGAAGACCAATATTAACAAATCTCGGTTATTTTATGCAGTATCTACATAAATGATTGTGTTCTCAGGATGGATTATGATGAATAAATGGGAAGGATATCGAAATTTTTTTAAAACATCACTTTCCCCGACGAATTTATTTTATCCTAAACGGCATAGTGAACCGACAAAGTTGCCGATAGTGTATCCTAAAAACTCAATGTTTGTGAAGGTATAGTTGGTAATGAAATAATAGGTTCGTTTTTTATTGACGGTAATTTCAACTCCGAGAAATATCTGCTGATGTGGCACATTTTGGCTTAAACGTAAGCAGGTACTTGGACACTAATTTTCCAAATCAGTGGATCGGCAGAAGGGATGAAATTGAATGGCCAGCCAGAATTTGGGTACGTTCAGAATTTAAAAAAAAATATATTTTATGCGGCTTATTAAAAAAAAACCATAAATTTATAAATTTCTGGTATCAAAAGCTTTTAAAAAGCTCTCTAAATAACGGATGCTACATATTTTTTTGATTTGGATCCAAACTTGAGTCCAAGATTAAAAAACTTACAGCCAAAATTTTGTTATAAAATTTATATATGTCTTCAGTCAACTTGTGTCAAAATAGGGTTTCATTTTAATAACCTAGTTTGAAAATGTGCAACACTAAATTTTAAATGTGCGACACTTAAAAAAGAAAAATACAAAACACAGGATTTAACTAAAAAAAATTTCAGAAGCACAAAAGGCTTTGGGCAAGATTCGTGAAACATTAAATAGACTTAGTACCAGAATAAAAATGATAAGTACTTATATACACTACAAAATAATAGCTAAAAAATAATAATAATATTACAAAATTTAAAATTCAACATTTTCAGATGTATCACTATAATATTCAGATACTGAAAAAATTACTGGATTTATTTGGACATCTAAAGTGCGGGACACGAAAGAAAACCGGGCGGAGTCAATTGGTTTAGGAAGGTCGGCCAAGAAATCTCTTTAAACCAGTGGTGTCCAGTCGTTCTTTAAATAATATGGCACTCCTTTTTGACTATACGCACTTCAGATAATTAAAAAATGTAACTATGCTTAATGAACCTTTATCTATATTTGTCTGTTTTCTTTAGTGTACCGCACTTTTATATCTCTTTTGTGTTGCAAAAAGGGCGAACTTTTGAATTTTAAAATGATTTAATTTTGATTTTTCTTGATCGATTTACCTATAAATATATTTTTTCTGTCATTAACTATTAACACTATTATTTAACCACCCAGTATAGTGATACACGATTTGCAAGTCCAGATTTTACAAGGGCGACTTTGGGCTACTCGGGTATGCCAAAAGTGGCCGTCTGTCTTCATTTCTCATAATACTTTATACAGGGGCCGTCATTGTGTAGTACTATACAGGGCGTTTCCTAATTGCGTGCTGATGTTAAAGGGGGTGTTTTTATGACCTAAAAGTCTTAACTTTTGAGATACAGGATAGTAAAGTAAAAAAAGGAAACATTTTTTTTTCATCCCAATTCGGGTGCTATTGTAGATAACTGCATGAAATTTGATACACGTCTTCTACGCATTAAGGAGCATACGGATTTACCCAGGTTAATTCCATATGCACGCCACTGGTAGAAATTTCAAAAATTGATTGTTAATAAAAAATGCCCTTTTACGCATAAAAGACATGTATCAAATTTCAGACAGTTATCTTCAATAACCGTTTCAATTTTGCCATCTACTTCCCAGTATTTATCTTAGAACGAACATGTTTAACATACGATTTCCAATTTTCAGCCAGGCTTGTTGGCTGATATTACTTCATATAATTGATATTTTCTCCATGTTGGATCACATACAAGATTGTTCGATTTAAGCCACGATATCATATGAGCTTTCTTAGAGTATTTAGTTGACACTTTATCTTCTACGTGAGAATGATAAGACGCATTATCCATTACCACAATTGATTTGGGTGGAATGTTAGGTAGAAGCTTCTCGAGCAACCACTTTTAAAAATTATCTCTATTCATCTGTCCATGACAGCCTCCAGTTGTTAGTCCCGAGCGAAAAACTAAAGCAGCACCTGGAACAAATCCGGCTTCTGAACCAGCATGAACTATAACAAAGCGACTACTAGAGCGGATTCCCTGAACAACACCTGTAACACTTTCACTTTGCCAGCATTTGTTCACTCTCATATCATTATCTACCCAGGTTTCGTCTAGATACACAATATTGCGTCCTTTTTGCCTATATTGCTTTACAGTTGATAGATATTTCACCCGCCAGTGAAAAATATTTGGTCTCTCAATGAGCAATTTTCTTTTATTTTGACACTTGCGCCAAACAATACCATTTGATCGTAAAAGCCGATTTAAGGTTTTACACCCGTATGGAAAATCTATTTTGTTCTTTACAGCACGAAGTAGGGGTTTGCAGGTCGGAACCTTCTTCAAGTTTATATAAAAATCCTCTATTGTTCGTCGAATTAGTATTGAAAGCAGTTCTGCTTTTAACGGAATAACCACTTCCTTTAGCCACTTTTCAAAAGATTCATTGTTCATGCTGTCGTGGTAATCAGCACTTTTCGATGTGGAAAAGAAAATAAATAACTTTCCTTAATTTTGGTTGGCCCCACCTGAAACAAATCCACTAAATGAACCAGCACGCAAAACAATAAATCCCCGGAGCAGTCGTTTTCCTTAGAACCACAACCATACTTTTTTTCTTTGACTGTGTTAGCCGAATTATCTTGATAAACAAACTACATTTTTATGGATTTCGACTTCTTTAAATTGATTCAAATCTTATCTTGGAAAAGAAACCCATGTTTCGTCCAAAAAAATAACTTTCCTTAATTTTGAATTAAAATTTTCAACAAATTTTCTTAAAAAGGCGACTCGCTGACCTGCTTCATTTGGTAACTCACACAAATATCTTTGATTGAAAGGCCACAACATGTATACCCTACCAGAAACTCTAGGCATGATATTTATCTTCCCAGTAAAACTTTTCTGCCAGTACATTTAAAATCTATACCTAAATCCTAGAGAGACCATGCTTGATTAATTTTGACAAAGATTTAAGCCCAATTTCTAAAATCCCACGGTCCCTTATAGTGTCCTTTAAAACTGGAAGTGTCATGTGATCGAAATTATTCACCTCGTACATGTGTGTTTGTTTACTTTTATAAGGTTATCATGATCGTTTGATGTGTATAAGTCGTGTTTTACGTTTCTTACTTCCTTCTTCATGCACTCGTTTAAATCTTGAGTTTTGCTGTTTTTTCGTTTTCATATTCGCATTTTTTTCGCTGGAATATTATGGCATTTTTCTTTAACAATCCTTTGTACAGTTCTTATTTTCTCTGATGAAACGATACACCCGAATTTTCAGACTGCCTTCTACTATGTGGATACTACCAGTTTGAGGCAATTCTCAATTCTCACAGACTAAAAAAAGACTTTGAAACGCAGGCCCTTCCCTAATCAGGCCTTTAATTATTGTACACATAAAATCTCAAAAAAAGTTCGGTATTGTGACATTTCCTGTAGATACTATGAACTAAATAAATAAATCTCTAACTGTGTGAGTAGTTTTTACACGCGCAACTTTAATGATATGAAATTATTTACAATGTAAACATAAGAAGTAATTATACATTTATTTCAGAGTAACCGATAAGAGAAAAGCAAAGTCGTCCATAAATTTCCAACCTTTACTGACACATTTTTGTGAAGTACAAGAAAAACATAAAGAATACAAAAGAGTTACCAGAACCAAGGATATTCTGTCGTTTGACAAAGAAGACTCTAACGACGATACGTAACCTTTAAGAAACCAAATAAAAGTATTTTATTTTTACCTGTATGTTTATTATGACGTGTACATTCCCAACAAAATTGTTACTAAATTATATTTAATAAATTAATTTTTTTCCACTTGAATTGGCAGTTTATTTATACACTTTTCCAAAATAGTTAATGTCAAGCTTTTATTAAAATGCACTAAAAAAGAAAAAAACCTTGTTTCATTGCCTCATTTGGTAAGATGCAGCCTAAATGGGGCATGATTATTTATTCTTTTTTAAAATTAGGTTTATTTAATTATTTTGGTAAATACCCCGTAACAATTGTTTCGGTACAGGGACGGACATACAGGGAGGATGGGGGGCAGTGGCGTATATAAGGGGAATTTATGGGCTAAACCCCCCCCCAGAGCCACTTTTATTTAAGCTAAAATGCTTGAAATAGTATAAAGTAATGTTTTTTTTGGTCATATTATTTACGCTCAATCTTATCTTGGAATTATTTCACTGAGACTTAAAAAGCAAAATATGAATAATACTAGCTACACAAAAGTAACTTTTTTTTACTTTTCAGTTGGGTTTCTCTCACTTATGACTCTCAGAATGGCGCTTGAAAATTGGAATTTTTAACTCTTTGAAGCTCTGTAACTGCCAAACAAGTTAACTTGCAATTAAATGCAATGCACTTTCTTATCTTTTTAGTTATCTATCTCCTGACACCAACTTCTACTTTGACAGAAAATGTCAAATTTTGAACCTCCTGTCAAACTAGAAATTGGTGTGGGGAAATAGATAATTAAAAAATTATTAATTATTTTGCTACCTATTTAAATGAATATATTCATATGAAATGCAGGTACCTAATGATGAAAATAATTTCCGTTTTTTTTTGTTTGGCATCACAAGAGAGCTTATCAAAAACTAAGATAGGAATGTGAAAGTTATGTTGCTCTAGGTCCAACCGTTCAGGTGCTATGACGGCTTAAAGAAGCAAAAATGTCAATTTTCAAACATCAATAAATCAAAAACAGTTGAACATAGACATATAGTACCCTTATTATATTACTAAAAATGTAATAATATGTAGGATGTTCCATTTAAAAAGCGCAACATCCTTTTGTTTCTCATTCAATTGTTTTTTTGTTACGATTTTCGAATTCTCCGAGCTCAAATACATCGATTCTTCTTCTTCTTCGGATGCGTATCCACTAATGGATGTTCGCGATCACATTTTCCATCTCCTCTCTATTCCTTGCAGTGTGTACCAAGGTCTGTATGTTGGTTAATCCAGTCCACTGTTGTATGTTGCGAAGCCAGGACATTTTTTTTCTGCCAATACCTCTACGGCCCTCGATTTTTCCCTCGATTATTAGTTGTAAAAGGCGGAATTTATCGTTTCTCATGATATGTCCCAAGTATGCGGTCTTCCTTTTCTTAATAACAGTAAACAGTTCGCGTTCCCTGTTAACTCGAGCTAGAACCTCCTCATTCGTGACCCTCGCTGTCCAAGGTATTTTTAATAATCTGCGGTATGTCCACATCTCAAAGGCCTCCAATCTGTTAATTGCGCTTGCTTTTAAGGTCCAAGTCAAAGTCCGAGCAGGTGAACACGTGTCTAAGTTTTTGAAATGCCTGTCTAGCTTGTTCTATGCGACATTTTATTTCGTTATCCGATGTCCAGTCTTCATATAGCCAAGTGCCCAAATACTTGAATCTATTTACTTTTTCTATAGATATTGTGTTAAAAGTCAGTTCTGCATCGTCAACGGCTTCTGGATTTCTCGTTATGATCATGAATTTTGTCTTCCTTACATTTATATTCATGCCCATTGATGCGCTATGTTCCTCCACTAAATTGACCAGTCGTTGTAAGTCTTCCAACTTATCGGCGATTAAGACCGTGTCATCGGCGTATCTAATGTTGTTAATCCATACTCCATTGACTTTAATGCCCATATTGACATCATCCAGTGCTTCTCGGCAGATGGCTTCCGAGTACAGGTTAAATAAGAGTGGAGACAAGACGCATCCCTGTCTTACTCCTCTTCGGATCCAGATGTTGTTTGAAAGACCATTTTCCCATTCAACACGTGCGGTCTGATGCCAGTATAAATTTTCAATACAAGTAATATCTTTCTGATCTATGTCAAGAGTCCTTAGTATTTGCATGAGCTTGTGGTATTCTACTCGGTCAAATGCCTTTTCATAATCAAAGAAGCATAAGAATATGTCTTTTCTTTGGTCGTAGCAATTCTGGACTAGTATATGTGTAGCTGTTATTACTTCTCTTGTGCCCATCCCCTGCCTGAAACCAGACTGGGAGTCAGCCATGTCTCTTTCACATTTTTTATATATTCGTTGGTGGATTATTTTAAGAAAGATCTTCAGGGTGTGGCTCATGAGACTTATTAGTCGATAGTCGCCGCATGCTTTGGCCCTATTTACTTTAGGCAGAGGGATAAAAATCGATTCCAACCACTGCTGAGGAAAGCGACCGGTCTCGTAGATGATATTAAATATATGATGTAAGGTGTTAATGCCTCTATCGTCGAAAAGCTTCAGTATTTCCGATGGGATTTCATCCGGACCGGGTGACTTGTGGTTTTTTGAGCTCTGAATTGCTTTCTGTATCTCCTCCTTAGATATGGATGGACCTGATGCATCGTCGGGATCTCTTAACTCGGGTGGCGGTCTGTTTCCCTCAAAGAGCTTCTCGATATATCTCTCCCAGACCTGTATTTTCTCATCACTTTCAGAAATCATTTGGTTGTCCTCATTGACCAATATGCCCCTATTCCTTGACCTATATATTCCAGCTGTCAGCTTCAGTTTTTTATGTAATCCAAGAGAATCATTCTGTCTTTGTAAGCGTTCCATTTCCACGCACTCTCTCTTGAGCCATTCATTTTTTGCTATACGAATTTTTGATCTTATTGTTTTTTGTGTATCTTTGTATTTGGTCTCGTCTTTGTTTTTATAAGATCTACGTTCGTTCATCAAACCCAGTATTTCATCAGTCATCCATTTTTGCTTTCTATCTGCGACTTTGAAACCCAGCCTACTTTTTGCTACATCTGTCACAATTTGTGTTATTTGTGTCCAGGAATTTGTTAAGTCATTTTCGTTGGTGGGTCTAATGTTTTGTATTCGTGCGTTAGTATCATTGCCGAGTTCGTCTCTTGTTGCAGCATCTTTGATCTTTTCATATGATATTCTGTTATGCATGATTGGCTTACCGCTCTTGGCTAAGGACACTTTTATGATTGCTGCTAATAAAACATGGTCAGAAGGTACATCTGCCCCGGGATATGTACATGCTCTCTTGACGGATTATCTGAATCTCCCATTGACAAGAATGAAATCTATTTGATTGCGTACCGGGTTGGCCGTAGTGTCTGTGGGCGACTTCCAAGTGTAAAGACGACGGGGGGGAGCTTAAACCAGGTGTTCGTGATAGGCATACTTTCTTCTTGGCAGAACTGCAGAAGGCGATCGCCCCTGTCATTTCTAGTTCCAAGCCCCCAGGATCCGACGATATTTTCGAACTTTCCTTTGCCCAGCTTGGCGTTAAAGTCTCCCATGACTATATTTACATCGTGTTTTTTGGTAAGCTTGAGAAGTTCTTTAATTTCGTTGTATAGCTGTTCCACGTCTCGGTCCGGTGAGTCACCTGTGGGTGCGTAGACTTGTATTATATTGAGGTTGGACGGCTTAGCTCTTAGTCTCAATAAAGAAGTGCGATCGGAGTATGGAATAAAGTCGGTAACTGATTCTCTTAGGGCTTTTGTTATTAGGATTCCTACGCCCTTCCTGTGATTTCTATCTTCGTTTCCGGAATAGAAGAGAGTTCCGCTCTCTGTGTCACATTTTCCCGTGCCTGGCCACCAGGTTTCCGCGACCCTCAGAATGTCTATCTTAAGTCTGTTCATTTCCTGTTCCAGGTTCGCTAGTTTCCCTGCTTGAAATAAGCTTTTGGTATTCCACGTTCCGATATGCAGTGGTTTCCGTAAGTTTGCTCTCTCGTTTCAAAGCTGCTCCCCCCGGAGATCCGATCGACATTCAAAATTTCGAGTTGAATGTATCCATGTGATTGTCTTGGGAAAGTAATGAAGGTGGTTTCCGCCTTCCTTCATGGGGACAAAATGTCTAACATATCTGGCCCCTATGGAGAACCGTCGCTGTTTGCAGCCGCCCATTCTGGTTGCTTTTCACCATATCTGGCTATCCTCACTTGGTTTTACCTGTGGGTCAACACAGTTTCCCGGGATGTGGCGCTTGGAGCCAGCAAGTGAGAATTGGGCGTCTCGTGAGGACCAGTTATCCGAAACCTCCTCCAGCCTATGGCTCTTGGATTGACCGTTTCGAACAAAAGGTACTACCTCTCCGACACAACCCCTACACTCCTACATACATCGATTGGCTATTTTGAATTTCTTGAGAAATACGGGGGAAGTAAAAAAAATACCGTTTTTCCTCCTAAATGGAAGACCTTGTACGTTTCATAAATAAAATAAATAATACATAATTAGCTACAGCGAACAGATTTGAGGGCCATATTTTTTTTAAATAAAGATTGTAGTGGCGCATAAATATTCTTTCAATATTTCACATAGCTCATTATTTCCTATTTTGTATGATTTGTTTTACTGCAATTGTTAGAAAATTATAATTTTATTGGTTTTTCATATAGATACATAAACAGATTTAGTTTGTTTCGGTTAGCTTTCGGTAGTCTACTTATTGTACTTACACGGAAGTACCATTTTAAGGCTTATGATAGTTAATTATTTAATAAATAGACTTTAAGTTACTACAAGTGGCAGAAAACTGCTTTTTTATTTTCTTTTTCTATACAGGGTTATGATAAATTAAGGAATAAATTCATTATCTTGGAAATTAAAAAGGTAATAGAAAAACGCTCGAACCCGTCGATTTAGATTTATTTTTACGCATATTTAGAAATTATTTTAAACTATACAGGGTCACTCACAAAAGTTGTATAACTGTCATCATTGATTTTTTCAATACAACGCCTTATTTTTTTCTGCTGATTTGAATTCTTTATGAAATTCTAGACATTTTTGGTATAACATAACCCATACTGAAAATCCACAGTTATCGAAATATTCTTATCTAAATAAAACCTGTGTATATAATAACCTATCGGACATTTGTATACCCTACCTATGTCTGTCGCGTAATCCCAAAGAAAAATGACTTTGTCACTGTGTTGACAAGTCATATAATTTATTTACGATCTGCCATTTTGATTTTAAATATTGACTATGCGTTTAACAGAGAAAGAAAAAATTGAAATTCTAATAATGCTTGGTACTGGTGATAAGACTAGGACACAAAAAGAAGTTTGTCAGCTGTTTAACAACAGATATCCTCATAGGCAACCTATTACTCAGTCTGCAGTGAGCAAAATAGAAAGGAAATGGACGGATACTGGTAGTGTTACGGACCGCTTTGGAAAAGGTCGCCCTAGGATCTCAGATGAAAAGAAACTAGATGTTCTCTTAACTTTTCAAGATAATCCACATTCCTCAACTACTGACGCAGCCTATGATAATGATATACATCTAACAACAGTTTCCAAATTTTTGAAAAATGAAAATTTTTATCCCTATAAAGTGAAATTCGTTCAAGAATTAATAAATGATGATTCAGATCGCAGAAACGAGTTTTGCGAAATTATGACCAACATGTGTAATCATGATCCATTATTTGTCAAAAGAATTTGTTTCACAGATGAGGCAACATTTTCTCTCAGTGGAGAAGTAAATAAACAAAATTTTCGACACTGGGCACAAAAAAATCCTAACTGGTACAGGGAAAGTCATACACAGTATCGTCAAAGTGTTAATGTATGGGCAGGTATTGTAGGCAATAAAGTTATAGGTCCATATTTCTTTGATTCCTCACTAACGGGGCAAATGTATCTTCAATTTTTGGAAGAGAATCTTATACCAGCTTTAGCTACCCTACATCCTAACATAAACGATCCGGATCTTCCCAGTGAACTGTTATGATATCAACAGGATGGGGCACCACCCCATTTTGCAGCTGATGTCAGGAGATACTTAAATGAAACCTTTCCGAGACGATGGATTGTGCGACGTGGGACAATAGAGTGGCCGGCAAGATCGCCGGACTTAAGCCCGTTAGACTTTTTTCTTTGGGGGTATGTGAAAAACGAAGTGTATAAAAATAAGCCACATACTATTGAAATTGTTAAGGATCGTATTCGAACTGTTATAAAAATATTCAATGTGATGCAGTTACTAATGTGCAACAAGAGTTTTTCCATCGTCTAGGGCATTGTAGAGCTGTAAATGGTGGACATTTTCAAAATTTAATAAAGTAGTTTTCTTATTTAATTTATTGATATGTGTTTTATGTTTTATTTAGATAAACATATTTCGATAACTGTTGATTTTCAGTATAGGTTATGTTATACCAAAAATGTCTAGAATTTCATAGAGAATTCAAATCAGCAGAAAAAAATAAGGCGTTGTATTGAAAAAATCAAAGATGACAGTTGTACAACTTTTGTGAGTGACCCTGTATAGTTTAAAATAACTTCTAAATATGCGTAAAAATAAATCTAAATCGACGGGTTAAAGCGTTTTTCTATTACCTTTTTAATTTCCAAGATAATGAATTTATTCCTTAATTTATCATAACCCTGTATGTATGTACACTTTAAATACGGCGCGGCGGCGCGGGCGTGCATATGCAGCTGCAGCGAAAAGGTCATAGGGGGCTATGCTCATCATATTTTGACAGAACAAAACGTCAGTAAAATTATATAATCTTCGAAGAAAATGTTTCGTAGTAAACAGAATATTTTACATTAAAAACAAACATTTTTTTTATTTTTAAAATAAATCCTTGTATGTAATTTATGTGAAAAATTGTCTGACGTAACGACTAATTATCGTAATATGTCATATAATTGGCCAGATTAATTAAAGATTGTGATTGCCATTTGAAGAAAGAAAATTTGTAGAGATTAGGTATTTTTAATTTTCTCAAAAGCATAACAGATAGTTATGACGCAGAATAGATAATTAGAGTATATTATTATATAATATACTGTTTAATTTAAGTTTTTTACGAACTAATGTTAAAAGTGTAATATCAAAAATTCTTAAACAAACATTTCATGATTAATTAATTAAATTAATTTTATTAGGATCGTTCATAATATTTTGTTGCATAGTTGAAACGTTGTCATTAGGAGCACAAGGTGAAACAGTAAAGGGTTAGCACCAGGTTAGGCGCCGAAGGTATCATTATTAAAGCCATAACATAAAAAACGGTACAGCTCAATCACTGACAACATAGAGTTAAGTTTAAGATATATATCATAAATCAAGAAATGTAAGGCAATTTGGCAATGCTGTAAGTATCCTTTTATTTCTAATATCATTGGCTTTTAATTTAAATCCAATGCTAATACCATATTAAGGAGTTTTTGCATTGCAATGTTTTGAAAATTATAGAAAATTTAATCAGTTTTTATTTATTTTTCTGGGTTAAAAGTGTTTCATCCTCAAATTTTATTATTTTAATCTGTATTATAAGACATAGGCTTTCGTTTAAAATTTGAAAAAATCGTAAAATCTGAATTACTTACTCTCAACAAAACCCGATAAATAAAATGGTGTCTAAATATATTAGGTATATATTTTATCAGACATAGGTATTTCACTAAAAAATGTTCAATTCCAAGTCGAATTTTTTCGCTTTTGAGAGGAAAGGAGGTGGCAGAAGAATAAAAAAAAACACCTTAATTATGTAAGTGAGATAATAAAATTAAGTGCGTTTTTGCGAAATGTTTACACGTTTAAATCCAATATCGCAGTATTATAGCCCATATATGATTATATGTGTTACTTGGGCGCGTAATTGCATTATCATTTTCCCTAATTCCTTTGCAAGGAATAAATACAAACAAATATTTACAAATCTGCCAGTATTAAATTATAGGTCGTTTGTTAAGACAGTGTCTCTAAATTTCAAGAGCTATTTTATATCTGATAACAATCGATTGTTTAGTTTTGAGATTATGTGCGTATAGTGATTTTGGCAATCCATCAAAATATGTCAAACTTGTTTAGTACATTTCAGTAATTTTGTATCATCTCTGTTAATATTGAAAATCAGAGGTGCAACATGACCGATGCTGCTATTAATAGAAGGAAATCTCAGTTGTTTTTAACAAATATCTCACCGGTATACGATACCCATGATGAGTTGGTAAGAAAGAAGTTAAAACGTGGTAAATTCCCACAAACCAAAACCGGAATAATCAAAATGTTGAGTTTGGTAAGTACTGATCATTGGATTTAATAGTTTCTTCTGTAATTGTTGTTTTAGTTCCTAACTTGCTACTCAAATATACAGATCTAAAAAACTCTGGAAGGGTGATTTTTTCACAATTACAATTCTTCCATAGGCGTCGGGTTTTAAAATTCTTATGGCTGGCTGATGAGAGTGCTCAGTTTTTAAAAATTAAGAACAGTATTTAAAGGTAATGTTATTGGTTGAGCTTTTTTATTTTTGTTTTAGACCTTGGCTTATGAACGAGTATAGAACTCAAGTGAAATAAATCTTAGTCCATGTTAATTGAAATGAAATGCTTGACCAACTATTATTCTAAATTATAATTTTTTAGATGTGGTCACCATGGGTTGCTAAGCAACTTACAAATTCGCTCATGGGGTAGCTTCAGAAGTAACAGAGAAAACATTTTTTTTGGTTAAATCTTCTTATCTGAGAAATCAATTTCTTCCCAAAAAGTGCATTTTTTTAATGATGAGGAGAGCTCTAAATATTTATTTTACCACGAGCATGCCAAAAGTCGGTACTTTCCGCACTCATATTTCTACTTTTCCGCACTAGTGCTGAATAAACGTATCACATACCTATATCGCCACTTAATTAGACCAGAAATACCTATGAAATCCCAAAATTACGAACTAACTTAATAATTACAAGGTTTTTCTTTCTACCTGTATCGTTGCTTTGAAAATCAGTTTGTGTTGTGTACAGGGTTTTTCCTTATAATTTGGCATGCTTTTAAGGTTATTATTTGAAAGAATACTAAAAAGGTTTATATAAAAGTTTTTAGATTTTTAACGAAGATTTTAGATCTGATATTTAAAGAAACAACAGAAAAATCAGAGAAATTCAATATTTTTTCAAATGGAATACCCTATATTTTATTTACAATATAAAATCTCGTTTTTCTCTATTCAAAAATATATAGTTTGTCTATGTTTGGATAAGAGCTTTCTATAATAATTCGACTTTTAAACTTTTTTTTTTAATTGCAATAGAGTATGCCTTCTTTGGTCTAGCAAGCCATGAAAGCTAAACAGATTTTGATGAATGTTGGATCTTGCTTAGCCTTGGATAACGACGGATAACAAAACAAATGAATTGAAATAATAACTACTCATGCATAAACCTCATAGTAACAGAAATAATTTTCATATTTACCTATAAAATGCTTTTTTACCGAGGAAGAAAAACTTCGTATACTTGGTTGCATTATATTATGCAAATGACAATAGTGCCGTAAAAGCAGGTATAAGATTAAATACCTATCGAGGGAATAGAATTCCATCAAGACAAGCAATAGATTATATTGTTAAAAATCATACGGAAAGAAAAACTGTCCAAAGGAAAAAAGAGTCTGCAAAGACAATAGTGAAGAAGATTTAAATATTTTATTGCATTTAGAAGTTAAAACATATTGATAAAATTGAAAACTTGCTAAAATTAAATTTTCTTCTAGAAAATTAGTTCAACATTTATCAGAAGACAATAAAATAATAGAGAAACCGATTTTTTGAATTGAACGAAAAATTCTGATTTTAAATAACTAATATCTTTTTTATATTAGCAACGCAATTCAAAAATTAAGTAAATTGTATCAAGATTGTTTTAATAATGGAGGTTTCTATGTGAATATTTAACTAATTTGTTCAAATATTTATTACTATTTCTAAATTATAAAAATCAAACTTTTCTTAATATTATTTCAGTTCATTTGTTTTGTTATCCGTCGTTATCCATGGCTAAGCAAGATCCAACATTCATCAAATTCTGTTTGGCTTTCATGGCTTGCTAGACCAAAGTCGAATTATTACAGAGAGCTCTCATCCAAATATAGACAAAATATATATTTTTGAAAAAAATCGGTAAATTGCCTTTACCTGGAACTTTTCACGTTATGATTTTCTTTCCATTTGTGAGGAACAGTGTGACCCAATGTAATTCAGTACATAGTCACAGTATACCCATATGTGTTGCATATATGGGCGTCGTTCGGAGGGGGGGGGAGCATTTGCCCTCCGCTGGAAGTAAATTGTTTGTAAAAATACCTAATAAAAATATTAAAAAAAAAAATAATAAAATCGGATGCAGATTTACGATTCTACTATTTTGACTGTTGCTCTCAGAAAAGTTGTTTTTTCAAGAGACTCATAAATTCGTTAATATGACCAATTCCGACTAAATACACTGTGAAATACAATCTTATAGGTAAAAAAAGTGATCTCAATATAGTCTAACAAATTCAATATACCTTTGGCACCATTAAAGAAATATTTTTTTTTCGGAGTAGCTCCAAATGAAGAAATCTTGTAATATACATTCATCTTTTGTCGAAAACACATTGGACATCAAAATCAATAAATTTTAATATAAAAAAACTTTCGCCAGTGATGCACCACCACAATTGAAAAAATGTATTCCGTTTTTCTTATCTAATTTATATAGGTCATATATAAAATAAACTTGGCAACGTAGCATCCCCAGCACACTGGATTTCCATCTAATGTAATTATGTGTCATGCAACTATGAAAGATGGCAAACCTTAATGTTTAATATATTAATTACTTTTAAGATTTAGTTAGAAATAACGTTTTTTTTTTGTGTTATAGGGCATTATAATATAATACATTTTTTACGTAGTTCATTAAGTTTGTAAAAAATATGTTTTTAGTGATACGCCAAAACAGTTCAACCTTCCGAAACCTCAGTTTTTGTGGATATAATTTGAAAAAGTAGTTCATCCATAAATTTTTGTGTATAGGAATTATTAAAAAAAGGTAATCTTTGAAATGTATATTTTAAATTTGTCAAATTCCATGGGTAAAATTCTTTACAAGAGCCCTATATTTGTTAATAAAATATCTATAATAACCTGGATCTGTTCTTGGCTCCCCCCCGAAAAATATCGTAACTACGCCCATGGTTGCATATACTGTCTTTTCAAACGTTTTTATTAGGCGCCATTTTGTTCCACCATATTGGATTCCTACCAATATTTTATCATTTTCTTTCTACCTATGCCACACCGGACTTTTGGACATTTTCAATATGTAGTTTTGACATTGACACATACCGCCATTTTGTTACGTCATTTTTGTTTTCAAACTTAAATTCGTACCACAACTTCACCAGTTTATCTTTATATCACACTTAATTCTTAAACAAAAATTCAATAAGACCAATGTATTTTGCAATATTCTACCACATTTTCCAAGGCTTTATAGATAGATGCCCAAACAAATTTAAGGAAAACCTGGATAACTTCAAATTAATGTTTACACTTGACGTTGCGTCATAATTTCGAATTTGAAAATATCGTTTTCCATTTTCTCCGTTACCAAAGCATTAGAACTTCTTACGTCACAAGCACTATGTTGCCAGAATACGTGGCTTAAAAATATTTATTGAAATATTGAAAAATTCGCTTATTAAGAAAATTAATTTCACGTTTCTGCGCCTTTTTACACAATAAAAAAGAAAGGTTGATAATCGGATTCATTTCAGCTATAAATTTAACGAATACAAGTAACTGTTATTTTCCATTAATATAAGGCGGTCCAACAAAACAGCTGACTGCTGTCAATACGGCTGGCGTAGGACAAACATTGTTTTTTTCCATATGAGTCCGTGATAATTTAAAAGCAAATTTCAAGTATTTTTATATATATTTAGTGCATTTTTTTGTACAGGGCCATTTTGTACAATTAATGTGTGTTTGCTTTAAACTTAGTTATGACAAGTGAATACTTTTTGAAGCTTCGAAATAAGAAGGCCGAAGTCACACTGGATTTCGGTGCAAACAAAATATTTTTATAATTAAAAATTAGATCCTTTTGTAGTGTAGATCCAAAAGACTTTCACCAAGTGACAAATATGGAGATTGCTAGTTACCTAGTTGTTCAATTTAAATTATGTATATCTAAGTTAAACTTAGTTCAATCTGTGTTTAATATTTTGTATTGCACTAAACATATATATACAGGGTGGCCCATCGAAAACGTACCGCAAGGCATAACGGCCAGGGTAATTTTTTTTTCAAAAAATCCAAAAACACGTCAATTTTGTTTGTGAGGGGGACAACTTTTGCCCTTAAAATGATCGCAAAATTTTCAACCCTCTAAGCGGGGGTGTCATCCCCCAAACTTTTTCAAATGGGAAGAGGGATCAAGTGGTACCGCAATGAAAAGGGCTTTCTATTCTCTATACATTCCCGCTTTGGTTTTGAAAATCGGTCATTTAGAAAATATGAAGGATTGAAATTTGAAAAATACATTTTTCAAAAAACGCATAAATTGAATTAAATAAAAAAAAACTTAACGTATTAATGAAGCAAATGCTGAAAATGTTGCCCGTCGACCTCCATACAGTAATACAAATTAGCTTCAAATCGTTCTCGAACATTCTGAAGAACTTGAGGGGTCACTTCGCGACAAACGTCAATAATTCATGTTCGCAGATCTTCTAATGAGGCAAGTGGAGTGCTATACACTTTACTTTTTATGTGTCCCCATAGAAAAAAGTCTAAAGGAGTCAAGTCGGGTGACCGGGGAGGCCACTTAATGGCACTCCTTCGTCCTATCCACCGCCCGGGAAAGTTAGTGTTTAAATAATTACGCACATTTTGAGAGTAATGTGGAGGTGCACCGTCTTGTTGAAATATCAGTTCCGCTTCAACGTATCCAGGATTATTTTCGATGATGTCAGTTAGGGCTGGGTCGATGGTATTTTCCAGTAAATCTAAGTACATATCACCTGTTAGAGTTCCAGGAAGAAAAAAAGGACCCACAATAGAATTTCCAAAAATACCAGCCCACACGTTCAATTTCTGAGGATGTTGTGTGTGCACCTCGTGAAATACCCTGGGGTTGTTCTCAGCCCAGTACCGACAGTTATGCCGATTAACTACACCGTTCAAAAAGAAAGTGCACTCATCCGAAAAACACACATTGAATAGAAAATTATTATTATTGGCCACTCGTTCACTAATAGTTTCACAAAATTGCAAGCGGCGATCAAAATCGTCTTCGTTGAGTTCTTGTACCAACTGAATTTTATACGGGTGGAAATGGTGTTTTTTCAATATTCTTTGGACACTTGTACGATTCACGCCGGTCTCATTGGCTAATTTTCTTGTACTCAGCGTACTATCCATGGCAACTTGGCCCAATACAAAGACCTCCATAGCTTCATTTACTACAGGATTTTCCATCTGCCTCTTTTTATTCATAAGGGATCCTTTTGGATTTTGCTACTAACTCGCGAACAATTTTGCCGGAAAGGTGTTTTTCAGGATGTCGTTCATTAAATATCTGCGCAACCCGATTGCCACATTCATTATTTTTAAAATAAAGTTCGATTATTTCCACTTTTTCTGCAAGTGAGTTTACCATATTTATTGATAAAAAATTTAATGATATTGAGAAATTTAAACGCACAAGTTACAGAACAGCTATCTAGCAACTACCGCACCTGATGGTTGTCCCCCGCACGTTGTGGCATGTCAAATCACTAAAATCAGCAGTAAACATCTAAAATAACAGGACAAAAATAGCGAATTGGTCGAAGGAATTTATCCCTATCATTTACTCTGATAATTTGTAAATAAACATTTTAAATTTCAATCCTTCATATTTTCTAAATGACTTGACCGATTTTCAGTGGCGGCTCGTGGTGTTTAGGCTAGGGTAGGCGACAACCACAAAATTTCAAGAATAATGACGTTATAAGAAAACGTTAAGCCGCGTACACACTTAGCTGACAACTAAGTTTTATAAATTAAATTTATCCGCCTATCTTTTAAAAGGGCGAATTTACTTATTATGACATCCGTAAAGTTATCAGCCTTCTGTAAGGAGCAGAACAACTCTTTTTCTATTGAAATTAGCGCAAGTGACGATAAACGTTCATTTTTTATTGTATTGCGAGAATACGTTTTTATTCGCTTTAAACAAGAGAAATGTCTTTCCACTGAGATACTTGTAATAGGTATGGTAGCAATTAACGCAAAAAGTTTGTAACTTTCAGGAAATATTTCTTGAAGTTCATTTTTTACGAAATGTTTTAAAATTGCCTCGACGCTCAGCAATGCAAATTGTTCATCGAGATATATTACACTAAGCTCATTAATTTTTGTTTGTCAAAGAAATTTTTATAAAAGTTGGTCACATTCGTCACAAATTCAAAAAATTTTTGCTATATTCTTCGAATTTTGAGGAATCCGCTAAAGAAAAATATAATAACTGAGACATATCTGCAAACCTAACTTCTATTTGAGTCACAATATTGTCAATTATCTCATAAAATAAAATGCGTAAAGAACTTTGCTCATCGCCTTTAATGGTGTCCGATAACTTAATTCTTTTTGACAATTGCCCTGAGTCCCTATTATTAAAAATCCTTGTTTGGCCTTGTTCAAATATTGTATTAAACATTGTCTCATTTCTCAATAACTTGATACGATCTCTTGCCATAAATATTTGCTTTTTACAATAGGTGATGTCCAATGATTTTTTCTGTAGAATGTTGAAAAGGGGGTCAGTTATGTCAAAAATATGTTTATACACAGCGGTAAGAAACGAAAATTCTAAATCGTTCATAAATTTAAGATATCCCTTGGCCCCGTTTATTGACTCAGCCGATGATGATTGGTCGTCAATAATTTTAGAAAAAACTAATTTTAGGCCTTCCCATTCAGAGTGCAAGATTTGAATGATTTTAGAACGGGAAGCCCACCTGGTGTCTGAACTGGAAGAAATCCTCTTTCCTATCGTCGAATCTAAAGTAAATGTCCGTTTTGCAGACTGATGAAAAAATCCGGGAATCGAGGACGCACTTGCCAAAAAAAATTCGGCAATTTTTTATATTTTTTGAACCAGTTTGTAAAACCAAATTCAATCTGTGCGCACTACAATGCGTAAACAAAGCAAAAATTCATCTTTAACTTTTTTTTAAACCATTCAATGAACCTGCCATCACACTAGCACCATCGTAGCATTGCCCAACTAATTTTGTTTTATAATCGAAATTGCCTATGACTGTAACAATTAATCCATACATTGCGTCCGCTGTTCTGTCTTCGCTAACGTCATGAAAACCCAAGAAACTTTCTTTGATTTCACCGTATTTATTAACGTACCGAATTGAAATCGCACATTGGGACTTCTCAGAAATATCCGTAGTATCGTCAGCTTGCACTGTAAAAAACAACGACTCTTTTATCTCCCTATGAATTGTATCTGCAAGGTAATCGGAAATACAGGATATCAAATCATTCTGGATAGTTTTTGATAAACCAGAAAAAATATTTCCAATTTTTTTTAAATGTTGTTGTATTTCATTATCACGTTTAATTAACAAATTAAAAGTTTCCCGAAAATTTCCCGCACTAACGGAATCGCTTTTTTCATTATGGCCTCTGAAAGATAATTCTTGCTTTGCTAGGTGACACGTAACATCGACCAAATAGCTCATTAGAAGTCTGTTTTTTCTCACCTCCTCATTATAAAAACCAAAGCGGGAATGTATATATATAGAAAGCCCTTTTCATTGCGGTACCACTTGACCCCTCTTCCCATTTGAAAAAGTTTGGGGGATGACACCCCCGCTTAGAGGGTTGAAAATTTTGCGATCATTTTAAGGGCAAAAATTGTCCCCCTCACAAACAAAATTGACGTGTTTTTGGATTTTTTGAAAAAAAAATTACCCTGGCCGTTATGCCTTGCGGTACGTTTTCGATGGGCCACCCTGTATATATATATATATATATATATATATATATATATATATATATATATATTTCATATTCTTATTTAATTTATGTGTTCAAGAAAATATATATATATAATATATATTTATATATATATATATATATATATATATATATATATCTTATCAAGTAGTGGTAAAACCTGTCCAGGAAAAAAAAAGGTAAGGAATGGATTAATGAAGAAATACTAACATTAATTAAAAGAAGGGACCTTTATTACAAAAACATAAAAGGGATGTTAATAATAACTTTTATAGTAATAAACACAACGAATACAGCAAAAAGGTGGTGAAGTGTATTAAAAAATCTAAAAAGTTATTACAGCAATAGATTTGGTCAAGTAATAGGAAATGAAAGAAAAACATGGAAGCTAGCTAATGAGATTATGTATAATAAAGGGAATAATGACAACTTTATTCATACTTTGGATGTGGATGGAGCAGAGCTGACACATTCAAGACAGATAGCTCAAGCTTTGAATGACTATTTTACCAGTGTGGGCGCTGAGCTGTCTCAGAAAATACCCAATATTCCATTGAATGATCCTGCGGGAAAACAGCAGGGGTCTTTCTTTTTTTTGCCAACAACTCCCCAAGAAGTAGAGCGGGTTATCAGTGATATGGAGACTCACAAAGCTAGTGGTTTAGATGGCATCAGTGTCAGAAATGTGAAGTGTATGAAGGTACAATGTGCCCCAATCATAAGTAAATTAATCAAGCTCTCCTTTTAAAGTTGAGATGTACCAGACAAAATAAAAGTGGCTAAAGTGCATCCTTTATTTAAAGGAGGTGACAGTGAGTCAGTCTCTAACTATCGGCCGGTGTCAGTTCTTCCTGTTCTGTCCAAGATTATTGAGCATTGTGTAAATGTTAGGTTACAGTCATACTTAAAAAGGATCAATTTCCTTGGAGTTGGCCAATATGGCTTTCGTAAGTTCAGTGACACAGAGATAGCTGTTATTGATATCATTTCAGAGTTACAAGTAAAAATTGATCAGGGATGCATATGCACTCTTGTGTCGCTGGACCTGCGAAAGGCATTCGGTACGGTTGAACACTCAATATTGTTAAGGAAACTAGGGAATATGGGCATAAGGGGCACCCCACATGTATGGTTTGTTAACTACCTCAAAAATAGGAAACAGTCTGTTTCGGTGAATAACACACTAAGTCAAAAAGAACTGATTCATTGTGGTGTGCCTCAAGGCTCAATTATAGGACCAACACTGTTTCTAATTTATATAAATTCAATATTCAGTTTAAAATTACATGGTAAAATTAAATTGTATGCAGATGACACAACACTCATGTATAGAGGCAACGATAAAAATGACATTAAAATACTGATAAAACGTGATTTAGAGATAATAGCAACATGGTTGTCTTCACACAAACTAACTTTAAATATAGACCAATCATCGTACATGTTTGTTGGAAGAGGTGTCTCCTATAATGACCAATCAATTAAGTTTGGAGATTATGATCTTCAATATAAAAATGTTATAAAGTACCTTGGGTTGTTAATTGATGAGGGGCTCTCTTGGGAGAGGCATGTGCGACGTGTCAGATCAAAGGTAGCATCAGTTGTTGGGTTGTTATATCGCCTTGGTTGCCTGTTAAGTCTAAGAATTCATAAACAACTGTACTTTTCCCATATATATAGTCATTTACACTACTTGGTATCAGTGTGTAGGCTATAGCTAGTTGTGTCGTGTTGAACCCACTAAAGGTCTTACAGAACAAGGTAGTCAAAAATGTTTTTAAACGTCCCTTACACTTTTCCACCCATTTGCTGTATAAGCCTAATAGACTAATGGATATTTCAGAGATATATAAATTTAAAATAATACTTTATATATATTATATAATTCATGGAAATAAGCGATCAGTTATTGAGTTTCAAAAAAATGAGAAGAGACACACGCACTATACCAGGCAGTGTGAACATTTTCATCTTCCAAGATTCTTCACAAATACAGGTTAAAAATCAATATATCACAATGGTCTGAAATTATTTAATACACTTAGAAATACAAATAGTACATCCCTATTTAAAACTAAATTAAAAAAATATATCTTAGACTTAGGTTAATATGTACTTTGGAAAAAAAATAGTTTGTTTGTAGAAAGGGGTTTTAAAAAAAAATTAAATATGTTGAACAAAAAATTTTTATAAATCATTTTAAATATAGAATTATCAACATTCAACAAAAAGGATAAGCATATATTATATGAAATAACAAGAAAAACTAAAGGAAGAAACTTAAAATGTAAGTTTTTAAGGACTCTAATCACCCTGGAATAAAACACAAGTTCTACTTATTAAATGTTTATATTATGTCTACTCTTGAAATCTGACAACAACGCTTGTAAGAAAATGTATTATGTATTTTTTTACAATCACTTTCATATTTTTTCCCAATTCAGGAAAAGAATATAGTGTTTTTTTCCTCAGGCAAAATATGGTGTAATCACAAGATAAATTAGTCTCTAAGGTGTTATTTGCTGATAATATATAGTGTATTTTTTTTCTGTAGCTTTAATTCCTAGCATAAGATTTTTTTTATCTTTCTTGGAATTAATAAAGCCTTTCAAAAGTATATATATATATATATATATATATATATATATATATATATATATATATATATATATATATATATATATATAAATAAAACATACATATCAATAAAACAAACATGTTTTTATTTAAATAAAAGGTCATGTCAGAGTGAAACAATATATAACATTTTCAGAGTGAATATAATAAGAACAAAAAGTAGTCTTTACAATAAACCTGATGACGAGTGTACAAGAACTCAATTTTTTTCAGCATAATAAAACCTTTACTATTTACTAGGCTTAAACCTGCTTATGTCTAGAAAAAAATCTAATTATATACGTGCAGTCTAAGACAGGATTATAGCGTAGAGTCCCTAAAAGAATAGTTATATTTTATTCAGAAACTCAAAATTCTGAAAAGAGTGTCCATGCGTTTATCGTACTTGTAATTATGAGTCTGGAATTTCCACCTTTCAAAATTTAAGAACTTCCATCCTGAATGCATAACCAGATTACTTTATTCGGTCATAGGTTTTGCCGACAGACACTTTTGGCAAATCTTAGTATTAAGTAAGTAATAACCCTGTGTATGGTTATCGTAGCTTCATTTATTATATATAAAAAAAATTGTAAAAACTGTAGACCACAGCTACCACACTCTTGCTAGGATAATATCAATATAAAGAGCATACATTAGTTAGTTCCTAAAGTATGTAATAAACTTCCACATACGATGAATTTGTTAAGTTTAAGATAGAATGTAAAAAAATATTTATTACACATATAATGAATTTAAGAACTATGAGTCTTTTAAGTAGGATTACCTCGCTTTCCCAAAAAAAGAATTACAGAGTTGCATAAAGGTTAAAATTATTAAACAAATCTCTTTCAAGATGGTACATACAAATACTGATAATTATTTATTGTTCCCTAAAACATAAAAAAAGTAATACAGCATTGAAATATGTAACAGTACAAAATGTAGTATAACTTTTTCAAACAAGGATTAGATCTTTGACCAGTCTCAATTGAGAATCATTAAATTTGTTAACTAGCTAGATTGATTTTAGTTATTTAATAAATGATTAATATGAAATATTTTGCACACACTTGGGCCTAATTTAATTTAGTAGTACGTAAATCCTCTTCTTATTGCAGTATCCACTTCAGCCACATCGACGAAAGTTCATCGTTTTTCATATCTAAAATTAAAAATTTTTGAAACTTACAAATGAAAGTAACATTGTTTTTTATATCTCTACATCCAGAATTTGCAATACAACAAAAAGAAGGCATTTTAGGGTAAAAAAATAAAACAACAAAAGTCCCATATATTCCCATGTGAAAATTCGATTTGTTTGTCCTACGCCTGTCAAAAACAGCTGATCGATGACGTTCAACTGTTCAACAGCAGTTCGTTGGAGTGCCCTATTGTTGGTTCAAAATACAACAGTTATTCTAACCACACTACACCACAGCTTGTTACGTTCTGGACGCGCGTTTCGCTAACCAAGTTAGCATTATCAGCAGATGATATAAACTAAAGTAACTTATCACTTATCCTAACCGAGGCTGCACCGTTGTCAAGTAAGCAATAGAGAGGACTATAGGGAATAGGCCCTCTGTTTTTATTTAGTGCTTTCTTACCACGTTTAACTATTTCTATACTCTCAAATGCATCCAATAATCTATTATTAGATAAATTTTTAAATAACTTATTATTTATTCCTATTTGGTGATTGTTTTCCAAAGCATGTTGGGCAACGCTTGACTTTTCTGTTCTTCCATATCTTAAATGTGCCATGTGTTCTTTAAAACGAATGTTTATGAAGCGTTTAGTTTGCCCAACATATTTTAGATCGCAGTCATTACAGCTAATTTCATAGATGCCACTCCTCTCAAGTCGTCTTTGTCTTTAGGGTTTCCAAGGAGATTTTTCAAACCGTTTTGTAGGCTACTCTAAAATCTACGTTTTAAAATACTTTTTCTAGACCTCTCGTATATCTGGGATCGTATGGGGTTACTATGAACTTATTGGGAGCCTCAGGTGCTTGAAGAGTAGTGGCATCTTTTAAAATTTTCTTATGCTTATGTCTATTTACTATTTTATGTACAAAATTATCATTATATCCATTACTTTTAGCTATATTTTTAATCCGATTCATTTCATTGTTAAAACGTTCTTTACTTAATGGAAAATTGACTAACCTGTACGTTAAGAAATGAAATACTGCCATTTTGTGTTGACGGCAATGAAATTAGTCGGATGTTATATACCTATCAGTATTAGTAAATTTCCTATAAATATCAAAATCCAATTTATTGTTATTTCTAATAACTAACGGGTCCAGAATGTAACAAGTTGTGGTGTAGTGCGGTTAGAACTCTTGTATTTTGATCTATCTTCCACCACAGGTTTCAGTGTTAGGTATTAATATTGTTAATAACAAATAACTCAAAATAATATAAGTTTGAGTTAATTTTTCTCTCGCTCGTTGAAAGAGTTATACCTAACACGTGCGCAAAGTGCCTTTTTCGCACTCGATGACATTTTAACTCTAATTACTTCTATTTGTATGTTTCAGTGTTTACAGTTAGGAAGCATAATATCATGGGTCGTTTTGGAGCGAGAATGTGATAACTTGGGTGTTGCATATTCCACACTGGCAAGTGTTTGCCTTGGATTTGCCGGACAGCTGCTTCTCTTTCTGTTATTTTCATTTGGGAGAACAGTAAAGGATCCTGGGTCATGGATAAATGCGGTACGTCCTTTTAAGTATTAATTAGGTTTAAATTAATGTAACCTACACACGTTAAATGACCAATAAAAGTAAATAAACGAAGTATGACCAGTTTTCAAAAAAACACACTTTGGGAGTTAATAATAGGGACTGACTGTTTATAAATTGTATGAGTAATCCTTATTTAATTGAAAACCACTTTTGTTTCCTTTTTCATTTTATATTTAAATTTAGGGATAATTGATTTGTTGATCTTTAAATATTTTTTTGTAAATTAATTTAAGCTAAACTTGAGTAGGTATATTCCCTGAATGCCTTAAAAGAGCTATAATTATTCCTCTTCATAAAGGGGGCGAAAAAAACTAACCCTTGCAATTATCGCCCAACTGCTCTATTACCAGTGCTATCAAAAATCATTGAAAAGTAACTAAAGAATCGTCTTATGCCATTTCTCCTTAAACATCAGATAATATCCCCGGATCAGTTTGGATTTTTACCCAACAAGTGCACTAGTTCCCGTTGCTTAGCGACGTGTACTTATCCCTCAATAACAACCACCCCACCGCCTCAGTTTTTTGTGACTATGTAAAAGCCTTTGACTGTGTTAGTCATGACATTTTAATAAGCAAGCTGAATTTTTATGGAATACGTGGTATTTCTTTAAATTTGTTTAAATCTTATCTCGGGAATAGGCAACAATTTGTGAGGGCAAATGGTTCTGATTCTGTTTGTAAATTGATTACAAGTGGAGTCCCTCGGTTCGGTCTTGGGACCTATTCTTTTTTTGTTATACATTAAGGATATCACCAACCTAAAAATTAATGGAAAAATCTGTCTCTTTGCTGACGACACAAGCATAACATGGAGTGATTTTGATACAAAGTCTTTACATTCTAATATTTCTAACGACCTTGTTATGATTAAGACTTGGTCCGATACCAATCTGCTTTGCTTCAATGTGGATAAAACGGTGGCCTTATCTTATAAGGGGACTTTACAACCACTTCAGCTATTTATCAGCAATATTAAATACGTTGAGTCGGTTAAATTGCTGGGTTTGAATATAAATAACAACCTAAAAAGGTCAAAGCATATTGACACCTTAACTAAAAAACTTTCTACCGCCTGCTTTTCCATTCGATCAATTTCAAATTTTCTCTCTATTCGAATCCCATCTCCGCTATGGCCTTCCCTTTTTGGGGCTGTTATACCATCTAGCAATTTCTTAGTGTTTTTAGGCTTTAAAAGAGAGCAATCGGCTATTTATTTGGTCTAAATAATAGAGCGCACTGCCAAGCGTACCTCATTGAAAGACTTTTTTACTGCGTTATTGATTTTTATAATGAATAAGTCCCATTAAAATGTTTTTTATTTGCTTGTTTACTTACACGTTGCTGCAAGGCATTTGAAAATATTTTATAAGGAATAAACTATCTGCCTTAACATACATATTAGATTAAAGTTATACGTTTTCTTTCTTTTCTAATACACTTTAATTACTACATTAGTTCAGTACACTTTTTGCTTAACTTTACTTATATTGCTTGTATAACGATAAGAGTTTAAGGTTGCGTAATTTTAATTTGAATGTCGTCGAAATTATTCACTTCGCATATGTATTGTTTATTTCCTTTTGTTAGGTCACCTGGATTCATTAACCGCTTTACGGCAATGTTACGATTTATATTTACAATGTTTGTATTTGCATTGACCTATTGAAAAATATGATTTTTTTTCGAATAATATTACCATTAATAACAACCATTATACCAGGGGTGCTCAAACTTGAACTGCTGGCGATCTACCTCAATATTTTTAGACTACTTACGATCGACTCTGAGAGGCTGCAAGTATGTGTGATGCAGGGTTGTCGTACATACACGATACATACACCCTACCTGCCTACCTACCTACCTAGGTAGGGAGTACCGTAGCATATATAGATATTAGCTTTCCGCACAATATACATTATTTTAGTCAAGGTTTGGGTTAGGTTTAGTTAGGTTCTTCTCTACAATATCAATGAAAAAACTCATAGTTATTCAAAATTGCGAGTTTATTGGTTGTTACAAAACAAAAGAGTTACATATCGTGTTAAACTTAACTAAGGAGTGACTTTGGATGGATACTTTTCATAAGATGGTACGTAACCACTGAGTGCTAATCGCAAGCATGATGACATATCATCGTCAGTTAGTCGATTGCGATATTTTGACTTAATTATCTTCATTTCAGAAAATGCAGACTCGCACAAGTAAGTTGACCCAAACATTGCTGTCCGTTGAAGGGCGATTTGCCTTAGATTCGGATATTTATCTTCAGATACAAAACACCAAAAATTTGTATCAGATGCTGTAGCTTTGAGATGTATATCTGATATAATCTGCACCAACTCATTTTCAACAGAACATGAGTTCATATTAAACTCACTTGCTATTTCAGTAGCTAATTCCTCAATGTTTTTACATGAAAAAGGATAGCTCATACATGATGCTACATTTGCCAATTTACTACAATCATAAAAACGCATTTCGAATTGTCCCAAAATATTTGATAATTCAGCCTCATACGTATCATAATTCAACTGAGGAATCCTCGCTTTCAAAGACGGAAAATGTTTCAGATCCTTTCTTTTCAGTTGATCTATCATAAGTTGCAATTTACTTTTGAATGCGTTTACTGCGCTAATCATCTCAATAACAGTTTTTCCTTTACCTTGAAGCTCCAAGTTAATGGTGTTTAAGTGCATTGTGATGTCAGTAAAAAATGCCAAATCAGTCAGCCATTTTTCGTTTTTCAGCATCTGAGTGTCATCACCTCTTTCGTCTAGAAAAGCTGTTATTTCGGGCAATAATTCTTGAAACCTTTCTAGGAATTTTCCGCGACTCAACCACCTGACGTCCGTGTGAAGAACTAAATAAGTGTGTTCAGCTGACACCCTATCTTCCAACTGCAACTTAAAGAGCCGCCGTTGCAAGCTACGTGCACGCATGGAATTCTTTTGAACACAAAACTTGTTGATGTAGAAGGGAAATCTTCATTAGCTCGACACAATGCCACAAAACTGTTTTTGTTTCCAGTCATTTTTGTTTCCAGTCATTGCTGGTGCTCTATCGGTTGTAATGCACACTAATTTATATATTGGCAGCTTGTAGTTTTTTACAAAATTGAAGAAAACGTCATATATATCTTCGCCACGGGTCTTCCCCTTCAGAGGAATGATTGTCAAAACTTCTTCCTTACCCAACATGTCATTGAATACCATCCGAATAAAAATACACAGCTGGGCAGTGTCTGTCATATCGGTGGATTCGTCGAACTGTAAAGAAAAGTATGTACATTCCATGATATAATTTTTTTAGTTTATCTGCCATGTCCTGACTCATGACTTCAATACGCCTTGTGACAGTCGGACGAGATAACTGAAGTTCTCTAATAGCAGACATGGTTTCAGTTTTATTTTTAAAATCTCCAAATAAAGTCTCACCCGCTTCAATAAATAGTTCCTTCACAACCGTTTTATGATGCTTCTCTAAGTTACCACGCTTAGGTATTGCAACTGACGCACGACAAATAAGACAAATGCACTTATCCTTCACCATACAAATAAAAATTCTTCGTCCCAATCGTTATTAAAATGATACGTTTTAGATTTCTTCGCTGCACTCATTTTGTATTATTTAATAATAAACTTTGTATCGACGTAGTATTGCCTTCAAGTTACAATTCAGAATGACTCCAATTCCTGCAGGCGCAACATTTATATCGGCGTGAACGAAAGTCTCGAATGTTCCCGGCAAACGCGCCGCCCGAAATTTCTAGAAAAGCGGCAAGAATAAAAAATGCGGGTTTTCTTTGACAAGTACCGCGCGTTCC
The DNA here is from genome assembly GCA_030620095.1 of Kuschelorhynchus macadamiae. Taxonomy (NCBI): domain Eukaryota; kingdom Metazoa; phylum Arthropoda; class Insecta; order Coleoptera; family Curculionidae; genus Kuschelorhynchus; species Kuschelorhynchus macadamiae. Next base: position 147,416 of record JAUTXW010001340.1, on the reverse strand, counting down.
TTTGATAAAGCCGCCTTTTGCCGCTAGCAGAGTGTTATTTTATTACGTAATAAATTTTTGTAGTTTAGTTAAGTACCTACTTATTAAAAAAAAATTTCTTCTCGAGATCTACTCAAAAAGCACTCGCGATCGACTGGTCGATCGCGATTGACCGTTTGAGCACCCCTGCATTATACTGTTAAAAAGAGTATTATACTTTATTTCGCTTTTTAATACTGTTTACGATTCTATTAAAAATGCAAAATACTGTTTTTATGATCGCTGGTATCCGGATTGTTTTAGTTTCCGACCTTAAAATATTTTATTTCTCTTACAAAAAGTTGGTAACCCTATCGTCACCATCAATATTCTAGCCATTTTGCAACATACTATTTTTCCTTCTTATTATTAGCAATTATTCATTAAACAATAACACACTGATGTATTTGATTATAATTATATTTTTCATTTGTAGGATATTGGCTTTAACTTTGTTGTGTCATTGTTAACTATAGTAACTTCCAGTATTTCTATGAAGACCTGCACAACAGCTAATACCCTACACTTATCAGCGGTAAGAAAGTTGTAACATAATAATAGCCCAAGAGCTTATAACAAAAAAATGCAATAGTTCATATTTCAATGTAGTATTAAAGATATACATGAGTAACGTCAGATAGTGGAACACCTGTCGTCAGAGTTTTGTAATGGTAGAAAATTGGCGTTAAACTTGTTTATAGTAAAAAAAAAACGTGAAAAAGCACGTCACATAAGTTGTCGCGATATTGATGTCGGTACAAAAGTTTTTTAATTGCCCAATATATATTAACGCGTTTAGAACTATTATATAGTAGAAAAAGGATTTTTTGTGAAGACCGCTCAAAATTTTTTCCTGCTTTCGATTAAATTACTCTTGGGTTCTGAGTTTCGCCACAGGTGGCTAAATGCTGCTCCGTTGTATTAGAGTCCGGCGAAGATTTCGACCTTAAGTCAGAAACACGTGTCTATATTTAGCCAATTTTTATTCTACTATATTATAGTTCTAACCGAGTTAATTTTTTCCGGCTTTCGATATATGTATATATATATATATATATATATATATATATATATATATATATATATATATATATATATCGGGATGGCAACGATACATCGATGTTTCCATGTATCGATGTATTAACTGAAAAATCGAACTCTGGGCATCACGCATTGGTAAAAAATCGCCAAAAATGGCGCCAATGTCACGGATTTACTAACAAATTATCCGTTTCTAAAGATGAACGTTGTGTTGTCATCGCTGCACTCACCCACAGTCACAGTGCTAAGCCGACAGTAATAACATGTATTTTTAAAGTTTGGGAGGAGTGGAAACATATATACCAAAACCTGTATCCTATTGCTAGGAAATACCTTTCCCCAGTTGGAACATCGGTTCCGTCAAAAAGGCTGTTTTCTAAAGCTTCTGCGATTATCACTTTAGCTCGCAATAGGCTTTTGGGTGAATCGCTTTCAAAACTAATATTTTTGGGTTCATTACCCGATTATTATTGGGAATAATGTTTCGTTTTTAGTTAAATTTTTGTTACGTTTTTGCTATTTATTACAGAGTTTTCGTTTAGTTTATTTATGTTATAATCATAATGTCAAATAAAAATACGTATTTATTTATATGAACTACAGGCTACTTTTGTTTTTAGTTAAATTTTTGTTATGTTTTTTCTATTTATTGCATAGTTAAGTTTTTGTTATAATGCTTTTTGTGTTTTAACTTTATTTAATACTGGTTTTTAGATACCTTATTACATTGGTAATGACTCGATTAGTCGGGTAATTATAATATCGAATCCGATACATCGATGTTTTTCTTTAGATGTACCGAACGAATCGATTTTACGCCCATCGATGTTCTTTTAAAAATTGCCATCCTTATATATATATATATATATATATATATATATATATATATATATATATATATATATATATAAGAGAAACAGAAATTTTAATTTCTGTGCGAATCTTGGTCGTAAAAAGTTATACAAACGAAAGAACTAACGGTAAGGATTACTCCTTCAACATTTTGTCGAGAATCGACTAAAAGATGACGCTATGTTTGTTTCCAGGGCCAAGGTGCCATCTGCTACCGTGGTATCTACCTCAGCAAGGCTTATCAGGCAGTTTCCTTGAGGGGTATCGGTATTAAAACCGGAATACCGAAACCCTGAAACAAACAAGTCATGTCATTCGACTTTGAAAGTCGACGAGGGAAATAGGCAACCAGTGGCCATCTGTACGTACAGAGGTGCAACTAAATCGCTTTAGATGCGACCTACTTTGGAGCACAAGACGACACATCTGTGCAAAAATAGAAGAGAAACAGACCTTTCAATTTCTGTGCGGTTCTTGGTCGTAAAAAGTTATTAAAACGAAAGAAGTAACGGTGTCTGCCCCGGCAGTCAGTCAGATCTTAGTTTAATAGACATGCGCAGTCAGCAGCCGCTCGAATTGTGAACCTTACGAGTGGGTGCTGACTTATTTAAACCCTTAATACTACATCATATTGAAATAATAATTATTACAAAACTCTGGTAGTTTTTTGTCACTAGGTCTCCCGTTATAAGAGTCACTTTTTTCGAAAAAAAAAATCGGTTAAATGGGCTTGCTAAGCACTGTTTTTTAATAAATGAGTTCTGCCAGCTATACAATTCGAATGTTATTTAAAAAATTAGATGCAAAATAATAATTGTAAAATAAGTACTGCTTTTCCGAAAACCTAAGCCCTATAGTACCTTGCATAGACACTTTCATACATTCACCAAACCAATCGCTCGTGTCGCCGTTTATTCGTAATATTAGCTCGCCTGCAGCAAGATTTGAGCCGGTGTTGTCAGCTTGACTTAAGTCTATTTGTTTAAACATATTCACAGATCACGCCTAACAGATGTGAAAGTATTAATAATATTCTCAATATACCCAAATTTAGAGATTAAGTGGCGTGGCTTGGGGCAAACGCACCCCCCGCCCCCAGAGCTAATAACCTAAGCAAAAGAAGTTTATACCTTTTGTACTACAGTAATTTCAGTATAAATTCAATGTATTCATATTTTGTTTTTCCCAACTTAGCGATGCTAATTTCCCAACCCAAACAACTTACTTGACTCTTGACTACTTGGACTCCTTAATAAGATGCAATGCAATGCTTCAAGACTGCTTATCTACGGTGATTAAAAAAAAACAGCAAACGTAATGTGAACGAAAAACAAGGCTACCTCTGCCCCTTAATTGGAACATTCTGTAATCAGAATGCTCTAGAAAATGTTTGAAAATAATGTGTCTTGAATTAACAATCGGAGATTTTTATATTTTTTCTAAACCTTGTAGAATATTCTGCTATATTCCAGATAAGAAGCAGTGGTAGCCCGGTTTTTGTGGACATTACGTTTTTTTTAATCTCTTCGCTGGATCAGTTATGGTATTACTGAAGTTTTGGGATCTTGAAGCAAATTATATTTGCATTGAATATTAAGACTTTAGCCCCCGTATTCACTAAAAAGGTTTAAGAGTTAGGCCAGATCTAGTTGCCGTGGCATAAAAAACTGCTAGTCCGCTAGTTATGTTCTGCTTGTGGTACTGTTATGTTGTAGTTGTGATATGTAGAAAAATGTACTGTTCCATTATTACATATGTCATTTTACACCTACAACTGCCAAGTTAGACCTGGTCTAAATTTAAACCACTTTATACTTATAGTGGAAACGGGTGTTAATGCTTTGATTTTGTGCACTACAATTTAGAAAAGCATTATCGCGTCATTTTTGTTTTTCAATTTTGAGGCGCTTTATGAAGGACGGCTCGTGATGATAGCGTAGAAAGTGGTAAAATAACATACTACGTCACTACGTTATTTCATCATCTGGTTTCCTATTGGTCAGCCGTTTAATTGGACTGAGTGTGAAGAAGTTTTGTTAATTGTTCAGCATGAGCTCCCTAGCTCGTCGGTTCAAATCAAACGGATGACTATTTTAAAGTTTTTTTAAACAAAACTTATAAATTAAAAAATGCGGATTAGATTAGGTTAGGATTGGCTAGGTTTGCTGTAATGGAAGCGCGCGATAGTGCGCCAGAAAATTTCTAGTCTATATCAAAACAAGGTTTTTTTTTTAACAAAACCTATACTGTTAGGTGGATCTGTTCTGTTAGCGTTAGGTTAGCTCAGGTTCGTCGGTAAAACCACAATTAATACCATAAACCATTAGTAAAGGCATAAAATCATATAGTTTTAAATAAAGTATGTTAGATTGCTTTGGCTAGGATGCGCTGTAATCAGGAACCGTTCTTGATGAAACGTCGCGTTTCAAATTCGAAGTGGCCAAAACTTAGCAACGCCAACTTTGTAAGAAAAATAAACAAGTGTCGAAAAGAGGGCTGGTACGACGATACGACACGACGTTTTTATGATTACAAAAAAAAAAGAAATTATGTGAATCGATTTAGTTTAGTCTTGTCGTGTTTGTCAGATATGTACCTAAATAGTAACTTACCTTTGTTTTCCAGTTTATAATGCTAATTTTAAAAAATATTGTGCAGTGAACTGCACAATATTTTTAATTACTGTTAGTGCACTAACTTTTTAATTTTTAGATACTCGCAATAGCCGGTGCAAGTGCTAGCATATGTGGTTGTGCAGCCATTTTCTTGATGTATAGGTTTATTGAGGATCCAGATAGTGATCAGCAACCAGTTCCTAAACCAGTACCACGAATTGCAAGAAAATCCATATTTGCATAATTCAAAATGTTGCAATGAAACATGCGGATTTGTGAATGATACTCATGTGTTTATTATTATTTAGGTAGAATGTATAGTCAAAAACGTTGAATTTGTATTTTATAATTATCTTTTCTCATTAAGTTTATAGAAATTAGTACCTAGGTAATTATAATAGAGAGCAATAAATACAATGCATTTTTTACAAAAGCATATATTTTTAGTATAAAATCCTTTCCACTTATCCCACAAAAAACTCTCACACAAATGTCAACACCCAATATATGATTATTTTGCAGAGGTATTTATATAAAATTATATCAGCTGTTATAAAAAATGCAGGCCTCCCAACAGATCCCTATTTTCTTAAAAAAGTCCCTATTTTTTGTCCTGGTCCCCAAAGTCCCATTTTTAAAAAATCCTATTGATATTTTTTTTTAAGAAATTAAAAACAATTTTTTTAACTTTTCCGATCATATGTGTCTTTTTATTAAGTTTCCGTATTATTCCCTCACGTTAATTTTTCCTCAATAAATTCACCTGAGGGGTTTTTATCTGCTCCCGTTTATAAGCCTAACGCTAATGGGACAGATCTCATAGCTTCTCTCATGACAGCAGTGTAGTTAAAATGGTTTGGTAATCTGTACAACTGCGCCAGTTAAGTCAGACAGTGTCACAGATAGTGTGTTTATAATATTAGTACAACACTTTTAGAATTTTATTTTTTTAATTGGAAATAAATAACTAAAATAAAATCTGTAGATCCAAGCAAGTATGGGAATGAAATTAGTCAAACTATAAATATTGGAAGTTTTAAAGCTTGGTTCATGTAATAAAATTTAAGTATATTAGTAATAACTTTAGTCATTAAGAATAAGCTTTTCGATGGGCTTATTGAAGTCACATTACTAAAAACAACCTATAACACAGTGAGTTCTTAATACTAAGATAAAACTAAATTTTCTTACATACATGATACCCCTTTACTGTTAAATTACGCAAAAAGAATTGAAAATTTTAAATTTTATTAAGTTATTTCCAAGTAGCTACAAAGTTTGGCCAGTACGGTTCTGTCCAAATTTCAATGTGTCATCCTACGTCATTTGCCACATGTTTAGGACGTAACCCAACTTTCTTAACTTGCAATTTGCATGCAAAGCGAAGTGTCAAGTCAAATTCAAATAAAAACGTGTATAATTTATACATAGTTAGATCTGTTTTGTATTTTTAAAGAGAAAAATATTAAATAGAAAATTATTTTGGAAGAACTAATATGTCCGCATTAAGAGGAAATGAAAATAATCCATCCACTCTTAAATTAGTGGCCGCAAATAATTTTGCAAAAATAAAATACACAGTCAACATTAAAGGACACAATGGTAATTTTTGTATTTTTTAAAATTTTAATTCATCAACTTACTTAAATGGGTTTATACCTTATTATTGTTTTATTTTAAAACAAATATATTGAATATTTTTAGAAGAAAATCAATATTTACCTTATTTGGTTTTAAACACAGAAGAAATTATTTTTATTCCGAATGCTGCTTTATGGTTGTTATTACCACCTCCAAAAGAGGTGTCTGAGAAAGTTAGGGAAATTCTGGAGTTAGAATCAACTGGCCTATGTTATTCTTTAGCCATGATTCTAGGGAGTAATTTAAAATCGGAAAAGGTTAAAAATTTAGTATTATCAAGTTTACAGAAGCTTAATTCCATATTAGAGAGACAACAGTATCTTGTAGAGGTATGTATATGTTTGTTTTGTGTGTCTTTTTTGCTTTAAATATCTGGTAATGCAGTGATGCAATCATTGTCAATGTTTACATTTTTTCTATCTGTTTATTACAATTTGCATAATGTTTTGATAAGTAATTAAAGATTTCCGAATTTGCGCCAGATCATCATTTCTGAAACCAAAGTCTTGTTGTTTTGTAATGTACTATTATTTTAATAATTAAATATATAGTGTGTCCCCAGATGGACATATATCTATAACTAGCTGTAGATCTTATAATTTAGCATTTTAGGAAAAAGTTTTGCATGCCTTGAAACTTTGCAAATTAATGTTGGAACCTGGCTTTATTTCTTATAAAAATTTGAAATTATTAATTTCTATAGTTATTAAAATATTTTATAAAGAAAGGTTATTTGGAAAGGAATGGTGGTTTTAAATACCTTTTGTTTAATTCAAACCACCTGTAATAAATTTTTAATTCAAACCTTCCTTCCCAAGAAAAGTAGTTACTATAGAAAATAGGACATTTTATAAAGTCTCAGTATTAGAAGCCTCCATTTATTTTCAAATAACTTTATAAAAATGTTTAAATAACCATACAAATTACTGTACTTTATTCTTGAGGTAATTTTAGATTTTTATAATTTTTTGCCAACCTCTATCACTATATCCCATTCCGATATTACTTTTCAAGCTTCAGGGCAAGCAAAACCTTTTTTTTTTTTCTTTTTTAATATTTGAATAATTAAAAAATAGTGGTAGTTTACTCTTGAGGTCATTTTAGATTTTTCTGATTTTTGGACAACCTGTATAATAAAGATTTCAAAATTAGTTCTCGAAGTTTCAAGGCAAGTAAAACTTTTGATGAGAAATGTGTTTTTCTCTTAACATGCAAAATAATAATATTTACTTACAATACAAGAATATTTTTTAGGGAAACATAACAATTGCAGATATTGCAGTGTTTTCTACTTTGTATCCGATTTTCAAATCTGAGAAATTGTCAAAGGAGTATCTGTCTAGTTTGGTACATATTACAAATTGGCTTCAAAGATTAGAAAATTTACCAGAAATAAAGGTAACATGTTAGACAATTATATAATGACACAAGTATAGTATAATCCACATATATGAAAGATAAGGGTTATTTGTTCACATCTTTACTATTTATAACTTACAAGACCTTTACAATAATTTTTCAGGAAGCTGTATCAATAGTTTTTCACCAAAAAGGTAATATTGGTTCTTTGTCTTATCAAACCATGTTTCAAAGCTCAAAGTATATAATTCCTCAAATTCAAGATGAACAGAAAGAGGTGAATAGATCAATTTCTTTTGAAAAAGAATCTCCAAAACATGAGGTTGAAGCAGTTACACATGCAGAACTACAAGCAGCTGAACAAGCATGGAAAAAAGGTGTAAACTCTTTGCCGAAGGTGAAGTTACCAGAAAACATTGTGTAAGTACAAAAGTTTAAATTCCAACATTATAATGCTTTCACTATTTTATAACTACTATAGGTTTTGTCAGCATTCGGTTGTGCCACTGAACTAAGGAATGACTGGAATGACATCTCCATTATCTAAAAACATTAGGGTTCCTTTAACAGGTACAAGATACAGGAAACAATTTGAAAGATATACTGAACTTCTGATGCGATGTCAGAAGGATCTAGCAACATTCTGTAACAATTTATTACTTATACACACTGTTTTCTATTTTTTACTCAAAATTATGTTAACATAAGTACAAAAACTAAATGTAGAGTTATAAAAATATGATCTGACCATTGTTTGTCGAATTTTAACCTTCCTCCTTTTTTATTTTTAACTAGGACTAAAGCTAAAAGTCATTGGCTTTACACTACTTTACAGTACTTAACTATATTTCCAACACTCTTCCTTGATTTTGTATTAACATTTTACAAACAAGATAAGGCACTTTTGTATAAATGAAAATTGTACACAAAAAACATCAATAACATCACAAAAAATATAATATTTAATATCCACTAAATGTTCACCACCTTGTATATATTCACTAGTTATTATTTGGTAGTTACTAGATCTTTCAAGTTGTGCTTTAATATCTATGTGTTGAATTTTCAAAACTTCTAAACATTAGAATCGAGCTCTTATTGTCGCAATAATTTTTGGCATTACTATCAAGATCATTTAAAATATCTTTAAGATTAATTAAATTCTCCAGTGAAATAGATGCTGCCATGTGTTCCACTTCAGTAGTAGAAAGTGCTATGATGCTTTTTCTCAAATCCATGATATTAGAGTCTCTATATGGTATACTGCCGAGCTAAGACAAGAGAAAGAAAAATTATATGACCTATATTTACTGACTAGGCAGACGGAAGATGAAAACATTTACCAACTGAACAAGGAACAGAAAAAGGAATACAGAAAATCAGTCACTAAAGCCAAGGTAAACTTCAACAAACAGCGTATAATGAACTCGGAAAATACGACGAGGCAAATGTGGGCTATAGTCAATGAAGAGCTGGGAAGAGTCAAAGAAGCCAAGCCAATACATCTCAAAGTGAATGGGGAAATGATTACCGAGCAAAGTAGAGTGGTTGATGAATTTGGTATGTTTTTTTCAACTGTGGCGGAGAGCACAATAAGACAGCACTTTGGAAGCATAAACAATGGCAGCCCACCTACTACATCTCATCTGCAACCAAATAGTATATTTTTGGAACCTGTGACAAAAATTGAGGTCGAGAGCAGTATCAAAAATCTGAAGAACAAAAAGTCTATGGGTACCGACGATATTCCTATTAAAGCTCTAAAAGCAGTGTGCAGTGAAAATTCCCAGCCACTTCAAATGTTAATTAACCAATCAATGGAATCCGGAAAATTTCCGAAGGCACTAAAAGCGGCTAAAATAATCCCGCTATACAAGAAGGGTGACCCTAACAAACATCGACAACTATAGACCGGTGTCAGTTCTGAGTGCTTTCTCAAAAATATTTGAAAGAGTCATTTACAACAGACTTGTTAACTTTTTAGATACGTTTAATCTATTCTGCAAGCAACAACACGGCTTTGGAAGCAGAAGATCCACTGAGACAGCAGCAATCGAACTAGTAGATTTTATACACCAAGAACTAGAATCAGGACATGTAGTGGCGGGACTCTTTTTCGACTTATCAAAAGCTTTTGATAGCCTCAATCTCAAATTTGTCCATCATAAACTTTACCAACTGGGTATAAGGGGAAATGCTCTGGCTCTTTTGATGTCATTCTTGGAGGAGAGGCAGATCATTGTACAGCTCGACAGTTGCAGATCAGAGCAATACGAAATAAATATTGGAGCAGCACAGGGCTCGGTTTTGGCACCGCTCATTTTCATCTTGTTCATCAACGACTTATCCCTACCAGGAGCTACCATCAAGTTCGCTGATGATGCATCTGTTGGCGTGTCGGCGGCAAATGAGGACTCCCTTCTACAGAGTATTTCACTTTTATAGTTTGAAGCAAAGGGCATATATAGAGGATTGTGCTGATGTGGTGAAATTTTTGGGTTCTTACCTGGATTCAAAAAGTAGTTGGTGTCACCAAATAGATCACATTTGCTCAGGGCTCAGTAGGGCATATTTTGCTATATTAAAACTAAAACAAACCATTCCCGCAAAGATGCTTCTGAACTCTTATTAGGCCTTAGCTTACCATTATCTGACTTATAATATCATCCTCTGGGGTCAAGCTACCGATATCAGTAGAATTTTTATAGCTCAGAAGCGCATTATACGATTGATATTTGGGCTAAAGCCACTTGAAACCTGTAGAGTCACTTTCTAAAGGTACAACATCTTAACTGTTGCATCAATATATATATATATATATATATATATATATATATATATATATATATATATATATTCAAATGTGCTCTATATGTATTTTCCAACAAAGAGAAATTCATGCAAAATCAGAATTATCACAATTACCCAACACGGAATGCATCTGCGTTAGTCGTGCCAAATCATAGAACATCGCTCTTTGAAAAATCTCCACGGTACGCATGTATAAAGATTTATAACCACATACCTGATGCTATAAAATGTCAAACATCAACTGTCCAATTTAGGAAAAAGCTGCGGAAGTACCTTTCTGAGAAGGCCTTTTACTGTTTGAAGGACTTCTGGAACCTCAACAATAAACAATGTATATGTACTGTTTGTTAGAGACTTTATGTGGATAAAACTGTGCTGTACTCTTACTATTTTTTTTTCTTTTTTTGTTTTTTTTTATTTTGTATTCTGTATTTGTGATATGTTTACTACGTTTATGCTATATACAATTTTATGATAAGTTTACAATTCTAGACGATATGATTTTATGACAAGTTTGTACCTATTTTAATATTTTTTTTTTGTTTTACATTTTAGTGTTTAAATATAGTATTTAAGAGTTGACCTGTTCAATGTCATCTATTTTGATCTTGTGTGAACTAATAAAGAGAATTTATATGTAAAATTATACAACCAGTTAGACTCTTTCTATCTTTTATCTGATGCCAAATAGGATTCTGAATATTCCCTTAAACAAGCCCATGTGCAGTATAACTTAAAAACCACTGGACCAGTTGATCTGTGATTATTATGTAAAACAGGTTTGTTTAGTGACATTTTTGTTAAGTTGTGAACATTTTCATTAAAAATATATTTTTTGAACTATGTATGAATATACCAAACCTTGAACCTATGTCTTGTTAAATGTCATGATCTAAAATTAACATTATTTCACTAGTTTTTTTCTAGTATCAGCATTCCACAGTTTTCAGCTGTTTCAGCTAATTCTTCCATTCAGTGGCTTTATATACACGATTTGTTGTTTCTAAAACGAATGGGTGTTAACATAGTTTCCATCATATTATTTATTTTATTTTTAGCCTACCAAAATCTGGGCAAAAGAATGTTTTCATCACTTCAGCACTGCCCTATGTAAATAATGTGCCTCATTTAGGAAACATCATTGGTTGTGTCCTATCTGCAGATGTTTTTGCTCGATATTCGCGATTATGCAACAATAACACTTTATATATCTGTGGTACTGATGAATATGGTACCGCTACAGAGACCAAAGCTTTAGAAGAAGGTCTGTCATGCCAAGCGATATGTGATAAATATTTTAAAATACATAGTGAAATATACAAATGGTTCAATATTAGTTTCGATCATTTTGGAAGAACCTCAACACCTCTACAAACTGAGTAAGTTTAAGTAATATACTAAGCCTCTAGGAGAAAAATGTCTTGTGGCTACTTACTTAATATTGTAATATTTATTGAATCAGAACTAGAAAGTTTAGGATATATATACAGGGTGTTCAGCTAAGGGTGGCTCTCGGCCATATCTCAGAAAGTATTTACCCTAGGTTATCGGGGAAAAAAATAAGTAAATTGGCAAAAATAAAAAGCTGTAAATTATTTTCGACTTTGTAAGTCTGCCGCTAGAAGGCCCAACACCAACCATAAAGTAGAAAACAGGGTTTTATTCAAAAATACTCCCAATTAACCCTTATCGAAAATACTTTTTTTGTAATCTACTAATAATTCCAAAAGTTTTTTCCTCGAAATTTTCAAATAAAGGGTGGGGGGAGGGTAAACATTGGATTCAAAGAAAATAAATAACTTTTGTTTGGATTAACCGATTTTAACGATTTTTTTTTGTTTTAAATAAAAACTGAAATGTTTATCTCTCAAAAATAGTAATTAGTAATGGCTGCCCTTATTGCTTTTGTTTATTAGTCATGGCCTACCACAAGGACTGGGTCACTTAGATTTTAATAAAGTAGGTAATCGATTTAGAAAACATTTATTTTCGCGTTTTCTTTGATAGTTTTTTTACCAAAATGAAACAAAGAATACTTTTTAATGCTCGTCGTAGTCAATTCCAAGGCTTACTTAAACGAGAGCATATCTAAAAATGCGGGAGGCAAATTTAGAGTGATCATTTCAATCACATTTTGTCAAAAAATAAAGTTATTTGAAAATAACTCAGACACGTATAAAGATATGAATCAGCGGTTTTCACCAGTTTACGTATTTTTTCATGGTCTTTTTTTCTACGTCAAGAAAAAAATACCATTGTATTTGAAATTTTAGAGAAAATAACAAAATTTTGCGAGTTTGTCATAAACTGCCATCTAGCGGCTAAGAAGAAAAATAAAATATAAATATTAATATTCTCGAAGAAACTTATCTCTTTAAAACAAAAAAAAAATCGTTAAAATCAGTTAATCCAAACAAAAGTTATTTAATTTCTTTGAATCCAATGTTTACCCCTCCCCTCTCCCTTTATTTGACAATTTAGAGAAAAAAAGTTGAAATGAAAAATTTTGGAATTATTAGTAGATTACAAAAAAGTAGATAAGGGTTAATTGGGAGTATTTTTGAATAAAACCGTGTTTTCTACTTTACGGTTGGTGTTGCGCCCTCTAGCGGCAGACTTATAAAGCCGAAAATAATTTACAGCTTTTTATTTTTGTTGATTTACTTATTAAATTTTTTTCCCCGATAACCTAGGGCAAATACTTTCTGAGATATGGCCGAGAGCCACCCTTAGTTGAACACCCTGTATATATATACATATAAATATATATACATGTATATATATATATATGTATATATATATATATATATATATATATATATATATATACATATAAATATATATATATATATATATATATATATATATATATATATATATATATGTATATATATATATATATATATATATATATATATATATATATATATATATATATATATATGCATCTCAAATATATTTAAACCTCTTACAACACTTTGTTTTGTTTTAGTACAGAACAACTAATTACACATTCATTGATGCACTCCTGACCAATATAACAACTGTCTCTTTACTGTAAATGAAAGATTCTTGACCTAACAATGGCGTTTTGTGCGCCCTTTCCTAAACTTTGTACCTGCTGGTACTACCCTTCTTCCCCTTAATATGTTTAGTTACTATAAGTAATTACATCTAACACCATTCCTAACGTTGTCTTTAAGATCCTAAAATGAATTCAAATACGGGGCTTTCACTTTCTCATAGTTTTTATATTCAGAATGACAATTAGTGGCATTGTTTTACATCAGGACTTCTAACTGCACAAAACTCTGCACTCAATACAACATTCATTATTTGTCGTAATCTAACTTAAGAGAGCCAGTGCTCAAAGACACAAAAACATCTAAATTATTTTGGTCAAGAAACAAGTTTATGAGGTTTACCTTGTTGCCAAGACACTGTAGATTGACATGGCATTAACCTCTTTAATGTTTATAAAATAATATTATAGCACTTCTTTTTTAAAGCTAATTCTAATATACTGGTTTACTTAGGTTGGCTCAGGATCTGTTTTTACAACTGAACCACAATGGTTTCATGTTTACCCAATCAGTGGATCAGTTGCATTGCGAAAAGTGCGATCGATATTTAGCTGATCGATTTGTTGAAGGTGGCTGTCCTAATATTGGCTGTACATACGAGGATGCTAGAGGTGATCAGTGCGATGGGTGTGGTAAGTTGGTGAACGCGGTGGAGCTGAAGAATCCCAGGTGCAAAATTTGTGGAAGTACCCCGAAGTTAAAGACATCTAGTCAGTTTTTTATTGATTTGCCCAAGGTAGGTTTAAAGGAGGGTAATATTTTTTGTGTGTATTTGAATAATCGACAACATATTGTTAAAATCAATAACACCTTCTTCTCTGATTCTTTTAATGCATCATCTGGGGTGCCACAAGGATCACATCTTGCTCCATTTCGCTTTAATTTATTTATTAATGATGTAGTTGAGTGCTTTATCTGTGTAGACTCGCAAGACTCAAGAATATGCAAGAAGATTTATCTAGGTTTGAGAAATAGTGCTCAAAGAATAGAATATGCTTAAACACCAAAAAATGCAAATATATTCAGTTTACAAGGAATGTAAATCCTGAAAAAAATGCCTATTTTCTTGAAAGATCTTACGAGTCATATTGAGCTAGGTTGTAATAAAGCACTTAAAATGTAGGGATTTGTAAAAACGGGGACTTTACTAATATATTTGCCGTAAAGACTCTCTATGTTAGGTTAGTTCATAGTCACCTAGAAAGTAGTGTTTGTGTTTGGTCCCCATATTACTTAAAGTACATTAATAAAGTAGAAAGAATACAGAACATATTTCTTAGATACATTGCATTCAAAATTAAAATTCCAAAGGATGATATATGTGCTTATTTTGATTTCTTTTTCTTCGTTGTATATTTTATTTCTTAGTTTATAAGTAAATTATATGTTTTTACTTGCTTGATAGATTGAGCATGTCCCGTAATAGATAAATAAAATAAAATATATATGTATGTCTAGATGGCTTGATGTTTTTGAGGATCAGATATTCGTTTGTATGCAATCGTATTGCGTATCAGATCAAAGAGATCCTTAAGGCTATGCTTAATGTACAGGGTGTCCACAGATAAACTTACCTGAAACACAAATGGTCCTTATTTTTAGTTTTTGAATAAAAAGTCGTTCTTCATAAAACATTTTTACTTGTCCAAATAATACAATTATACATTAAAAAAAGTATTACAAAACAATTAGTTATTCGGAAAAACACTTGAAAATGTGCTTTTTATTTTATTTTATTACATATTTTAAGATGTTTTATAAATTCATACAGGATTTTTGAAAAAAATCGAGTCATTGATTAATTCTTACTATTTTTTCAAACCGTTTGCCATAGAAAGCTGAACTTTAGCAAACAGCTTGATTTTAGAGTGCGGAGGTTCGATAAGAAGGGATTCTTCAAAACTCAGTTTCCAAGGGGGTGAAACTACCCTTTAAATGTTTATAGTGGACTACAAAGTTGTCAAAATTAAACCGCTTCTTGGTTTAAAGAACGAGCTATATTGACTCCAAAAAAATAGCACAGCAGATGAAATAAACCTAGCTTTATTGGAAAAAATTACTTCTCTACAATTAACATACTACTCAATAGATGTAGTTATAAACCAAGAAAATGCAGTTAATTATCCTATCGAGTTCCTACAATCTCTAAACCCTTCAGGAATCCCTCCTCATGAGTTAACTTTAAAAGTGGGGACACAGTGATGCTTATTCAAAATTTAAAGCCACCAAATTGTATAATGGAACTCGGCTACAGGTTAAATCATTCCAGAACAATGTAATAGAGTCTATTATTATTTCTGGCCTGGCCTGGGAGGAACAGTTTTTATACCACATATCCATTTAATTCCGGCAGACTATCCTTTTCAGTTTAAATGTTCAGTTTCCTTTGAAGCTTTGTTTCGCCATGGCAATTAACCAACTTAAGGGCAATCCTTAAGTAGAGCTGAAGTAGACTTGTGCTACGGTTGTTTTTCTCATGGTCAACTCTATGTCGCATGCTCTGAAGTTCGCGTAGTAGCTTGGCTATTTTACAGTCAGAAAATGCAACAACAAACGTGGTTTATATAGAGATACTGAGGTAAATGAGGCGATTTAAGTACCTCTTTACATCCCTTTCATCATAGTCATATACGCGAATGAAGTCGCGGGTACCCGCTAGTATATTGTATAAATTTGGGTTTAATTAGTTTCCCACATATTAGGTTTTGCATATAAATTGTTATACTCTACACACAACTGTTCACAAAACACACCTCCCATCAACAAAGAAAAATTTAAGTGGGATAAAATATAATTTATTTATGTACAAGCAGTTGATTTCATAATATTACAATGTTTTTATATTGTTGCAATCATTATTTTTAAAGTAGTAATAGGACTGATAACAGCCATTGGATACAAATTAAGATGTTTTAATAAACAACAGTTTTCTGGACCTCCCTTTATCAGAGGAGATTCTTACATAATTCATTTTATTTGCTTCATATAAGACAAATATTACGTGTTTTGTGTACTGCATAATGTTGGGTATTCTCTCTAAAGGAATGCATTTTAATGGTCATAAGTAAGTACTATATTTTTAATTACTTATTTGGCTCTAAACCTATAATATATAGCTGTACCTATATATATATATATATATATATATATATATATATATCTATAATATATATATATATAATATATGTATATATATATATATATATATATATATATATATATATATATATATATATATATATATATGAAATCTTCCCATCACCTTTATACAGTATTGCTATAACTTTTTATTATGATTTATTTAATTTTACTTTAATTTAAAGATTTTATATACATTCAGTGCCTTTTTTAGTACAAATTGTGTATTTGCTTTACACTTCCTAACAGTTATGAGGAGTGGATATTTTTTGAGAGCGTGAGAACGCGGAACGGTTTAAACAAAATATTTTTATAATTCAAAATTTAGACTACTTTGTTGTGGATACTAAATGTAGTGTAGATCCAAAAGACTCTCCTCCAGTGATAAACATGGATATTGTTAGTTACCTAGTTGTTAAATTTAAATTATGTATATCCAAGTTAAACTAAGTCTGATTTTTTTAACAACCAATTTATGTATGTTTTATATTGCAAGTACATATTTTCATAAATAAAACATTTATATTAATAAAAAAAAATGTATAAAATTTTCAGTGTGAATATAAATAATAACTAATAGGGAGAGAAAGTTGTCTTTGTAATAAACCTCATGTCAAGTGTAAAGGAACTCAATTTTTTTCAGCATAATTAAACCTTTAACTTTTACTAGACTTACTTATGCCTAGAAAAAATTAAGCTATATAATTGCACTTTAGGACTATGATATACATATTTTCCTTAATTATCATCCTGAAACAAATCTTGGAAAGAAAGTTCACTGTTTTATTGAGATATTTGTAGTCCGTTTAATTTCCACTCTTCATATAATGTTTTATAAATTTTTAGCTTTCTGTATCACGAAAAAAAATGTCTTAGTCATTTGCATTTTTTACATGACAAAAAATTTGTGTGAATGACTTTTTGAGAAACTAAAAATTAGGTTCATTTGTGGTATAGAAAACACCCTGTATATTTACATATACAGTTGTAATCTACAGGGTGTCTAAAATATAAGCGACTATTACAAATTTTATAAACACTGGCTGTACAGATTTAATATGGCGGACGTTAGACGCCATTTTCTGGAGTATAAAAAAATAAATACATAGTTACAAGCTGCATGCAGTTATTTAAAATAAAATAATAGTATCAGTATAAGAAGAAAATAAAGGAATTATATTTCACATTATGAATGAATTTATGAGCTATTTTATTATGAGGGGCGAGGTGGAGTCTGTATTTCAGCTATGAGAATTGTGTAAAATGTTTTATTATAGTTAGAGGCATGAGTACGCTATATATTTCCGAAATAATGTTTGTTCTACATGAACTCAGAAAACTATAAATTATGTACACGATTTGCTAAACAGGACACACCATATATTATTAGAAATTTTAAGGTGTAAGGGATGAATATTAAAATATTGGTTGCACTTCCAAAATGTTTCTAAATACTACATTATTAGCACACTATATGTTGGGCTCTTTTTTTAAATTCGGCTTAATTTTGTTTTCAGGTATTTGACCTACCTTATGAAGGCTAGTTCCTTAAAACTGTATTTTTAATTAATGAACAAAAGTAATATAAATTGATTATTAGAAAAAAAACTTATTGAAACCTTCTTATAAATTGAAAGTTTTGTTGTTTGAGTGTTATAAAATTGATGTTATTGACGTTAATTCACGACATTTAGTTTTGGCCACCTTAGTTGAATACTTGTCCTTACCTGTGCCAACCATTTTTAAATATCTTATTTCTGACTTGTAGCTGGAACCACTATTACTACATTGGATAAAACAGTCAAGTCCAGGATGGTCGCATAACGCTGATGTCATTGCCAAAGCCTGGCTCAAAGAAGGACTAAAGCCTAGATGTATTACGAGAGACCTTAAGTGGGGCGTACCAGTTCCATTAGATGGTTTTAGAAATAAGGTAAGGTAAATTAACTATTCACAGAATGTAGCCTTTCATGTCTTGGATCGAATAATAGGTTGAATTAACCTGAGGTCTCTTGAAGTTGCTTCCTAAAGTTTCATTTACAACTGCATTAGACATTCTGAAAGGATTCGATGACAGGTTCGACGTGTTCTTTTTGAAACTCGTTACTAACTGTGCTCTCTCCGCCTCGGTCCCCGGCAGTGTTGCCAGACTCTAAATAGGCTATTATCATAAAATGTACATAAAAATACCAGTTGCTTGCTTTTTCTGTTGTATATATTATTGCAACAACTTCATCACAGACATAGACGGCTATAAAAACCTCCTCATTTTTTGTGAGCATTTACTTTATTTATACCTATTCGATTTGTTTTAATAAAAATTATATGTTGAACAATAAATATATAACAATAAACATATTAAGTTCAAAAATTATCACAGATTTAGGTATTATTAGAATTACATTAACAATTATCAGTAAATTATCTTAGTTCCTTGTAATTATTACATGTCTGCCAACTCTATCGCTTATCTTGTAGAGTAGGGATGCAGATAATGTATCGATACATCGAAAATATCGATGCATTTCTTTCGATGTTGGCGATGAGAGTCGCGGGTTTTTAAAAAAATTTAACATATAAAAGCAATAATATTATAGTTTCTACCATTACTTTACTATTTCTCTATAGTTCCTCATTTTGTTTGGCAAGATTTTCTTTATTTATTAAAAAATTACTGATCAAACAAACAAGAATTGCAAAGTAGAGAGAAGATACCAACGTGTTTTGTAAAGCATCATAAATATGATCATTAGAAATGTTTAAACGTCTAGAAAAGTAGCAAGTATAGATAGCTAGGTGTGGTAAACTAACCAGAATGTGGTGGAGCAAAAAGGATAATTATTTTAAAATATATTTTTTATTTCTAGTCAAAGAGAAATAAAGAGAGAAAGAAACAAACTTTTATTTAACATCTTTACATATAAACATGTGTGATGCAGGTCTATGAAGCTGCTAAAGTAAAAGCAGTTAATTTGGTTAAAAAGAGAAAACTAAAAAAAATACAAACCAATATATCTGAATGTAAAATATAACAAGTAATAAAAAAAACTACAATTAAAAGCAATCAAAAACTTACGTCTAAACATTAGCTTAGATTCAATGGTTTTTTCATCTTTTTTCATTTCATGTCAATTGGCAAACATAATTAGTTAATGTTAAATAGATGCTCGTTAAAACATGTGTTTTAAGCGATTTAATACTTACTAATATACATTTTTTAGGTGTTTTATGTTTGGTTTGATGCACCAATTGGTTATATGTCTATTAGCAAAGCTTATACGAAGGAGTACGAAAAATGGTGGCGACCAGCTAGTGATACTGAAATAAAATTGTATCAGTTCATGGCCAAAGATAATGTACCTTTCCATTCGATTTTGTTTCCCGCCATATTACTGGGCGCCAACAGGAATTATATAACTGTGACTCATATTATGGCAACAGGTAAAAATATTTAAAAATGTATCTATATTTCAGGTTCAGTATTCTTGAGAGTAACTCCTAATTAACTTTATAATGCATACGGTAGGTAAATGAATAGGCCAAGTAAGGAGACAGCAAACGACCAGCTTTTAATAATCTTGATTGTATTTTTGTGGAAAAATATATACAGGGTGTTCAGAACATTCGGTTCCAATATTTGGAAAGACTATTCTATACGTGCAAAAAGTTACAGGGTGTTAAAATTTTAAATACATTTAGTTTTTTTTCAAATTTGACAGAATTAGTAAAATAATGCTGGAAGTAGAAAAAAATCAGAAAGTAGATGTATCAAACTCAAACATAGCTTTATTGCCATAAATGAAATTAATAAACGAAGTAGTACAAATTTTAAATTTAACAAACCATCAGCGAAATACACGAAAGCAATAAAAAGACAAGAATGAATAATATACAAGTATGAAATGATTGTTATATAATTTTAAATTGAGGATTCCAAAATACCACGTGACTGGTAACAGGGCCTTTCAACCAGCACACTTTGAATTTACATTCAAAAATGTTCATAATTGTCTCTTTGCCACAACTGAGTGGGTAGGTGGTTAAAAATATTCTTGCTATTATAAATTAAAGAATTACTTGTGTCCTACGCTGGGTTCTACCAACAACTCCTAGAACAAAACGATAAAGTGCTTACTTCTAAAATTGCTCTGACATCACGTTCCGTAGTTGAACGATTAACGAGCTTTTGATTGGCTACCGCTTCGACCAATAAGTGACCGACGGTTATCTTTGTACTTTGTTGCCGCCGAGTTCTCTTTGCAAGCAGCATTGCCAGACTGGTCAAATTTTTTTTAATATCAGGATTTGTTTTCTTTTTAATTAAATATATTTTTTGGGAATATTACCAATCTTATTACTTCCCTTGTAAAGGGGTAAGTATTGCAATCAAGAAAAAAACAGATTTTTTCGGAACTATACTTTTCAGGGTTCTTAGATGTCTGAAAACATGTTTTTTCAATTCTCGGCTTAGCTAAAAAAATCACTTTATCAATTAACTCAGAATTCAGGCCTGGATTAAAGGGGTTGGGGGCTACATGAGCTATAGCACAAAGTTACAAAGCTTTTTTTTTGTAAAATATAATTTAAAAGTTGCCAACCTCGCCTAGATAAGGAGCCCCTTAACACTTATTAGTCCCAAGCCTCTACATATCTAAAATCCTATGATGAATTTGCATTACATATTTTTCAATATTATAATTTATTGGGTTAATTAACTATTGCTGTCTGAGGATGCTTAAAAATATATTTATTTCAGTGTATTTTTACTGAGATTTTTACCATGCCTTTGAGGTAGTATATGCTTATACTATAAGCAATAAGCTTGGTAATGAGTAAACTAAAAATATTTAAATCTTAGTAGATAGGCTACCTAGACAATAAACGTTTTCTAACTATAAATTTAGAAATTCTTTTAAAACTTTAGTTTATACTGTTTCCACTTGAATATAACTTAAATACTCACATAAATTAGTTATTTATATGCATTTACATTCTTATATATGGCTGTTTTTCATCTCAATATCTCTCTACACCTTTATTGGTGTATTGAAAATTAAATTAACTCTTAATCACTGTTTTATTTGTTTCCAATAATCAATTCTAAAGTAAAGATCTTGCTTAAAAACAGTAATAGTGTATGCCGCGTTTGCGCATACCTTCTCCTACGACCGATGACGTCACGTCCAAGCACTTTGTCCTTGTGTTCAAGGAGTTGTTGGTTCTACGTATTAAATATGGCCCAGTCATGTTACTAATCTGGTTACGATTTTTTTTGAATAATAAACACACTGTTTCCAAAAGAAAAATATGCGATATAGTATGAAGCTTATGATTAGGAAATAAAGGTCTGCAGGATTTTCGTTTTTCACATTATCTTTTTGTCTTAATTTTTTTTCTATAGGGTCAAAGATACCCTTAATATAATAGACCAATAATCAGTATGTAACAAAAATGAACAACAAATACTATCCCAACTCTGCAGTGATATGCTATTGGCCTTTGGTGTAGATCAGCAAACACTTTTTATATTTACTGGACTACTGGAAATAAAATACTTCCCTCCTCAAACTGTTAGAGACCGTTTCTTAAAAAAAAATTCTCTGTTAGCTGCGTATCTATTTTTTTTTTATTTGAAAAAAAATTTCGATGCATCAACTACTGGGGTTATTAGCACCAGGTGGTACAAATAACAGTCTTTTAGAAAGTTAATTAATTGCGTTATATTATGGCTTAGAATGTCTTTGAGGGATTTCTCTACCTTATTGTGATTTGTCCGTTCCCTCGCGTATTTAGGACATGACACTAGCAAATGTTTTACGCTCACTTGTTCATTACATTGTTCACATATTGGAGTGATGTTCTGTTCGAGTAAATGACTATGCGTTAGTCTAGTGTGACCGATTCGGAGGCGGGTTAGTGCAATTTCAGATGACCGACACAAGTTTCTAGTCTTGGCAGGAGCCACTGACGGTTTCACCTCGCGAAGTTTTGCACTTGAATTGTTCCACTGCGACTGCCACATTTCGCGTATTAACTTCTTGGCAAAGCACTTGAAGTCATTTGTGGTTCCTAACAGGGTGGTGAATGCGCCGTTGGCTACTGCATCCCTTGCCGCTGCATCTGCCAATTTATTTCCTTTGATTCCTGTGTGTGAAGGTACCCATATAAATGACACAGACTTTCCAGTGTTTTCTAGCTCCAAGAGAAGATTTTTAATTTTTAATTCTGGTGGATTTTTTGGATAGATTTTGTTTAGTGAATGTAGAGAGTCTGTTAAAATTACACTGTTTGGATTATTATTGTTTTGGATACTTAGTAGGGCTTCGGATATTGCAAATAATTCGCCTGTATAGGTTGATGCAAAGGGGTCAAGTTTAAAAGTATGCCTTGAGGTATTAGTTATTACGGCTGCACCAGTGCCATTATTTGTTTTTGATGCATCTGTGTAAATTGTAGTCGTGTTAGGTGGAAGTTTGAGTAAAATTCGATTGATTTCTGTGTTTATTATATCCGGGTGTGTATTTTGTTTGTCGAAACGAATAAGAGTTGTATTTAGTGAAGGTTTTCTTATAGTCCATGGTTGACATGTGGTTATATCTATGGGAGGAAAATTTGGAAACTGTAAATTTAATGTGTTGCAATATCTGTTGAGTCTTTCGTAGAAGGCAGGTCTTGTTCTAGGCTTGTTTTGATATATTTCTCCATATTTATTTGAAAAAAATATTTTTGTATGTCGGATGTTGAATAGACTGTATTTTTCTTGTTGCGTATGCTAGAGACAAAAACATGCGTCTGTAACTTAGTGGGGGTTAGTGAAGATTTTCTTGCTGAGTTGTACAGGGTGTCCCATTTTCGTAGGTTTTACGGGGTTTCCAGCTTATGAGTAGAGATAGAGAGATGCGGTTTTCGCGACACCGTGCTACTTTTCGATGAAACTAAAGAGGCCGCAAACAGATTTGCCCTAACCATTTTAGTTTCCGTGCTACAGGGTGATTTTGAAAATTTGTCATTTTCGGACACCCCCTGTAACTCAGCTATCGTAAAATATATTTAAAATGTTTCAACTGGTATTTATAGATTTTTTCACGTAGAATTCAGTGGCGTACTCAGATTTTTGCTGAGAGTCATAGTTTTTGACATATTGGCATAACCTACTATTTTTTTAAATGGGACACCCTATATATTATTTTTTCATCTTATTCTTCGTGTCGAGAGCTTTTCAAAAACATACCATAAGTCATATTTATTTTCATAAATAACATGAAAAAATGCATTTTTCTTTAAACGGATTTATGGCATAGCAGATCAATCGAAATAAGAGAAGGTGGCTGTGGAGCCATGGAAAAAGTTAACAAATATTTATTAACGAAATAACAAAGTAACAGCATCAGAAAAAATTAGGAAGTAGGTAAAAGGTAATAATTATAATTTCATTAAAACTACAAATATTGTTCAAATTGTAGACCATTATGTGTCCTACAAGTGTGACAAACTTTAAAAATTCTTTTTAATGCATTTTCTATTGTAAATGACTGTCTTTGTAACTCTGCAAAAGCGTTTTCGGTGGCCATTCTTAGTTGTTCTAAGTTTTCGTATCGCCTTACATAAACCTTGTTTTCTAAATAACCCCACAAAAAGAAATCTAAAACTGAGAGGTCAGGGGATCGTGGTGGCCATCGAACAGGTCCGTGTGTTCCTATCCGTCTTCCAGGAAAATGGTCGTTAAGCCAGTTTTGACTTATTCTGGCATTGTGGGCTGGAGCTCCGTCTTGCTGGAAATAAATCCTATTTAGTTGAGCCAAGGGAACATCATCCAAAATTCCTAATGCGTCTTCTAGGATTCGCACGTAACCAATCGAATTCAGATTTCCTTCATATATTTGGTAAACTATTTTTCGGTTGAAAATAAAACAGGAGACATTGAATCCAAATCTGCCCTGACGCTCCCTAGGAAAAATAACATGGTTGTTTTCTTGACTCCAAAATCGCGTGTTGTGTCTATTTAAAATCCCTGAACTAGTAAAATGTGCCTCGTCTGACCAAATAATCTTTTTTTCAAAATCGATATCTTCTGCCTTCATATTTATAAACCAATTGCAGAACTCCAATCTGCGCTCTGCATCACCAGGATGCAGATGATGCACAAGTTTGTATTTATAGGGTTTGAATTTGTGCTTTTTCAAAATTTTCTGCACTTTGGTTTTCGGTACACCCGCCTCTTCGTCTATTTTCCTGCAAGATGTTTCATGAGCTGTCTGAACGAGGGCTAAAACGTTCACCTCAGATTCTTCGTTCTCTTTATTGTAAGTTCGCGATCGAGGCTTGTTAAAAGATCCATATTGGCAAAGATTATTTTTAATTTTTTGAAAAATTCTTTTTTCTGGTTGTCTTCTCTCGGGATATCTAAGATAAAATAAAGCGAACCAATAAAGTCAAAATGCAGGAAGATAAAAAAGAACTAACCTGTTCAGATAAAGCTCTGCCGCCTGATCTGCATCTTCACTAGACAATATAAAACACGCGTTCATATCATATTTCTCAAAATATTCAAATTTTTGATTCTGAGCCATATTAAAAACAATAATTATAATAGACGTCAAGAAAAATTTAAACGCAATAATGCCAAAAATGACAGCAGTAATGGCTGCCTGATCATATTTTTGTTGGCGTTGCCATGGCTACCACAACCACCTTCTCTTATTTCGATTGATCTGCTATGCCATAAATCCGTTTAAAGAAAAATGCATTTTTTCATGTTATTTATGAAAATAAATATGACTTATGGTATGTTTTTGAAAAGCTCTCGACACGAAGAATAAGATGAAAAAATAATATATAGGGTCTCCCATTTAAAAAATAGTAGGTTATGCCAATATGTCAAAAACTATGACTCTCAGCAAAAATCTGAGTATGCCACTGAATTCTACGTGAAAAAATCTATAAATACCAGTTGAAAGATTTTAAATATATTTTACGATAGCTGAGTTACAGGGGGTGTCCGAAAATGACAAATTTTCAAAATCACCCTGTAGCACGGAAACTAAAATGGTTAAGGCAAATCTGTTTGCGGCCTCTTTAGTTTCATCGAAAAGTAGCACGGTGTCGCGAAAACCGCATCTCTCTATCTCTACTCATAAGCTGGAAACCCCATAAAACCTACGAAAATGGGACACCCTGTACGTTATGCAGCCATAATCAATTTTTGATCTAATGGTAGCCCTATAAATTCTGATGAGGCAAATTGTGTTGGCACCCCAAGATTTGTGAGCTAGGATTTTCATCATGTTTAGGTTTTGTTGACATGAAATAATAAGATGTTTGATGTTAGCTGCGTATCTGTTCTCTTTAATTTTACGATTTTCGAGGCCAGATATATTCGTTGCAACTGGGAAAATTTAAATAATTCCACTTTCCGCTAGTGAACAGCGCAAACACGCAAGAAAAACCTCAAAATCGCGAAGTATCAGGCGCAGCGGGAGCGGCTTGTAGAGTCCATGTAAAGCGAATGAAAGAGCAAATAGGCTGTATATTTTGATACCTATTCATTAAGTGAACTCTATATTTCTGACGGTAAATTAATTCTGAAACCATACTGCTAAAAAAATTGTATTTATTTGACTTATAGGTTTATTATTAGTTTTTAAAAGAAGGTGAAAGTTCATAATTGGTCAAAGTCATTAAAGGCATACGGATAGCTTGGCGATCCACCAGGCGCCAGCGCCATGATGATTGCTAACCTTCGGGAATTACCGCAAGAAAAATAAGGATGTTTATTGGACCTTATCTAATACTTCCATGTATAGAATAGCACTGACATCCTGTAAATTTATTTGAAGAATTATGGTTTTTGTTATAAGAGTCGATCATTGAATTTTCTGTTATATAACGTGAATATGTATAAAATTTGCAGTGCGTTTAGAAATTCTTCAAAAACGTTGAAATAAGTAACGCGATTTTTGAAATTGTGGCTTTTTTATACTAGTTTTAATAATACAGGTTGACCCTTTTAGATGCTGTGACATCGTTGGTAATTTGTTTAAATGAAATATGCCAGTTTTATGTTATTTATTTAAAATCTGCCAAATTCTTAACAAATATCATATAACATACACTATATCTAAGTTCAGTTGTTTTCTAGATATTGACATTTGAAATTTTGATTCCTTAAGAGGCTGTAAAATTTAAGTGATATGATTTAGGACAAAACAAATGGCACTTTCCTATCGTAGTTTTTTATGACCATTCTCGTAGTGTCAGTTTTTTTTTGGAAAAGCAGAAAAAAATTTATTTCTGCTTAGATCGCAAGTTGAAGAACCTGCAATTCGTTTTGCCTTAAGTCAAACGGCTTAGTCTGTATTCTTAAAATTTAAAAATGGTTAAATTTAAACGTCAATCTCTCGAAAAATTTTGTATTTGAACTATTACATAATAATATAATATATAATTAAAAATGAGGTATTCCATAAAAAAGCACTGATGCCATAGCTTTTAAGCATATCACCTATACACCTGGTACTAGTTTTACCTGACTTTTAAATAAATTCATTTAATCGACGCATTCTATAAGTGTTTTTATCTCAAGGGCACTTCCAAGGGGGGGTAGAGGGGGTAATTACCCCACCCCTTCCAGATACCCAATTTCTAATATTGAAAATATTGAAAATTATTTTGCCTCTAATATTTTTAACAATAAATTATTAAACGGAAAATTTGATAGATATTATTGTGATAATTTTCGCCACTGTCAGAATTTATACACGAAAAATCACGACGCGGGATGGGAGACGGGAACGATAAATGCTTTTGTTTTGTCTATTGCAGTAATAGTTACTATTTTATTTCCAAATATTTTATCATTACTTTAGTTTCTGAATTTTAAAAATAAGGTTAAGGGCTAAATAATAATTCTTTAATCTTCTAACCTTTGTTTAAAATTTGCCTAAACGGTGTACCCCCTCAGATCAGAGTTCTGGACGCGCCGCTGTTTTATGTATACACTCCTATTAATACAATATGTAAAATTGGTACCATATGGAATCAAAAGAATAATTTTTTTATACAATTGTAGAGTACTTAAATTACGAAGACGGCAAGTTTTCAAAATCACGTGGTATCGGTGTGTTTGGTAACGATGCCATGGATACGAAAATCCCCAGCGATGTCTGGCGATTTTACTTGTTGTATGTTCGACCGGAAGCCCAGGATGCGAGCTTCAGCTGGAACGACTTAGCCACCAAGAATAATTCGGAACTTCTAAATAATCTAGGAAACTTTATCAATAGGTAATTAGCACATTTCAACTATTGGGGATATAAACCCTCTTAAGCTGGGTTAGATTTTGTGAGTTTAAAAACATCCAGTTTAAAGCTGGATTTATAATCTTGACATATACATAATCAATTTTTTTGCTTTCATTATTTTTTTTCTTTGATAAAGGAAACCTTAAAAACTGAAATTATAAAATAACAAAAACAATCAAAGCAACGCCAAACATAAACAGAACAGATTAATTGGCCGTCTACGGTCAATAAAGTTTATTCTCAACATGTGATTGCATAAAGCATTTTTATTGGTTATCTACGATCATTACGCGAACATCAATAGCAAAACTTAAAACTTGGCCAAATTCCAAAGTCGCCAGCAGTAACGTTTATAAATTGTTGCATTAAAGCCCGTAAATTTAACTTCAGAACGGCAACATCAACGTCAACAGCAACCTAAATTTATAAATCCAGCTCAACTCTACAAATCATTTTAAGCCGGATTTTCGAGCTTGCATAAATTCAACGCTAGAAGTTACATTTTACATGGAATATATTTTTTCATAGTTTTTTTTAAATTGGGTTTTTTAAAGATGGATATTGTTTTTCAAAAACCGGCATAAATTTACAACTAGAACTTACAAAATATATATTTTTTCATATAAAATATGTTTTTTTCATCGTTTTTTGAAAATCGGGTTTCTTAAAAATGAGTAGATTTATAGCTAGTCTACAGCGATGTCCATATATAAGCTTATTTCTATCATCACTACAGCCTTTAAGACCAGAAATCATGTAGCAGCCTTTTTTGTGAACTAACCAGGGCATTTGACTGTGTCTCGCCTGATTTGCTTACATCTAACCTTAAATATTACAACTTTTCCCTCCAAAGTCTTAAATTAATTCACTCGTATCTCACAAATCGGTATCAAATTGTAGATTATAAGAATAGAACTTCAGAACTTCTGCCAATTAAATAAAATATGGAGTGCCTCAGGGGTCGGTGCTGGGACCTCTATTATTTATTATTTATATAAATGATTTGATAGTCTGTGATACCAGCACAGACTTTATCTTGTTTGCAGATGACACCACAGCAACGAAAATTGGAAAGGATGTCTCTCAACTAGTTCAGAATATTGGGGAGTCACGGTCGAAAATCTCAAACTGGTTTGCAGCAAATCGACTAACCCTAAATCTAGCTAAGACTGAGGGTATGTTGTTCACTCTCAGTACTTCTACTCAAAGTCAAAGTCAAATATAGCTTTAATATCAAAAGATGAAAATCTCATTGAAAAAGCAGAACTTAAAATAAAAAATTACAATCCAATTAAATTAATTATTTTAGAGATATATGACTATAACAATCTATCCATTCACTGGCAATCTTCACAAATACACTAAAACAAGGGACAATCTTTACAAATACACTAAAAAGTGATTAACCCGTTAACGCCCAAATTATTTTTTTTCCGAAATTAACTATTTTCTTTAGAGATTCTTACTATGTTTTTAATAAGTAAGCGTAGAAAAATATTATTTTGAAAATAAGTTATTTGGTTCTTCAAAAAACTGCCGTCCTCGTATGAGGACGCTGGGATAATATGATATAAAAAAAAACAAAACATTGTATAAGTTTATTTTGATTTATTTGAAAATAAGAGTTCATAAGTTATTTTTTTTTGTGAAAATCGTTGAAACAACTAGGCATGCAAAGCGTAATATTACATTTTTGGCAAAATGTCCGTGGTTTCCCTATGCAATTATTCATTTGGCATCTTCTTTGTTTTTCCCTTTTGCCAATGGAGTGGTTTTTCCCGTCAAATTTTGTCATTTGGCACGACTGTTTTGGATGTACTTGGAAGACTGAACGGTCGTCCACGATCAATCCTCAAGCCTTGACCACTTTTCAAATATGGATAGGCAATCTCCATATGAAATTCCTTGATTGACATCCTCTTTTGTCCTTTATGCACCATATTGTAAAGTACGCAACCATTTACAATAGCCATGTCTATCATCCTTGTGAAAAGACACCAGTACCATTTCTTCCTTCTTACAGAAATGTGATGTTTCTCTAGAAGCCAATCATGGTGATCAACACCACCCATAAATTTATTGTAATTAGTTACCAGTTGTGGCTGTGGTATTGGCAATTTTTTCTGTTCCTGCTTTTTCCATCTTTGAACTTGGGTTATAGGAGTGATTGAATCATAATAGGTAGCAAGTGAGACACATTTATTGTCATTCCATTTGCAAACAAGGATTTTATTGTTATGGTCAAATCGCCAATCATATGTTCCCCGAGATTCTTTTTCCAAAATCTTTGATGTCATCGTAGGACATTTTGCTGTTCTGTTCTCCCGGACTGTACCAGTAGCACGAAAGTCTTTCTGTTTTAGATTACACAGGAGATTATGACTTGTAAAAAAATTATCGAAATATACTTTATGTCTCTTAGGGTTTTCAATTACTTCTAACATATTGGTGACAACTCTGGTTCCTAAAGGTTCTTTGTGTTTATTAGATTGATCTGTAGGCTCTTTACCACAATAAAGTGTAAAATTATAGCAATATCCATTGTCGCCACATAGAGCCAGCCCACAGTTTGAAACCGAATCTTATTGGTTTTGCTTTTATAAACTGTTTTATTGGGTGATGTCCGTAATACCTCACAATCATCTCATCAATTGATAAATGCTCATGGAAATTACCCCATTGTCTAAAACGTTCATTTACCATTTCCATCAAAGGTCTAATTTTGAATGATCTGTTGTGTTTGTTTTCATTTGCTTGACAGTTATCAACGAATTGAATCAAGGATTTTAGTTCTGTGTATGTATTATGGTTAAATGCGTTTTTTACTAATAAAACTCCCAGGTCTTCTCGTTCAGACCAATAATCCCTCTCACTGGGCAACGAGTGATATCCAGTAAAAATTAAAACACCAATAAAAATTTTGATCTGTTCTTTGTTTGTTGAATATTCGTGTTTATTTTTTTGTGTTCTTGCATATCATATTGTCTCTGTAATCAATAAATCATAAACGGCATCGTCAAAAAAATATTCAAAAATTTCTAAAGGTGTACCATTCGATAATTGTTCTCTTATGACTTCAAATACCTGTTGACAATCTTCAAAGTCCATTGTCTCATAGTTTGGTTCAGATCTCTCCCACTTTGGCGGCAAAAAAATAGATTCACCTCTTTTTCTCTTAGAAAATGATGAAAGCGGTAAATTATCTTCTTCGTCAGACGATGACGGTTCATCTGGAGTATTTTCTTCAGTGAGAAATATTTCCGTGCCCCCTGGAATATCTCGTGCGGTAGCTGTACCAATATCTTCATCGTTGATATTATCTTCATCACTCAATTCGTCAACTTCTGGGGGTAATGCTGCTATATCGGCATCAATCTGCTCTGAACATAAATATTCAACAGCATCATCCAGTGTCTTGAAGAATTTTCTGGACATAATTCAACAAAATCGGAATTTCTGCAAATAAAATATTTTTTCAGTATTCAATTTTACCTATAAAGTCCAGTTAGAACAAAAATAGGACATTTTCAAATTTTATACCTAAACGCCCAGCGTCCTCATTTGAGGACAGTAGGATTTTGTTACAACCTATATACAAACCATTCCTTCTGGGCCTTATTACGTATTATATTCATAAAACCTAACAATATAACTAGCAGAAAAAATAACTTCTAATACATACCTTTGTTTTATAACAAAATGCCAGCAAAAATTTTAACATGAAACCACGTGATAAAAAAAATGCAATAAATCAGATAATACTTCAGAGCCAATAGGTAACTTCGGCGCTTCGAAACGTGCGGTTAGCGTCACTACCTGACTATTACTGATGTTCAATGCCGAATTACTGTTGTTTGTACGACGGTGTCTACGCTATCCCTCCTATGTCAGCTGTCCCCAAATGAGGACGCTGGGCGTTAATGGGTTAAATAAAAATTAGTTTAGCATATAATAAAAACCTGTACAAAATAAAATATGTATAAAATAAGATCTCAGAATGAGATTCAAATATTAAGCTTATTAAAAACAACATAGAAAAACAGTACTATTAAAATGAAACATTAAAATATTCTGTCAGTGAATAGTAAGGTCGACTCAATAAAATACTTTTAACTTCCTTTTTAAATTTCCTAAAAGAGTCAATTTTTCGTATAGCCTTCGGAAGGTGATTAAATATTTTTTTCCCATTATATATTACCGAATTCTTAACTAAAGTGGAAGTTGGTATAGGAAGCGCTGTTATATGTGTATTGCGAGCCATGTAAGCTGGTGTGGTTTGAATTTCCTCTAAATTTTTTAAAAATCAGACTGGCTGTCTCGAGAATAAATATACTTGTAAGTGTCTACAAGAGTCTTTTGGTTTCACTTGTAACATGAATCGCAATGCTCTTTTCTGCAAAAGAAAAATTATGTTAAATAAATAACCTGGACAAGATCCCAGAAACATATACCATATCGCAAATGAGATTCTATCAGAGCAAAGTAAACATTTCTAGCTGTTAGTAGATCAATTTCACGAGCTATAACTTAATGCGAAGCATCCTCTAGAAAGCTTTGTGGACAGTTGTGAAACATGTTAATTTATTTTTTCGTCAACAAACAAACCCCAAGAACTTAGTATATTTTACACATCCTCCTCCTTACATCCTCCAACTGACACTTAAAACTTACAATATTTGTCTTATATATATTAAAGGTAAGATAATTAGCATCACACCAGTTTTTAAGTTTTACAAGATCGTAAGTAATATTGTTTTCCAAGAGATCAGGAGACTTGAAATGCCACAAAACAGTAGCATCATCGGCAAACATTGTAAAGGATCCAGATATATCTAAATTTGCTAAATCGTTTATATATATGAGAAACAGTAGAGGTCCAACGACGGACACCGATTGATGATGATCTGACAAATAAGACTTTAACCACTTTAAGAAGTATTCTGTGGTCTACACAATCAAAAGCTTTGGTCAGATCGCAGAATACTGCCGCTGCAACCTCTCCATCATTAAGTCGAAGATACAATTCCTGCAATATAGAAAAAATAGCATCGTTAGTACATTTTTCAGCTTGAAATCCAAATTGAGTATTTTGATATATATATATATAATAATATGTTATGGGCACTCAAGAAAGTGGTGATACGTTTTTTGACAAGTTTTTCAATAATTTTTGAAAGTGTTGGAAGAAGCGATGTTGGTCTGAAATTCGAGGGTGTTTCAGGATCACCGCCCTTAAAAAGTGGAAGAACTGTGGCGACCTTTAAACATGAGGGAAAATGACCTGAAGAGAATGAAAAATTTATTGCGTCCACCAAAATTTCCAAAACTATTTCGGGAAGTTCTTGGAAAATTTTCGCAAAAATACTGTCACATCCAGCCGATTTTTTGTTCTGAAAGTACTCTTTTAACCTCAAAAACATCAGTTGTAGAAAAATAAAAAGAGTCACTTATCGAAGAGTTACACAGATAATCCATAGCATTTTACTCTGGCTTAATTGGCTTAGACAATTTGGATGCTATTGAACAATAAAATGAATTGAATTGACTAGCAGTCACGCTTGTTATCTGTGATACTTTATTTCTACCACTTATATCATTAACAATACTCCAACTCGCTCTTTGTTTATTACTGGACTGGGCCAAACGTTCACGATAATGTAACTGTTTTGCCACTTCAACAACCTTTCTATAAATATTTCTATATCTACCATAATACCTCATAAAAGCATTACTGTGTAGCAGATATTTGCGAAGGCTGTGCAGGGAGCGGATGTTTTTAGATGAGCCGTTTAGTTATCCAGGGTTTTCTGTTTTTTTCTTTTTAAGGTTCTCATAGGAAAAGAATCATTAAACTTGTCTGATAAAATATTATGGAAACACGTCAATGGATCAAGAGAGTGCAAAATATTTTTCAAGTCGCCTCCTGCACAATTCTGCGAGAATTTTTAAAAATTATCTTTAGAGTAAATTCTTCCTTGATATTTTACTACCTTGGAATGCCTAGAAGGCATTTTAAATTTACCAAGAACAGCCTCATGATCTGATAAGCCACTGATGTGACCAAAGACCTATTTCCAATTCAATTCTTGGGTGTTTATTTCAATCATAAGCTATCT
Source organism: Kuschelorhynchus macadamiae (assembly GCA_030620095.1). Classification (NCBI taxonomy): domain Eukaryota; kingdom Metazoa; phylum Arthropoda; class Insecta; order Coleoptera; family Curculionidae; genus Kuschelorhynchus; species Kuschelorhynchus macadamiae. The sequence continues at coordinate 113,442 of JAUTXW010001340.1, read as the reverse complement.
TGGCACTCTCAAATTGATAAGGTTTCCAGTAAACTGTCATCCAATATATATGTTTTAAGAAACTTGGTTGAAACTGTCTCAAAAAACGTGTTAATAATGACGCAGCAGCAACACATAGAATTTTTGAATTGCAGCGTAAAGCTATTCTTGTAATTGCAGAGAAGAATAATTTATTATATAATAATGGTTTGTTTTATAATACATTTAAAAACTGTTTTAATTTTAGGGCACTTATTTTCGTCAAAAATAATTTTAACAGGATCATTCCCAAGATGGATCTCACAGCAGAAGATTATACTCTTTTAGCTTTATGTACGAGGGAACTTAAAGGTTATATAATGTCACTGGAGAAGTGTCGATTAAGAGATGGTATTAGACATATATTGTCAATCTCGAGGCATGGTAACCAGTATATGCAGTTAAATCAACCTTGGGTTAAAATCAAAGAAGGCGAAGAAGGAAAGTGAGTATTTAATTATCTATTTAATCTCATAGAACAGTGGTTCTCAAAATTTTGTACTTCGAGCCCTCCTTTTTTTCACGTTGCTTAATGTATAAAGGTGAATAATTCTCCTGCACAATGTAAGGCAAATGAGAATGACCTAACAAGCAAGCAGATTACACCATTAATCTTGTGTTTGTGTTTTCACAAGATTCCGTGAATACAGTGGTGGCTCTGGGCATAAAGCAACTCTTCACCTAAAAATGGGATAATATTGTTTTCTATGTCTAGTTTGTTTATAAAACCACCAACTTTAATTATCTAGTAAATATTATATTATAATACCTGCATTTAATTAAAAACAACTTAGAATCTATTAGCACTCTCACACCATATATACTGAATAAATTATATACAGGGTGTCCAATATCTCAGAAGCTATAAGAGATACAAAGTCGGTTAAATTAGAGCAAAGTGGCGCAATTTCATGCCAATCAAAATGCCGCCTTAAAAATTTGAAAATTCCGAATACTTCAGAGTATATTCGAAAAAAATTAAAATATCCGCGATTCCGTTTTTATTTTTTTCTGATTCTATTTGAAGTGATATGACAAAATAAATTCTCATTCTTACTTTTTCTGCTTTACAAGATGGCCCTGCTAGATTTTTTGATCCGACGTTTCGTTTCTTCGCAACCATCATCAACTTTGTTTTTTTAAATAGGCAAAAAAATCCATTTTATGCTTAATTAAATTTAAATTGTAAATTCAATGACATAACACACTTGACATATCCGACGTTTCGAGCCAAAAATCCATCATCAGTGCTAGTTGCTGATGATGGCGATGGGACGAAACGTCCGATCAAAAGCCTGATGACGCCATCTTGAAATTGGAAATTTGTTTTTTTTTAGGTTGCGAGGTGGAACAGTTGTAGGAGTTTGTGCTAATTTGGCATGTTTGTTAGCGACTTTATTGCAACCGTACATGCCTGAAACCAGTGGAAAATTAAAAGCCCAGTTAAATTGTACCGATGTAGTTTTGGATCCTGGGTAAGTAACTATCCGAAAGCCTTAATTTTTATAATTTTTTATAAACACGTTTACTCTATTTTAAGTAGAATTGATAAGACTACGCATTTTAGAATGGACGTTTATTTGAAACTTGAATTATATAATGCTTAAAAATTGCATTCAGCAAGAGGATTTATGGTCTCTTGATATACAGGGTGGTCAAAAATGTTTGGGACAAACAGAAAAACTTTTATATTTTGTACAATAGACTCGCGTTAATATGACCACAAAAAGTTGCAGCCTTGTTCACATATGCAAGATGTTCACACTATTGAGAGATTGGAAAATTGAAAATAAACAAGCGATCTTTTTAAATGTATATTACATTTACATGTACATTTCTTTGCTCTTCTATTATTTTAAATTTCTGGTAAAGAGTTAAACACTCTTCTTATTGTTGGCTATTTCGAAAAACCGCAATGCACTACAGTACTCCAGAGATACATAGACATACTGAAGATATATCACACGTCTTTATTATTAACGCGTTTTACCAAATCTAAACACATCAATCTTAGATTTCTAAAGCAAAGTGCACATTGTCGAAGGTGTGTGATGTTCACACAGCAGAGTATAAATGTAACTGTTTTGCAGTTCATGTGTTATCGAGAGTTCATATAAACGCAAGTTCACGTTACCGCGAGTCTACTGCATTTGCTTTGTAAAAAGAGAAGTTATTTTTTTAAATATTTTAATAACAATAATGTAAGGACGTAGCCGATGCACGCATCGTACAAGTGACCCTTCAGAAACGTACACTACAGAATGCTAAACATTCCAAATCGTACGAATTCGCAAATAACGTCAAATACATAAATAATGAAGTCCATAACTCTAAGAGAAATATGTCGAGAGTAGCAAACAAAAATTACCAACAAGGAGAAAGATTTTCAATTGAAGTGACATAAACATGAATAATAATAAAACTACATAACTACATAAACAAAGACGAACATCAATATGGACCAAAAAACATCACAATCTGGTTAATTGCCTTTTTAACTGCAAAGTGCTTAGTCTGAAAATGTCATATTCTGAGAAGTAACGATTTTAATTGTGATCTAGTCGGTCAACAAATGCACAAAACCCATAATTTGTTCGGTGGTATCTTTCAACAAACAGCTGTGATTGTCTTGTTCTCCTAATAGGACTGCTCCCAGCAGCACTTTACAGTCAATCGCCCCCATTGACCAATTTTTGCAAAAGACCAGAAGTGCCTTCTTTCTTCTAAATTCAAGGGTTTGAAGGTCGCAAAGAAGAGCTCTAATATTAGATGATGGACCTCGATATGGGAAATGAAATTTATGTAAAAGGTATTTTGGAAAGCTATTTTACACCTTTTCAATTCTGTCGATGTAACACTGGTATGATGGATTCCATATTGTACAACAATATTCTAGGTCCTAACACTAGATCCTGTGGTGGAAGATAGATCAAAATACAAGAATTCTAACCACACTACACCACAACTTGTTACATTCTGGACGCGCGTTTCGCTAACCAAGGTAGCATCATCAGCAGATGATATAAACTGATAATGATGCTAACTTGGTTAGCGAAACGCGCGTCCAGAACGTAACAAGTTATGGTGTAGTGTAGTTAGAACTATTGTATTTTGGTCAAAATTCTAGAACGCTACGAACCAATGAGTTATCGAGATACCCAATTGCTTTGGTATCAGTTACGTGTTTTTTTATGTCGCTTTATAAAACCCAGTAGTCTAAAACACTTAAGTACAATGGTATCAATATGTAGATTAAAAGTTAGATTTTCATCAAAAATAAGGCCTAGGTCCGTGAAAAAACTAACAACTTTAAGACTTACGTTATCTCTGAAGTAGGGGGAGGGTCTGGGATTAATACGTTTGTGAAAATGGAGCACTTTACATTTCGAGATTTTAAGACAGAGATAATTAGTTCTGCACCATTTGACGAGCCTTTCCATATCAGACTGCAGTGGATTGGAGTCTGAGAAGACTGGTGAAAAGAATTTTAAGTCGTCTACATATAAAAGACACTTAGAAAATTCGAAACAAGATATTATATCATTTATAAAGAGCAGAAAGAGAACTGGACCAACATGCGAACCCTGCGGGACACCCGATGTCACAAGAATCTCCTTGGAAACTGAACCACATATGTTGACCTGCTGGCGACGATTAAATAAATACGATTTGATCCACTCAAGATATTTTCCACAAAAATCAATTTGCTGTAATTTTCATAATAGAAGCTGATGGCAAACAGTGTCAAAAGCCTTAGATATGTCAGTGTAAATAACATCGATTTGTTTGCCAGCCTCAACCGATGTCACTAAGTAGTTTTGAAATATTGCAAGATTGATAGTTGTTGAACGACCACAAGAAAACTCAAAATATCAATCAAATATATGATCGGTGATAATTGCCTAAGAGCTTTGGTATATGTGAAAGTAAAGAAATACCTCTGTAGTTCTTCACATCACTTTTATCACCAGATTTAAAAATGGGCAAAAGGGTAGAAAACTTCCAAAATTCAGGAAAGGAACCCAGATTAATGGATCTCTGAAAAAGTATACATAGAGGCTGAGACAATGACTCACAGCATCCTTGCAATAGAATAGTAGGGGGCCAGCCTTCTTGGAAGGATCAAGGTTCTTTATTTTGTTAAAGATTTCTGCCTCTGTAAAACAATATGTTGATAGCAGCTTTCCTGAATAACTTAAGTGTTAGCGATGTTATTTGAATCAGTGATTTCTTGCCTTGGTGTCCCTTCTTAAGTTTCGTACAAATGACCCAAAAGTATTTAATGTTTTCCAGGATAGGTAGTTCAGTCTTTGTGACATATGTAAGATAACACATATCAATTCGAAGTTTAACCTCTCGTCTTATGTCAGAATAGGGCAAATAGTCAACAAGTTTATCGGACCTTTTATATTTTTTGTATAGCCAATTCTTTTGCCCAATAAGCTTTCTTAAACGAAGGTCAAACCATTTGGGATATTTAAAGTCAGCCACGATCTTCTTGGGGGACACAATTATTGATACCCTGAAATAAAACCTCATAGAATTGTTCAACCGTTCTGTTAATATCAGGCCCAGACAGTAAGAAAACCTGTCGGACTGCTTATAAAAAGTATTTAGATTGACGAAATTTGCTTTATGAAACTGGTAAACACTTACTTCATTTTGATTTTTTATTGGCGAAACATATTTGATTTTATACTGCTGGGTGGTAGGGGTCAATCTGTACAAGAGGAAAATTTAAAGATGAAACGAGAACACTAACGAAGTCATCAGCAAATAGCAGATCTAAAATTCTGCCCATGTGATTGCATAGAGAATTCATTTTTGCAATTCAAGAACACTCATTGTTATAAAAAGAGTTTCAGAAGCTAGGGACGGTAAACATTTTGGAACCAGTGTATTGTCTTCATAGATCCATTCCACCGATAAAGGGGGTTAAAATCCCCAAGAATAGAAAGTGTATGGCTATTGAATCTACTTCTCAGCGACTCACAGGTATTGCAGAAAGACTGATAACATTCCAGGTTAGAATTAGGTGTAAAATATACAGATCCTACTACCAAACTTGCATTGCCTGCTTTCGTCAGAACCCAAACATCGTTGAACTCGATATGAGCAGGAGTAACATTCATAGAGGCCTGAAAAAAAAATAAACGGCAATCAATATGCCGTCGCCGGTTCTTTATAACTTCTACCTGCTTGAAAAACTATATATTGATTTTTAAATATTTCATTGTTAGAAATATCTCTATTAAGCCATGTCTCGGTGAGAAATATTACGTCATATTCGCAAGACATAACGCTGAAAGAAATTTCATTAATTTTAATGCGTAGACCACTGACATTTTGGTAAAACATGACAAAACTACCATCTGCAGCAGATCTGTCATTAGCACCAGTTACCATTTCTAATTGTGCGTTGGAACGTTGTTATTTGAACCAGTGATTTCTTGCCCATCATAATTCATAACATTGGGCAGATTGGTGTACCTTCTTAAGTTTCGTACAAAAGACCCAAAAGTATTTTATGTTTTCTGGGATAAGTAGTTCAGTCTTTGTGACATATATAAGATAACACATATCAATTCGAAGTTTAACCTCACGTCTTAAGTTAGAATAGGGCAAATAGTCAACAAGTTTATCGGACCTTTTATATTTTTTGTATAGCCAATTCTTTTGCCCAATAAGCTTTCTTAAACGAAGGTCAAATCATTTGGAATATCTACTTACTGAAATAAAACCTCATAGAATTGTTCAACCATTATGTTAATATCAGGCTCAGACAATAAGAAAAACCTGTCGGACTGCTTATAAAAAATATTTAGATTGACGAAATTTGCTTTATGAAACTGATAAACACTTACTTCATTTTGATTTTTTATTGGCGAAACATATTTAATTTTATACTGCTGAGTGGTAGGGGTCAATCTGTACAAGAGGAAAATTTAAAGATGAAACGAGAACACTAACGAAGTCATTAGCAAATAGCAGATCTAAAATTCTGCCCATGTGATTGCATAGAGAATTCATTTTTTGCAATTCAAGAACACTCATTGTTATAAAAAGAGTTTCGGAAGCTAGGCACGGTAAACATTTTGGAACCAGTGTATTGTCTTCATAGATCCATTCCACCGAAAGAAGGTTAAAATCCCCAAGAATAGAAAGTGTATGGCTATTGAATCTACTTCTCAGTGACTCACAGGTATTGCAGAAAGACTGATAACATTCCAGGTTAGGTGTAAAATATACAGATCCTAGTACCAAACTTGCATTGTCTGCTTTCGTCAGAACCCAAACATCGTTGAACTCAATAAAATTCAGGAAAGGAACCCAGATTAATGGATCTCTGAAAAATTATACATAGAGGCTGAGACAATGACTCACAGCATCCTTGCAATAGAATAGTAGGGGGCCAGCCTTCTTGGAAGGATCAAGGTTCTTTATTTTGTTAAAGATTTCTGCCTTTGTAAAACAATATGTTGATAGCAACTTTCCTGAATAACTTAAGCGTTAGCGATGTTATTTGAATCAGTGATTTCTTGCCCGTCATAATTCATAAAATTGGGCAGGTTGGTGTCCCTTCTTAAGTTTCGTACAAATGACCCAAAAGTATTTAATGTTTTCCAGGATAGGTAGTTCAGTCTTTGTGACATATGTAAGATAACACATATCAATTCGAAGTTTAACCTCTCGTCTTATGTCAGAATAGGGCAAATAGTCAACAAGTTTATCGGACCTTTTATATTTTTTGTATAGCCAATTCTTTTGCCCAATAAGCTTTCTTAAACGAAGGTCAAACCATTTGGGATATTTAAAGTCAGCCACGATCTTCTTGGGGGACACAATTATTGATACCCTGAAATAAAACCTCATAGAATTGTTCAACCGTTCTGTTAATATCAGGCCCAGACAGTAAGAAAACCTGTCGGACTGCTTATAAAAAGTATTTAGATTGACGAAATTTGCTTTATGAAACTGGTAAACACTTACTTCATTTTGATTTTTTATTGGCGAAACATATTTGATTTTATACTGCTGGGTGGTAGGGGTCAATCTGTACAAGAGGAAAATTTTAAGATGAAACGAGAACACTAACGAAGTCATCAGCAAATAGCAGATCTAAAATTCTGCCCATGTGATTGCATAGAGAATTCATTTTTGCAATTCAAGAACACTCATTGTTATAAAAAGAGTTTCAGAAGCTAGGGACGGTAAACATTTTGGAACCAGTGTATTGTCTTCATAGATCCATTCCACCGATAAAGGGGGTTAAAATCCCCAAGAATAGAAAGTGTATGGCTATTGAATCTACTTCTCAGCGACTCACAGGTATTGCAGAAAGACTGATAACATTCCAGGTTAGAATTAGGCGTAAAATATACAGATCCTACTACCAAACTTGCATTGCCTGCTTTCGTCAGAACCCAAACATCGTTGAACTCGATATGAGCAGGAGTAACATTCATAGAGGCCTGAAAAAAAAAGAAGCGGCAATCAATATGCCGTCGCCGGTTCTTTATAACTTCTACCTGCTTGAAAAACTATATATTCATTTTTAAAGATTTCATTGTTAGAAGTATCCCCATTAAGCCATGTCTCGGTGAGAAATATTACGTCATAGTCGCAAGACATAACGCTGAAAGAAATTTCATTAATTTTAATGCTTAGACCCCTGACATTTTGGTAAAACATGACAAGACTACCATCCGCTGCAGATCTGTCATTAGCACCAGTTACCATTTCTAATTGTGCGTTGGAACGTTGGGCAGTTGACAAAAATTTTGCTGCCTGTTATTATTCATGGAATCATTAATTATCTCCACACCTGGTGACGATTGAGAGAAAGAGGCAAATAGCCTAGCCAGATTTTGTTGCATAATCTAAAGCTCCGTTCCGTGAATTGGTTATCAATGGCAAGAAACATGCATGGGAAGCGGTTATCGTTGACTCGATAAATGCATTTTGTTGTGGACGATTATATCGTAGAGGGGACCAATAATGAAAAGATTAGTTTAATTGCTTTTTTGCTCTTTTTAATGATCATTTTTTTACAGGAACATTGAAATTGTAAATTTACTACCTAGTGGTCACCAAATTGGAGAACCACAACCGTTATTTAATAGGATAGAAACGGAACTTATAGAAGAATATAAGAAGAAATTCGCTGGGACACAAGAGTCGCGAAAGTCCCCACCTAAAAATAATGTTAAATCGGATCTGAGTAAAGTTGATATAAAAACGTTGAAGGAAGAAATTGCTAAACAGGTAACAGTTTTTCTACTAACAAATTTTCGTGTTTTATGTGTAATTTTATTGAGGTAATCTTATGGCCGGTCCACACCACTGGTTTTGTTTCTACTAATAACATTGCAACAGTTTGAAATAAAGAGTTCCTGTATCTCTTCTGTGGTGTGGCTCAAGCAATTTGAACGTTTTCTTCAGTGTCAGTTTTATATTTAGTAATGGGTAAAATTCCTACTTGCTGAAAATTCCAGGGAACTTTCCCTTTTAAATTCAGATCTTGTATATGATAAGTTCCATCGAATTTTTAACTATAAAATAGAATGTAATTCCTTCAGATATTCTTTGGAAAATCCAATGGAATGATCATTTTTTTCTATTAAAAAAATCAGTCAAAAAAATTTCACTTCGTTTTAATGTGAAAACTTCTTATTTTTGTAGTTTTGAGGGATATTTTATATAGCAAAACAAGGGTTTAAACCAGTGGCGGCTCGCGGGTGAAAGTGCAAATGAAGCAAGAAAATATCGCAATAATTTTTTTTTCCAGAATATTTTTATATGTGGAGGTGTAGAATATTTTTTTACGACTTACTTTAAATTTTGTATACTAAATCAATTCTCCTATCCTTCATAGCAGCAAATTTACTTATAACATCCTCATAAAATGGATGAGTTGCCCTAATCTCCTCCTGAAATTCCTTTTGAATTGAAATATTGCCAAGAGAAGTAAGTCTTTCTTGGGATATTGTATTTCTTAAATAAGTTTTTACACATTTGAAGCAAGAAAAACTTCTTTCTACTACTACTAAATTCTTCTAAAATAAGGGAAAACAATTTATATGCTTCGATAAAAATATATTTATTTTTATTAATTTTTTTCACTTGCTCTTGCAGCGATATATTCCAATTACTCTTATTGGCAAAAATAAGACCAAGCTCGCTTTTAAGTCGTTGGCTTTTTGAAAATATTTCCACATATACAGTGCGGGACACGAAAGAAAACCGGGCGGAGTCAATTAGTTTAGGAAGGTCGGCCAAGAAATCTCTTTAAACCAGTGGTGTCCCGTCGTTCTTTAAATAATATAGCACTCCTTTTTGATTATACACACTGCAGATAATTAAAAAATGTAACTAGGCTTAATGAACCTTTATCTATATTTGTCTATTTTCTTTCGTGTACCGCACTTCTATATCTCTTTTGTGTTGCAAAGACGGCGAATTTTCGAATTTTAAAATGATTTAATTTTGATTTTTCTTGATCGATTTACCTATAAATATATTTTTCTTGTGTTCTGTCATTAACGGTTCCCGGGCTAGTGCCTATGTCCACTATTATTGGACCACCCAGTATAGTGATACACGATTTACAAGTCCAGATTTTACAAGGGCAGCCAGCATCAGATCCAATGAATGAGATTTATCAAAATTTTAATGTATGCAGTTCGGCTTTGGGCTACTCGGGTATGCCAAAAGTGGCCGTCTGTCTCCGTTTGTCATATTACTTTATACAGGGGCCGTCATTGTGAAGTACTATACAGGGCTTGCCTAATTGCGTGCTGTTGTTAAAGGGGGTGTTTTTATGTCCTAAAAGTCTTAACTTTTGAGATACAGGATGGTAAAGTTTAAAAAGAAAACATTTTTTTCGTCCCAATTCTGATGCTATTGTAGATAGCATGAAATTTGATACACGTCTTCTATGCATTAAGGAGCATACGGATTTACCCAGGTTAATTATATATGCACGCCAGTGGTAGAAATTTCAAAAATTGATTATTAATAAAAAATGCCCTTTTATGCATAAAAGACGTGTATCAAATTTCACACAGTTATTTGTCTATAATAGCATCAGAATTAGGATTTAAAAAAAATGTTTTTTAAAACCCTGTATCTCCAAAGTTAAGACTTCTAGGTTCATATTAAACTTTTTCTTAAAAAGGTCCAAGAATCACCCCCCTTTAATATTAGCACGCAATTAGGAAACGCCCTGTATAGTACTTCACAATGACGCCCCCTGTACAAAGTAATATGATAGACGGAGGCAAACGGTCACTTTTGTTATACCCGAATAGCCCAAAGTCGAACTGCATAAGTTAAAATTTTGATAAATCTTGTTCACTGAAATCAGTGCTATAACTACATTGATGTGTTAATTTTGGAAAAATGTGTGTTCTGTAGTTTTTCAAATATTAATTGCAATATTAGATATTTTTTGACACCCGGTATTGAACAGAAAATTAATTATTTTGAAGCAGTTTATTGACAGCTACCTTATGAACAATTTTACAAAATATATGAAAAAAAAACTAAGCCATTTTTGAGGTTGACGGCTGTGATTCTAATGGTTGGATTCTTCTAAATCGTTGTTTTCCTCTGAAAATGATGAGGTTTCGTCGTCACTACTGGAAGATCCCAGTGTGATAACCAAATCATCAATAACCGTTTCAATTTTGCCATCTGCTTCCCAGTATTTATCTTGATTTGGGAGGAATGTTAGGTAGAAGCTTCTCGAGCAACCACTTTTCAAAATTATCTCTATTCATCTGTCCATGATAGTCTACTTTCCGAAACAGCGGTATAAAAAGAACGCGTTCTGTTCGATTTTGAATTGGAATAGTCAAACAATAATAATTCAAATTCAACGCAACGCATTTATATAGAAATTAAAACAAATGCTTGAAATGTATAGGCGCCAGTGGGAATAGCTTGAACCTTCTAGCGGCAAGTGCATGGAGGCTCTAGGCACATCCCAATTACAAGTGGACCAATGCGAAATTTACTAAATCCTCGATTAATTTTACGTACCGCTTAGCTGGCGCACTTTATAGGTGAAGCGGCAAACTATTACAACAAATAAAATAACATAAAATTTATTTGCGTACACAAATTTTACTTTTCAGCTTGCTTAAGACTATGAACCTTTATTTTAAGGACCGCCCGGTTTTCTTTCGTGTCCCGCACTTTAACTGTAACAAATTTTCAAACGGGCCAGTCGGAAAATTTAAACTATATACGGAAAATTTAGCAGAACCTGCCAAATATGAAAATGTAAGTTTTTCACAGTCTTAAAATCTTAATGTCAAGTCCATTAAAATATGGTACAATATTTCATAAAAAAGGGTTCTATACTTAGCCCTAATTTCTTCAGGTGAAAGCTTAGCAAGCTCACGTTTGTAATGATTTATTTCTGTAATAGAATTTGCTTTATCAAACATGGTATTAAAAAAATGTTCATTTCTTTTTTTACAGAGCTCCCCACGACAGGGTTTTATATTTTTTTTGAAGAATGCCAAATAGTATATCCGTGATTGAGAAAATGTCATTAAACACTAATGCCAGAAACGTGAATTTAAAATCGTTCATCTCACCTAAAAATCCTTTCGCAAGGCGGATTGATTTTTCATCAGATTTGTCACAGTTCACATTCAAAGACGTCTTTTAATTTATTCCAGTCTTGAACAATCACATTTACTAACTTCGAATTTGAAGTTGTAACAACACCATAAATAAATATAACACAAAACAGTCAAGTTAACTGCAAAGGAACTCACTGGCTGCAGCGAAATCCGCGAAAATAAAAGTAAACAACCACCGCAAACTGAACGATACGTGGGTGTAGTATACTGCGCCTGCAATTCACCGAGAGCGTTGTATGGCGCTGGGCTCGATGTCATCGGGTACGCGTTGTCATGGCAACGTAGTAGGAAAATCGTAAACTAAACATAGCACCTCCAGCAAAGTCAAAGCGATTTGCGCCACTGGTATAGTTGTTATAATAAAGTTAGATTGAAAGTTTTAAAAAGACATGCCGCCAACGGTCAAGTAAAATATTTATTCGAGATGTACAGTTTATTTTTTACCAATTATGTGAATAAATGAATGTAAAAACTAAAATTTTAAGAGATATATAATAAATATAGTTAGATGTTTGCTTGGTTATTTTTCCTGGTAGCACTTCACCTACTTCACCTGAATAGCCGCCACTGGTTTAAACGTAATAAAACAAGAATTGACTTTTGTGTTTGTTAAATCCGATAATTTAGTTTGATATACTTTTTTACAATACCGGCCGGTTGCAGAAAGCTCAATTAAAGTTTAGAATGTTTAACGGAACGTCAGATTTGACAGCGAGTTCCTAGATTTCTATAAGCAGCTTGTCAAATCCGAAAGCTCGGTTAAATATTCTAAACAGCAATTAGATTTTTTGCAACCAGCTGTAAAACAAAAGAGGCTTAGTTAGGGATAACCAAAAACGGTAGACTTCTGTGACACTTATCTGCTCTAAACATGTACAGGGTTTTTCCTTATAATTTGCCGCCGCTTTCACGCCTTTATTTAAAAATATACAATAAAAATGTTTATACGAAAGTTGTTAGAATTTTCCTGAATATTTGCACTACAATAAATTAAAAAAAAATTATTGGAAAATTTAGAAATCACCATCAACTTTATTAATTTAAATAGAACCCCTTGTATATTTTTATATTTTCGGATTCTCATTAACCTCTTTTCAAAACTATATGATGTACCTATACTATATGATGTACATATACTTGGACTTCAGAACTGCCCCTTATGAGAAACTCAGCATACTATATTAGGTCTAGTTAGCCGTGGATGCGATTCGGCTATTATGATACTTAAGTCGTTCGAGTCATGAAATGTCAACTGAAAACAAAATAATTATTTATCAATAATAATATTTCATTACGTTTTACGTTGAATTTAAAAGAATAATTAAAATGTTTTTTACTAGAGTAGAACAGCGTAGAACAATTCAGTTATATTAACAAATCAGAATAATACAATAAATAATACGTCAATAGAGGATCCGATATCCAGAGACACAAACTGTATAGGTTAATAAATTCAGACATTGGCAGCCCTGAATTGTTAAATAGCATTCAACTTTATATAGGGTGATTCACGGTGGATGGAACCTTAGACGTTTCTGAAGAATGGGTGAATGGATCTTTTTAAAATTTCGCTTAAACCCATAAATGACCTTGGTCTACCGTTTTAAAATATTTTCAGATTTACAGTATTGCCGCTTCTACCCAAAACAGGTGGCAACATCGCTATTTTAAATGAAACGCTCTTTATTTTTTCACTTTTTCTGAAACTACGTGAATACCGTCAGTTCCCGAAGATAGTTTATCAGGTAATTCGTTAATCTGCTCAAAAATTTCAGATATCGAAAATAATCGATAGGTAGTTTATGTTAACATGAGGATTTGATATATAATCAGGTATAGGAGTATTCTGGTTAGCAAAAACGGTTGAGAAATATGCTGCGAAAGCATTAGCTATGTCTACACCTCCTGATACCCTCTCGTCATCCAAAAACACAAGCCAATCTCACAAATAACCAAGAGGCCCTAAAATTAAATCCAATTTATTTAAATATACACGGTGATTCAGAAATAAGTACCGAAAATTTACAAGTAAACCTTGACAAAATACGAAAAAAATTGTTATATAATTTTTCTCTAAGCCTCATCGTTTAGAATATACAGGACATTAAACATGTGTGTTAAAAAGGACATTTTATTATGTAACATCTGTTAGGAGCGAGATATTAATTTCAATTTTGGACTACTACATAAAGACCCATTAACCCAACAAACGACAACCATATGGGTCATTTCAGAGCCGTAAAACAGGGATATATGGCCTGCATTTATGTTATATTTTTTTTACCACTCGATATATAGATGGCAAACTAAACGATGAACGATTTTGATTTACAAATGACCAGAAATTGCGCGGATTGGTAATTACGACAGCATCAACTCTCGCAAGATGTTGGGCATAACACAGAGTAGTAAGGTTTTTACATGTTAATCTTAATTCGGAGAAGTGTAAATAATGGTGGTATAAGCCTGATTCTTTATTATATAATTTATGTACCTCTCTTTTTATCAACAATGCATTTTTTTCATTCTGTAGAGTACCACTTTGGAAAATTGCTTGAAACAAAGCGTCTGTAAGGTACAAATAATTGGATCTCCTGATTAACAATGAAGTAAAAAGTATCTGTCGCGGTATTGGCATCGGAGGAATGATTTATCAAGCCATTCCGACGCAAAAAAATTGTTCCAACCTATAAAATCAGTTTGCCTTAAAGTCCCAGTACTCTTCATCATGCTTCAATATATCATTACAAGGAACATTGAACATTCAATGAAAATCACTTGGATTGCTTGTGTGTAAATGAACACTGGCTAAAGGCTGACGAATTTGAAGTATTAACGATTCAAGGGTATAGGGCTGCTTCTGGTTATTGCAGGTCTGTGAGCAGGCATGGGGGTGTGGCTATTTACTTAAAGAACAACATTGAATATCGTGATTTGAATGTTTCTAGTTTCTCAGAGGAGGTCACCTGTGAGGCAGCAGGTGTTTTTCTAAATCAGTCACTTACCCAGCTTGTCACAATTTACAGGTCCCCTAGTGGAGACTGGGAAAAATTCTTGGAAATATTGGAGTCTATCCTTGAAAATTTGAATCCCTTAGTAAACACTATCGTAACTGGAGACTTCAATGTCCATTTCTGCTCTGATGATTATAAGGCACGTGATGTCTGTGATCTTTTTCGAGCGTATGGGATTTAGAAAACCGTAAGCTTTCCAACTAGAGGTAAGGCATGCCTTGACAATATATTTACCAACATAGACCATGAAATAAGTTGCTCAAAATTGTTTCAGCTGTATCATTTGTCTGATCATGATGGTGTTATGTTTGACTTTGTTGCTAATTTGTCACACAGTACGCATAGGACCAGAATAGGTTATAGAGTTGTAACGGATGAGGGACTGTTTAATCTTTTTAACATAATAGAACAGGTCAGTTTGGATTTTGTTAATGATGATAGTATAAGTGTATGCGACAGATTTCAGGTTTTTATTGATATTATTTCCAATGCAGCAAAATCTTGCTTCCCACTTAAATTCAAAATGACAGATAGTAGTCATAAATCTCTAAAAATTAACTGATTCAACGACCATCTTTGTTAAAAGAGAGAACACACTTTGGTCTCCATCAAGAAGCATATCCTAATCTGGTAGCAAATGAACATATTAAAACATTCAAATTTTCTTACAGAGCTGAAATTTCTAGTAATCCCCAGGTAGCCATGTGGAATATTTTAAAGAGCATGAAGATTTCTGAAACAATCAATCAGGTAGCCATGTGCCCAGAATGATTTCTTCGTGAATATCGCAGACGAGGTTCTCAAACAACTACCTCCCTCACCTAAGTCATTTCTAGATTTTCTACCTGGCAACCGTCATAATAATAATCATGGTATGAAATTCACGTTTAAAAAAACCACTTTTAACGAAGCCCAAAAATTGTTAAAACATTGAAGAACTCTTAATCATAATAATAAATCACTGTATAACAGAAGGAATATTCCCATCCTCTCTCAAAAGAGCCAAAGTGGTGCCAATTTTTAAGAATAAAGGGTCTCCTAGTGACCCCACAAACTATCGTCCTATATCTCTTTTACCTGTACTATCTAAAATATTTGAGTCTATTCTAAAAGATCAAATAAATAATTTCTTTGAAAAAAATAAATGATTTTCCATTCAACTACCTTGAAAAACCTTCTAATTACATAACTGAGGGTATGGAGGAGGGGAAGGACACCTTTGCACAATTTTTCGATTTAACCAAGGCTTTTGACTGTGTTTCACATATCATATTATGTGACAAACTCTCCTACTACAACTTTGACCCCAGTAGTATAGTACTTGTTAAATCTTACCTCAGTATGTTTCGTGCAGTGGGAATGTGTCGAGAGAGCAACAAATTAGTCATGGAGTACCGCAAGGCTCAGTTTTAGGTCCTTTATTGTTCCTAATCTATATTAATGACCTAAACAACTTTCAGAATGAGTCAAAAATTATTCTATTTGCAGATGATACGACCAACACCATTAAGTGTCATCCATCTGACCCCTTGCGAATTACAACTATGATTAATGATATACAGTCAGATATACTCATATGGTTTCTGGCTAACGGACTTAGTCTTAATGCTTCTAAGACCCAAAACATGAACTTTTCTCTCCGAACATCTGCTTCAGTTGTACCGTGTGATGATCACGTGAAATTTCTTGGAGTTATTTTGGATTCGAAGCTCTCATGGGAAAAACATGTATCCCAACTGTGTGGTAGGCTGTCAAAGATAACATTCCTCATTAGAACACTCTCCAAATGTGTCTCTTCACCTACATTGATGGCGGCCTATCATGGTTATTTTGGATCAACCATGTCATATGCGGTGCTAAACTGGGGACATTCTACACATGCAAGCAATGTTTTTAGAATCCAACGCAGGTGTGTGCGTGCTATCTCGGATCTTGGATGGCGCGACTGCTGTCGCCGAAGGTTTAGAGATCTAAATATACTTACATTTATATCACTCTACATTCTCAGCTGCCCAACACATATAAAGGCAAACATGTCACTGTTCTGTGCTCACTCTAACATACATGAATACTCAGTGCCGGAACTAGGAATTTTGCGCCCGCGGCCTGTGTTAGGGCGGCGCCCCTATTATATACATTTTATAACCAGATGAAACCAGCAAATAACTTTTTCAAATAATTTTTATTATTATAATTTTTTTGTTTTTACAGGTACTCAGGTACAAAAGGGCTAAATTTGGTATTAAAATAAAATATAACATGAAATACAAAAAAAAACAACTCTGATGTTACGAGATAATATTACACCAACTAAAATACAAAATAACAAAATAAGCGAATAACTAGGTAAAATAACAAAAAAAAAACAGAAATTAAAGCTAAACTTTGGGTATAAAAAAACCAACTAAATTTGAACTTTTCTCGCTTTTGAAGCCGCAAACTCATCAATGACTTCATTAAAATCAATAGAAAAAGATAATTTTCTTTCTATGCTCAAAATGGCCATATTAGTGAGCCTGTCCTGCCCAATCGATGATCTTTAATAATTTTTTATTAGTTTCAATTTACTAAATGATCTTTCACATGAAGCTGTTGTGACTGGCAAGGTAAGAAACACTCTAAGAGCGATATCAATATTTGGATATACAGATTCCCACTCGTTTTTTCTAATAAAATTTAAAATTTCTAAATGGCTTAAAGATTGTAAGTCTTCAATATGAGAAGATGCTTGAAACCTAAAACTATCAATTTCATTAACAAATTCAAATGTATCTAAATCTTGGTCCTATTTTAGAGCCAAATCAGCAGCATGTCGTTTCATGTCATCTGCAGAAAACATCTTAAGTGATTTACCAGTTAAAAAATTAAAATCATCTGCAACGCTCTGAAGAGCACAAAACCGTGAATTCAGGTTAGTTAGAATGACATCAACAATTTGCAAGCATAAGATTTTAAATTTGTTAATTTCACTTAAATTGCTTGCTTCGTCAGAGCAAGACTCGTCTACCATTTTTTTTACTTTTCTCTTTCTTCTTATTGCAAATTCTGGTTCCATATCTACGGACTCAGAAATTTGATTAGCTTTTTGCAGGACATTTTCAAGCAAATTCTCTCTAAGGGATTGAATTTCCTCAACAAGCCCTTTTATTAAATTAGACCCATCCAATACCGTTACAGATGTTCCCTGCAGAAGTATACTAACTTTATTAATTTTACTTAAAATTGCGTTCCAGAAAACAAGAAGACATACAAATTTATAGTCCAAAAGCAACTTTAAAAATGATTTAGAATCGGCAGTATCAGAATCTGAACTCGAATTAGTACCTCCAACTTGTATTTTATTAAGTAAGTCAATTACTTCTTTAAAGTTAAATACAAGAGCTTTTATAGCTTCACTTCGGGTACACCACCGGGTATCACTGTGACCCTTAAGCCTAGTTTTTAAGGTGGAAACTAAAATTTCCCAGCGAGTTGTTGACCTTACAAAAAAATTAAACAAATTTTGAACAGTCCCAAAAAAAGTTATTATTTCTGGGGAACATTTAGCTGCATGATAAGCTACTAAATTTAAACTATGGGCAGAGCATGGGACAAACCGGGCAAACTTATTTAAATTTAATATTTTTGCTTGAACGCCGTTATATTTTCCCGCCATACTGGCACCGTTGTCGTAAGCTTGACCCCTGATGTTGTCAATATTAAGTCCGTCATCAACCAGTTTTGAAGTAATTTGATTTGCCATTGCATCTCCAGTTTTGCCCGTAACCTTTATAAAATCGATGAAGCTCTCTTCTATGGAACATTTGGTTTGGCTGCATCGGACATATCTAATAATTTGTGACATTTGCTCCTGGTGGGATGTGTCTGGTGTGCAATCCAACATTAAACAATAATATTTTGATTCGACTATATTCGAAATAATTGTTTTCTGTCCAATCAAATGTATAAATTCATTTTGAATCATAGGCGAAAAATATGATATTTGGTTTTTGTTATGAGATTTAATGTGACTTGCAATTGTGGGATCGTAATGACATATAAGTTCAATTGTATTTAAAAATTTACCACAATTTGGATGTCCAATAATTTCTGATGATCCCCTCAATGCATCATTGTTTTTAATGCAATGTAAAATGGCGTCCAATATGACACTAAGAATATGGCGCCATTTTTGTTTTTCTGTCAAAAGTAATTTTTCAGTTTTATCGTCGATTAATGCGCTCATCCTAATACCTCTATCGAATTCCTTCCATTTCAAGTAGTTCTCTTTGTGAGATAGTGAATTTTCATGCCGAGGAATAGCAGGATTTAAATGTTTCCAGTCTGAAAAACCGGTTTCGCAAAAAACACCAAATACATTTCGGTCAAAAAGTTTACAAGGAAAGCAATATAAGGAATTATTTTTCCTGCAATAAATCAGCCAGGATCTTTGTATTGTCTCTCCATTCACCAGAACTTTATGAAACCATTTTTTGTCAAACTGCCTATTATTTACAACTGGATATACATTCATGTCATCTCCCGGGTCTGGTCCGCGTTCTACACAAACTCTCAAGTTTTCTTTTGTCCAAGTCTGGGGATCATTCAAATCAAGAGTTACTTCTGCACAACTTAAGCTTTCTACTGAATTTAATGGCTTATTATTATTGCTAATAATTAAATCATCTTTTTCTTCGGATTCCCGGTCTACATTGGAATTGCTCTCACAAGAAGAGGACGGAGAAGTAACTGATTCTGTTATTGAATTATCATTAACACTATTGGACCTGGGCCTAGGTATTACAGAAAAAAAGTTTTGTATTGGGGTCACGATCTTTTTAACTTCATCTGTTTTTAACTGTCGCAATTTTTTATATTCAGCCCCAGATGGTTTTTTGGGTGGCATTTTCTTCTTTTATGCTCTAAAAAAATACAGGATGTTACTTAACCATAGAAACGTATTTTGAAAAAAAAATACAAAAATAAATAAATATAGTAAATTATTTTTCTGAGCCTTTTACACACGGAAGTATGCCAAGTTTTGCCTAGAGCGAATATAATTTAATGTTTATTAAGAGACTTTTATTTTAAAAAGATAAGGAAATGAGAAATGCTTATTTGGTTCTCACCCACCTCTTCTATGAAATACGGAAACATAACCACACAACCTTAAATAAAATTTGAACGATATTTGTAGAAAGAAAAAAACTCTAAATACAATTATTATTGGCCCTAAACAGTCTCAATATAATTAGTAAATAATGCACTCTTAAAATAATATGAATTTACCTGTAATACAGTCACAACACTTCTTGCACAGTCGCAGTAATAATGAATGATGCACTTGCCGCAAAAAACAAAGAACAGTACTCCGTAATTAAAATGTATTGTCATAACTCGCATCGTGTCAAAATTTGGTAGGATAGAAAAATGTAAGTATTTACAGATAAAAGTTAAAAGAAAAGTTTTTCTGTAAAAAATATGGACTGATTGATAGTGCTGTTTTTTTAAACAGTAATTTAAAACCACACCTATATTTTTTCCTTTATTAAAATAATTATAATTATTGTCTAAATAAATCTTGTTCTTTTATTTTTTTTTATTATGAAAAGCCTTTTTTCTATCGAAGGATTTGGCGCCCCCCAAAATCTCGCGCCCGCGGCAAATGCCGCCCTCGCCACGCCCTAGTTACGGCGCTGTGAATACTTAACCCGAAATCGACATAACATACTCTCTGACTTCCACAGGCTTGTGAGGACTAGAGGGGGAACTGTTTACTACTGTGTAAAATTCTTTAATGTACTTCCAGATCATGTAAGAGCTCTGGAAGATAGACAGTTTATTACCAAAATAAAAACTACTTTTTGCTAAAAGCTTTTTATTCATTTGATGAGTATCTCAATAACAACTTCAGTGACTTAATGTAGTTTTAATCTTTATTATAATTGTATTATTTTATTGTGAGTTCTATTAAGTGATTGTATCTTATGTATAGTTTTAATGGTCCTAATATTTTAATTTTATGTTGTATAACTGTCTTTCTTGGATATATATTTTGCAATTTGTATTTTTGTACTTGACGTGTAAAAGCTTTGTATTATTACCAATAAATGAACCTGAATCTGATTCTGAACAATTTCTACAACAAATTCGTAGGCAGAACCATGAAGACTGTCTGGGAGTAAAGTATCTACTGACGTACGAACATCTAAAGATTCGCAACTGCTAAAAATTAAATCAAGGTATACATTACGTTTGTTAGGTATGGTGACAATTTGGAATAAATTAAGGAATCGGATTGATTTACTTACGTGTACAGCCGTAGAGCCGACTGGACAATTAACTAAAGTCCCTAAGTTATCGTTATACCATTTAGCTTCTGGCAGATTGTAGTCTCCGAAAAAGAATAGTTTAGTATCTGGATATCCCTGACGCAACGACTCCACAGTTGTGCAGTGTGTAACATAAATGAATAACATAAAAATAAAAAATTCACTACTTATTACTTTTTATAGCTATTTTTTTTAATACCCTTTAGAATGACAACTAAGCTATTTTGTTAATGGATTGATTGTTTTTAGGGAATGGTCGTGAGAAAATTGAAAGACAGTGGTGCCGAAAAATCTGTATGGCAACCTGAAGTTACAAAACTCTTAGCCCTCAAGAAGCACTTAGCTCATGCTTCTGCTCTAGACGTAACAAAGAAAATACCTGCAAACAATAACAAAATCACCAACAATCATATCGAGAACTTAGCAGAGAATACCATTGTCAAAGTTCTCGAGGAAGGAGTTGCCCAACAGGTTTGTATTATTTTTAATTTATTTACTTGACTATTAAGCAGTACGAAAGCTGTATAAAAATATTGTGACCTAAATTTGAATGTCACAGACTAAATAAATAAGAACTAAATTCGATAATAACATTTAAACGGTATTCTAAAAGGTATCTACTTATGAATTTTTTAGATTAAGAATTGACAGCTATCAAACTGTCAAAAATGGAAACGTAATATTGGTCTAAATCATTACTTTTAAATCAAGTCAGAGTCTCCTGCCCAATAGGGAGCTGGATGTCTATAAACCCCGAAATAGAACAAAAAATCATGCCACGGGAAAACTCGAGCAGATATCCTAAACTCTGGTTTAACAAAATAAACAAAACCAGGGACGCCCAACAGACCTATTGTTAGTGCTGTTAATTTGACATTACAAAAACTGGAAAAATGTCGTGCTGAAATTATGCAACCAGCTGTCAAAAAAACCGATTCATATGTAAAAAGCTCGAATTATACTAGACATCGTTCTTGAAAAAGACGATATCATCTATCTCTGGGATACAGAGACTTAATATCTATCTAGATGTTAAGTCTTTGTATCCCAGTATTCCCATTGATGAAGTATTAGAGCGGACTGCTATGAAAGAGGATTTCCAGGCACATATAATACAACTCTCAGAGCATTGCCTTAAAAATACTTATTTTTCATTTAACAGGCAAATGTATAAACAAATAGATGGTGCTCCAATGGGGTCCTTGCTAACATCAGTAGACGCGAATTTATTTATGATATACTTCGAGAAAGAAGCTTTTGAGAAATCGAGTTTGAAGCTCAAATTATGGATTCGTTATGTGGATGACATATTTATTATATGGCAACATGGCCATATAGAGCTCGAAAAATGACTCACGCAAATTCAATGCATCCCAGAATACAATTTACGTTAGAGTTAGAGGAGAACAACAACTTCAATATCAAGATGTTCTGGTCACAAAATTACATAATGGACTTTTCAAATACACCTTGTACAGAAAACCAACACATACCAACAGATATTTAAATGCAAGATCACATCATCACCCAGCACAAATTTAAGCCGTGGCCAATACCCTAATTACGGGCGATTCGCTGAAACACACATGAGACAAAACGAACTTAATATAATATCTAGCGCTTTAAACAAGAATGCCAACACAAATCACATCATAGAGGAAGCTATCTATTATTGCACACCCAAGGGCTCCCAAACAAGGAACAACAAAAATTAAGAACCGGGAAGGCAACAAGTAGTCTTGCCATATGTAAAAGTCACAACAGACAGGATCGGAAGAATTCTAAGAAAACACAACATACACATAATACAAAAACCACAAATAACTGTAGGTAAACTCCTTGGAAACTCGAAAGAGAAAATCAAATTGGAAAAGTATACTTTCATGCCAGGTTTGTCAAAAATGTATGTGGGGCAAACTAACAGGAGAATATCACGAGCACGAGAAGAAGGGCAGAAAGAAACAAACAAACAACCTCATCTCTATTCCTACATCATCAGGCAAATAAATTAAGCACACAGTCCACAAAATAAATTTCGATGGGTGTGGATATAGATCATTATAAGACCAGAATAATCTGAGAATTGAAATCCAGGTGATTTAAATAAAAGGAACGAATCATTAACGAACCTAATCCCAAGAAAGTACTTTATATATATATATATATATATATATATATATATATATATATATATATATATATATATATATATATATATATATATATATATATATATATATATATATATATACATGATATATATATAAATCATGATCGCAGGAGGGTACCCTGTGACATAATCGAAAATAATTCTTCTTTTAGGCCGTTTTGTACCTGCAGAAATTATATATTTCTGCTATTATATATATATATATATATATATATATATATATATATATATATATATAATTATGAGAGGTTATGAGAGGAGTATACATATATATAAACTCAAAATGCTTTATTGTCTTAAGAAAATCTCGTTGACAAAGCTGTACAGAAAACAATGTTGAAACATGATATCAGGTGGAACTAAATAATGTACCAAATGGATAATAATTTACCAAAATAAAAATATATAAAATAGTCAGTCAGTCATATTATTAAAACAACATATAAAGATTAAAACAACATATACCTAACAAGATGTCACACATTTAAAAAGCTTAAAATATAAAATCATTACAGTTCTACTATACAAAGGTGTCTAAAATCTGTCTGTAAAAAAATCATCAATTCGATAATAGGCTCTCACACAAAGAAGTTTTTTAATCTCCTTTCTAAACTTCACCAAAGATGGTATCAATCTTAGCTGACTTTGTTGTTTATATTTTTTATAAATTAAGCACACAGTCTCTAAAATAAACAAAGAAGCTAACGTCAATATACCATGCTTGACAAATAAAGGTTTACGTGAATCGCGAACCCTTGCTCTACATACATATCGCACAGCCCTTTTCTGGAGAATAAAAACACTTTCGAAAAGTTGCATGGAGCATACCCCCCAGAAATGCCATAGCGCAAGTGCGATTCAATTAGGGAGAAGTATACGCACCTTACAGTAATGTAATCATTTAAATTGTTTGAAATTACTCTAATGGCATAACAACTTGAAGCAACTTTGGACTTAAGGGAATTTATATGAAATTCGAATTTCGAAATAGGAATTTATTTTCTGTTGTCCAGTATAGCATCATCCAAACTTATATCATCCAAGTTACACCCAAAAGAGACTATATTAGTGTTCTTAAGGTTCAAGGATAATTGATTTGAATCACACCAACATTTAATTATCTTTATATCATCATCTGCAAATAGGGTGAATCTGCCAGATATATTAATACCCGCAATGTCATTTATATATAACAAAAACAAAATTGGTCCCAAGACTGATCCTTGTGGTGCCCCAAACTCTAATTCTTGATGCCCTGATACACGTCCCCCAAAAGAAACACACTGTATTCTGTTTTCCAAATAAGACTTAAACCATTTCAACGGTGTCCCCCAAAAACCATACATTTCAAGTTTTCGTAGCAGTATTCTATGGTTCACGCCGTCAAACGCCTTTGACAAATCACAGAAGACTGCTGCGGCAACCTCCTTCTCATTCAGTCTTACATAAAGATTTTCCAATAATGAAAATATGGCATCACTTGTACTTTTTCCTTGTTGAAATCCAAACTGTTCCGATTTTAGAACACCATACTTGGTTAAGTATGCAACCATTCGGACTTTTACCAGTTTTTCTATTATTTTAGACAATATTGGCAGCAGCGATATTGGTCTGTAATTCGATGCTAGGTCCTCTTCTCCCCCCTTAAATATTGGAATGACTGTCGCCATCTTTAGACAATCTGGAAACACCCCCTTACAAAATGAATCATTAATACAGTCTGACAGCACATACAATATGGTATCCGAAAGTTCAAGGAATATTCTTATTGATATATTGTCCCACCCTGTAGGTCCATTTCTCTTTATATCCAAAATGATTTTTATCAGTTCATAAATGTCTGTTGGCAAAAAGAAAAATAGTATATTGATACAGGTATATATATATATATATATATATATATATATATATATATATATATATATATATATATATATATATATATATATATATATATATATACTGGGTGGTGCAACCAAGATGGGGTGGACGATTGTGGGCAAACAGAGAGGAATTTGAAAAAAAAAATTGGGATGATTGATAGTCAAGAATGCTGTGTTTTAAAATTATACCCATTATACAGGGTGGTCTGAAAAGTTCGTGCTGAACCAAACTTGTGTTTTTTTAAATGGGATACCCGGTATATTATTATTTTAGTTGATTTTCCTATTCGTTGCGATCATTTTGATATAAGGTTAGTTGGGTCTAAAATTTATACTAAGGGAATGGGACGAGGTTAAAGTGGAAAAAAAGGGTTATACTCCGGCCATTTTTTGAAAACAATTGAAGCAGGTATGGAAAAACCAAATATTCTATAAAATGTATTGTATCTAGGACTACAATAATCGCTTGTAAGTCGTTCAAAATTATTCACTGTTATACAGGGTGGTCAAGTTTTGCAAATTTACCTTGGATTGAATTTTTTTAAATGGAACACCCTGTATATTTTACTTTCATGTTAAAGATAACATTACTAGCTTTCAGAAAATACCATATTTGATACCTTTCTGACCAACAGTTTTTCAGTAAATTAGCTGTGAAATAAAAATTTCTTCATTTTAACACGAATTACTCTGAATTCACGTTGTTAAAATTGACAATTTAATATTAGGAGGCCATGATATCATCATAAATTGAACAAAAGATTGACAGTCCTGTCAAAACTGCAAAGTGTCAGAATATTGTCATCAGTAAATAAATAAATATTGTTCTTTGATGATGCGATGCCGAAATAAAAACAAGATAGAAGCTTTTGCAAGTTTATCATAGAGATTTCAAGAAACAGGAAATGTTGCTTTCAAAAAAACGTAAAGTAATTAATAAACCAGTTACCAATGAAGATAATGGTTTGACAGTATTAATAACAGATCTTTTTTTACAAAAAAAATAAATTTAATATAAATCAACAAAAACAATGTAATTAAAACTTATAAAAGACGTTCAACTAAACCACCGTTTTGCTGAAGGCACATTTCGAGTCTATCCATAAATGAAAGTTTCACTTTTCTCAAAGTCAGGTCTGAAATGTTGCGAAAACTGCTTATTATTCTCAACTTCATATCTTCCACTGTGGTTGGAACCTCTTTATAAACTTCTTTAACATGTCCCCATAAAAAGAAATCCAGTGGCGTTAAATTGGGTGACCTCGCAGGCCACTTAACTGGTCCACCTCGCCCAATCCAATGCTCTCCTTTTCAATTATTGAGAAAATGTCTTACATGCCTATGGTAATGCAGGGGTGCTCCATCATGTTGGAACCATAAGGAATTTCTTAACATTAAAGGTAAGTCTTCGAGCAATACGGGCAACTCATTTCTCAAAAAATTTAAATAGACTTCTCCCGTTAGATGCTCATCAAAGAAATATGGTCCTATAACATGAGAGCCAATTATACCTCCCCAAACATTAATTGACCATTTATTTTGATGGTCCACCTGACGAATCCAATGTGGATTTTCGGTTGAATAATAGTGCATATTATGTTTGTTAACCAAGCCGTTGCTCTTAAAAGTTGCTTCATCTGAAAACAGCACCCTATCTACAAAACCTGGATTATCCCAAATTGTATTTAAAAACCAAATTGAAAACTCTTGTCGTTGGACGTAATCGCGATCATACAGTTCTTGGTGTAATTCAATGTGGTAGGCATGATATTTATGTTGTTTCAGAATCCGTTTAATACTAGTGCGTTCAATATCAGTAGCTCTCTCAATTTCCCTGGTACTTGTGTGTGGATTTTCTTGCACTGTTAATAACACTGTCAAAGCATTATCTTCATTGGTAACTGGTTTATTAATTACTTTACGTTTCTTAAAAGCAACATTGCCTGTTTCTTCAAACCTCTCTAATAAACTTGCAAAAGCTTCAGGTCTTGGTTTTTTTTCGGCGTCGGGATATCGTACCGCATAAACCCTGCTTGCTAGTAAAGGGTTTTTTTGACACTCGCTCAACATAAAAGTCATGTTTATCAACTCTGGAGTACTCAAACTCATTGTTACTTAACAATTTCTCGGCTTATCGTCAAAAAACAATGGTAATTGATGCCAATTCTCTGACACTTTGCGGTTTTGACAAGAATGTCAATCTTTCTTTTCATTTATGATTATATCATGGCCTCCTTATATTATAGGTAGTCAATTTAAGCAACGTAAATAATACCGTTTCTGTTAGAATGAGTAAATTTTGGTTTCACGGTTAATTTACTAAAAAACTGTTGGTTAGAAAGATATCAAATAGGGTATTTTCTGAAAGCTGGCGATGTTATCTTTAACATGAAAGTAAAATATACAGGGTGTTCCATTTAAAAAAATTCAATCCAAGGTAAATTTGCAAAACTTAATCACCCTGTATAACAGTGAATAATTTTGAACGACTTATAAGCGATTATTGTAGTCCTAGATACAATACATTTTATAGAATATTTGGTTTTTCCATACCCGCTTCAATTGTTTTCAAAAAATGGCGGGAGTATAACCCTTTTTTCCCCTTTAACCTCGTCCCATTCCCTTGGTATAAATTTTAGACCCAACTAACCTTATATCAAAATGATCGCAACGAATAGGATAATCAACTAAAATAATAATATACCGGGTATCCCATTTAAAAAAACACAAGTTTGGTTCACCACGAACTTTTCAGACCACCCTGTATAATGGGTATAATTTTAAAACACAGCGTTCTTGACTATCAATCATATCCCAATTTTTTTTTTTCAAATTCCTCTCCGTTTGCCCACAATCGTCCACCCCATCTTGGTTGCACCACCCAGTATATATATATATATATATATATATATATATATATATATATATATATATATATATGTATATATAAGGAAGCAGCACCCATGGAACTGGAAATATCGGAACTGAGACGAAAAATTTAAAATACTTATTTTCTATTTTTTTTTCTGTAATCCTTTTAAATTTAATTTTTAATAATGACATGTCGCAAGTATATATTAATTTTTTGTTTGTAAATGCTTTGTATAACTACATTTTTTTTTTACTTAATTTTAAATATAACAGAATATCCTTTTAAAAATGTATACCTCTTCCAATTAAAGTAACTTTGCTTGCTCTATTACTATAGCATTTTCTTTAAAATTTTATATTTTTTATACAATTCCATTTAAGTTTAGTTTTGTTAGTTTGGTTGGCTTTTTTATAAGAAATATAAATTCTCAAAATATAACCTGGAATTTGATAATTCAAAATTGCTAAGAACCTTGTCATTTGCGCATCGCTGTTTTATAACAGAAAATAGTATAAAGGAATTATTTTAGGGAGCAGTTGTGAGGAAGCTGAAAGAGGGAGGAGCAGCAAAATCCGTTTGGGAACCCGAAGTTAAAAAACTGTTGGCAATTAAGCAGCAATTAGCTGAGGCTACTGGAGTTCAAATTGAACCACAGAAAGGGAAGAAAGGAAAAAAGTAACCATTTCTGGACAACTTGTTTTACAATATCATTTCATTCTTAACATCTATGAAATAATATATTATGTTATTAGTTGCATACATTTTTCAATACTGCTAATTTCACAGCTTACATTATTTTCAAGTATGTGTATTTTTTTTAAATTTTGTAATAATGTTTTATTTTCCATGAGCTTTTTGGCATTTTCCCAGTGTAAAAATAATTATTTACGTTAAAAGCATCGAAATAACGATCATCATGAGCCTAGCCGTGAATATTATCAGTGGAGACGTCAACTGAGACTGATACCACGGCCTGTCTCATAATGGTTTGTTTTCGATCCGAATAACACAAAAAAACTTCATCTTCTGGCGTCAGTTGACTCAAATATTGTGCAATTTTTGTTAAAAAGTATTCCTGAATTGTTTTCCCGTTGTTTCAGGACTATAATGAATCCATTAGAGATGTTTATAGATTTTGAATATGAATAACTCAAAAACGAAACGTGACCGAAAAAAATTGCCTTCGGATTCGTCATCAGGACCCAACAAACCACCTATATACAAAAAAATATCAAAATCGGCGATTGTGTAAAAAGGAAATAATTACCTCAAAGTAAACTGCATTTTGTCAAAAGAATATTGTAGCTATTTGTATCAAATGACGTTTTCAAATTCAAATACGTAATTTTCAGTAGCATCAACCTCAAAAAAAATCTTAGGTTGACGTAGTGTAAAAACCATAGATTTTTGAAACAGTGTTTTTATTACTCTATTATTGTGGTTTTAGTCATAAAACCGCAATACAATGGGTATTTTCTAATAATTATCCAGTTTAATATCACTACCATCAAATGTATGCTAAAAGTAAGGACATTTCCTAAAGAAAGGGAGAAAATCCATTAAAAAGTAAAATTTGAGACTTTGAAGAAGGATAACTCGGAAACGAAACGTTGCCGAATCGATTTACTTAGGATTCGTGATCAGCCTTCCGAAATCTACCAATATGCCAAAAAAAAACACAAAAATCGGTGAGAAAGAGGTGTAGTAAAAAGTTACTAAATTATCGAAGTTGACATTTGTTAATAAAACCTAGCAACCATTGTTGACTTAATTGTTTGCGGGAAACTTGAAACATCCTGTCAGTTTCTTAAAACGCTGTTGTGGTTTATGAAAATATAGAAAAAAGCGATGGTTATATCGACTCATTTAAAGATATAGATAAACCGACCAATCGAGCTACCTTGGATTTGTTGACAAAATCCCGAATGCAATATGCTTACGATAAGTTTGTGAAATGTTGTGAAGAGGAAAACGTTCTGGGAAATATACTAAATAGTTATTTACCTAACAACATAGTTGGCAGTTGCACATGCCACCGAGGGTGTAAAATGCACTTTTCGAACATTTTTCCTATTTGCGTAAAAATAGACTTGTTTTTATTTAGTTATTTACCTAACAAAGTGGCACTTTTTCGCACGCGACGGCAGTTGACGTCAAGGGCGGAAAAGACACTTTTCGCATGTTTTAGGTACAACATTTTTTGTCAATTAGGTTTGAGTTCAATAATAATATACTGTAATTACAAAAATTATTACTTACTTTGCAAATATTTCACCTTATTGAGTGTTTTAGATAAGATATTCATTAATTTAACAAATCACGCGGAACAAATTAAGGAAATTATTAGAGTTAAACGTGCATTTCATAAATTCTTTATATAAACTTGTATAGGATAGCAAAAAACAAATTAACGGTAAATATTAAAGTTAAACGTGCAATTGGTATTTGGAGCATACTGTAGATTTATTGCAGATGCCATATCTTGAAGAACTTTGTTGGATTTTCTCGAATTTGATGTGTGCTTGCTACTGTCATTATTACAAAAGAGGACAAGGTACACTAGATAGTGGTATTAATAACCAGGTCCCAAATGTCAAAATAGATGAAAACATAAAGAGGAAAACAAAACACAAAAAAGTCAATAATTAAAACATATTAAGATTAAAAGCTTTTAAACTTTGTCTGACCTCCTGCTTGGCAGTAGTCTTGTAATTTCTTTGTAGGCATGAGGTGCGAGAGAGAAGCCGGTTCGAAAAGTTTCGGTTGTAGGCCGGGGACTGTCGAAGTTAGCATAAACTCCCCGAAGCGGTCTGTCATGGGCATCGCTTCTAATAAGTTTGTCAGTTAAATACATTGGAGTTTGAGAGTTGATCACATTGAACACAAAACAGATGAAATGAACCAATTAGCTTTTCATAAAAGGGGCTGATATGAGAATATCTTTGAACTTTGGTTATAAAATGGATGCAAATTGCAAATGTAAATTCGTCAAACAAGGTCCATAAATGACATCTGCATAATGAAAATGAGACTAAACCAAAGAGTTGACTAGCATTTTCTTTGTATTCTCATCCAGTATATCTTTAAATTTATATATTTAAGACTAAGGAATACTTTACGACACACCAGCCAGACATAATTTTCAAATTTAAGCCTTGAATCAAGAAGTAGCCCAAGGCTCTTAATAACTTTACTGTAAGGGATTTCACGTCCATCGATCCCCAGGCTTAGTCCAACCGCATCCTGCAGAAAATAAGGCGAATCAATCAACATCTTCTGACTCTTCTTAGGATTCAGTATTAAACCATTGTTTTTTGTCCAAGAAGATATTGAATTCAAATCCTGGTTAATCAGCTCTCCAGCAACACTCATGAAAGTTGGGGCAAAACTACAGAAAAGTTGGACGTCATCAGCATAAAAATGAATTCTGCACGTTTTAGACGCAAACTAATCCCTGAGGACCCTGGAAGTTATTTGAGCAGAATCCGACATCAGTGTGTTGCTTTGAGTAGCGCAACTGGGTATTACATTTTTCATTGTACTTTCTGACAAAAGTGGAGCCATGGGTATTCTCGAAGACGTTTTTAAAGTATTCTTGGCAATTTTGCTTTTAACTACACCGGTTGACTTATCCTCCATGCCTTTTACATTAGTGATGCTGCCTGGCCAACAAGATTGCAAAAATGGCCCGTGTACATTTCTGGACTTTTCAAGCCCAGGTACCCAGCAGTGTTAGACGGTATCTTACTAAATGTATTGAAAATAGAAAAACGCGTTTGTTTGTGGTGTTAACAAATTGCGTAGTCATATACTTTCTATACAGCTTTATGTAGCTAGGTTTATCCTTATCTGGGCCACAAACTACAAATTTTCTCTGCTTACTGCTTTCGGTAGCTGGTATGGTGATTACCAGAATGTCTTCTTTATCTGCAAAGTCTTCGGTCGTCATCTTCATCAACTCCTCACGTCGACAAGCGCCTGGTATACCAAAAATTGTAGCTATTTTCATCATGAGGTTGTTGTCTGGAGCATTAAAAATAAAATTTTCTACATTTAACTGTTCCAGAATTCCAGTTATCGTTGACTCTCTTTAAATAGGATATAAGTTTATAATATTTGCTTAAATGATTAATACTAATACCTATTCCTTTATTGTGGATAATTTTTTTTTTGATTGCATCAGAACTCGAACCAACTGAACTCTTTTTTGTAACGTTCTTCAGATTTTTCTGGAATCAGAGTACTATTTGTTGCGTTGACGACATTTATGATGTCTTCTGAAAACCCTTCTCTTTCGAACTGCTCTTCTTCGCTGTCCATTTTACCACAAAAACTTGCAAAAATGATGAAACTGAAACAAGGTTACAGTTGTTGATTGTCAATGTTGGATTGTGTGACAGTTGCTGAGGCATACAACAATATTTACCACCTGCTCCAGAATGAGGTGATGTGTATTTGACATTTCATTCATCAGAACCTGCACCTAATTATTGTAATATATATTAGGGGTGTCAAATTAGAACATTTTATATAAGTTCTGTCATAATTTGAAAAATCGTGCGGTAAAGTAAAAGTGTGCGGAAAAATGGTACTTTCCGCACGATCGTAGTAAAAAATATCTGCATTTTTTGGGTAAAAAAATATTGGCATAAATACCTTCGGGAAAATACTAATATAATTCATTCTCTCTTTCGCAAAAACTGTTAAAAAAAAATTTTTTTTGTTGTAGCACAAATCAGAATAGCATAATCTGATAGAATGGACCTATCCAAATACGAAAATGACAAATAGAAAGTTGTAGCACGTAGGGTTTTTTTTGTTACAGTTGTAGAACCATATCGAATGTTACGATACTTAAAATATCTATAGAAAAAATGATTTCAGAAAATTCTTAACTCTGTTTATTGACTATGTTTACAGTTTTCGCCTATTAAACATACGACACATCTAAGAGAAAAGCAAACGAGAAAAATATTAACTTAAAACACTAATTAAACTTTATTTTTTCCGTTTATGAGGTGTCCTATATTCTCTCTTCAAAAACCAACAGTAGTCACCCATCATGGCTAGATCCCATCGTCCTTGGTACCGAATTTCCATTGTTCTGATTTCTTGGTGAAACCTTTCACCCTGCTCGTCACTAACAGTTGTCAAATTGGTGGATGGGAATGAAGGAGGTGAATTTTTAATCACATTCTGGCACCACGCGCTTTATAGGCATCTAAGAGTTCATTAACTAATTGTTCATAATTTTCATCCATATTGTTGCCTAAAAATCCTCTTACTACATTAACAAATGAATTCCATGCTGAGTTCCTGCCTGGTAAGCTTTTCCATAAAATTGACATCGTCCAGCAATTTTCTGATTTGTGGCCCAATAAAAATGCCTTCTTTTAAGTTGGCATTACTTAATTCGGGAAAGACTTGTCTTAAGTATTTAAATCCATCACCATTTTTATTCAAAGCCTTCACAAAGTTTTTCATCAGCCTAAGTTTAATGTGAAGAGGAGGCAAAAGGACATTTTTGGGATCAACAAGAGGTATAAATTTAACATTTTGAGATCCCGGTTGAAAGTCGCTTCTTTCTGGCCAAATTTTTGTTACATAATGCTGATTTATTGCACGACTGTCCCATAAACAAAGAAAACAGCAATATTTTGTAAATCTCCCCTGAAGTCCCACTAAAATCGCTATAATTTTTAAGTTCCCATATATCTGCCATTTATATCTATTGTAGTTTATTTTATCCAAAATCGTGCGCATATTTTCATAATTTTCTTTCATTGCAACTGAATGGGCAACTGGTATAGAGGGTTTTAAATTTCCATTATGCAATAACACAGCTTTTAAGCTATATTTAGATGAGTCTATGAATAAGCGCCACTCACGGGGAGAATGTTCAATATCAAGTTCCTGCATTAAACTGTCTATATCAGTACACGCGCACAACGAATTTTCCGTACTGTAGAATTCAGAAAACATAGCATGTGTTTTTCTGAAATTCGTAATTTTTGTTTCTTTGGCCAATAGGTTCCATTCCTTAAGACGGGAACCCAGAAGTTCTGACTGTTGCTTGGATAACCCCAAATCACGTACTAAATCATTTAATTCACTTTGGCCAATCAAATGTGGCTCGCCGGAATTGGGACCTTTGGTAAAAGTGAGATCGGTGCACTGTTCTTGTGAACTGCTTGGTGATGCGTTATCTCCATTATCTCCCAAATCAGTAGCTTGTCAATTTAAAGGCGCAATCGGCACTGGTAAATTTGCATTATGAGGAACAGGTCGTATGGCAGATTGCAAATTTGTATATTCTATATTGTGCTTTCCCTTTTTGGAATAACCTTCAGTCTTTGTCAGGCAAAAATAACAATTGTCAGAATGATTGGTAGGTTCTCGCCATACCATTGGAACTGCAAAAGGCATACTTTTTCTCTTTCCCTTCATCCACTGCACCAATGATACAAATATTTAAAGTAGCCTTTTTTACATTTTTGGAAAATGGCCTGGCTTGTGATTTCACCAGAAATTCTCCATAAATATAACAAAATTTGTCAGGAGAAATTTTGCAACTTCGGCGTGTTTGACTCGACATTCTCGTCTTCACATACCCTTGCTTATCGATACACATTTTATGTCTAATGTTGTAACCAACCCAGTCTAGGTAATTTTTACGTTGTAAAATGGATCCATTTTAGCCGCCCCACAAACAAATTGTTTACTTGCCAATATAAAAGGTTCTAATTAGGCTATTAAAAAATGGTAGGTATTAGGACTTTCCGAATATTTTTTTGTTATTGGGAGGGTATTTCCACTGTGAAAATAATGAGCTGGCCTGTGTTAGAAAAATCTTGTCGGCCAGTGTTATTATTTTAACTTTTATATCAGTATTATATTATTTTTGCATTTTTCCACATGCAACTAGGAAAAATATATTCCTGTAGAATTTTGCGGATGAACCGAAGGAAGGAATTCATTTTTTAAGTTGTTTAAATTGCACCATTGATATTAAGGTTAATAATAAAATATAAATGTTTTTTTGACCTATGCTTTAAAAATTGTATTGTAGAATTATAGCTGCACTTCAACATGTAGATTATTCTGCCCATATTGCTTTATTTCCACATCAACACAACATATTTTTGAAGCAAGAAAAAATTAAAGAATCATTTACGTAACATTTTAATTTTCAGTCAGGTAATTTCTAATAAAAATGTTTATAGATAGATTATTGTATGCTGCGAAAAGTCAAAAAGTTTGTCAAAAATAGTTCCACTTTCTTTAATTTTAATTTCCTTTGTATAAAAAAACCGTTGAAGTATCCGGAAATTTGGAAATACTGTTTCAAATTTTTGAGTATTACGGTTAGGCATATTTGACTACATTTTGTAATGACGATTTTAATGTATTATCCCGTTTGGTTAGTGAAAGTTGGATGTGAAAGGTAAGATCGAAGTATTATAGGACAAACATGAAGTAGACCTGTTTACTATTATTAATTAATTTATTTATTTAATTTATTTACATACGCTTATGTATTATACAATTATACAAGCAGAGTCATTCAGTCATAGAAATTTCAAAAAATTGATCAATTTAAAAGTTAAACATTTAAGCAAGTTCTGTTTATATATGTTTAAATGAAATATACAGGTATTAAATATAAAAACAGTGTTTGACTTAAACCTTAATAATTAATCTATAATATACTCTCTATTTACATTTTATGTAGTAATCTACATCAGTGGTGGCTTGTGAATTTAGTAAGTAACAGTGCTGCAGGCTGCAGTTTATATTGAAAATAAAATCCAATATATAATTTAAGCAATTTAAATAACTCATCTGTCGATGTTATTGATGATTATTCAGTATACAATAGGCCTTGCAATATTCATTAATAGTGCAGCCAACATAAAAAAAACACTTTTCGTTCCGGCATATTTGTCAATCGTTCTTTCAACTTCAACTGTCAAGCATAGTAAGGCAGATTAAAAAATTTTATCTCCGCTTCTACAGACTTCATCGGCATAGTGACAAGTACTTTTAACAGTTGTGAAACAAATACAAATGATTTTTCTTGCAGGAATTTTTATACTATGCCCGTATAATATTTCTGGGACATACGTTTAGAACCAAGTAGCGAGCAAATAAGGCGAACTCCTATTTAGACGAAATATTGCCCGTAAATTCTTTGCAGCTCGGCATTTGGTAGATCACACACAAATCATATCACGTGTGTTTGCTACGAGCTGCTATTGGATGGGCCGTGACGAAAACGTCACTTCGTAGTACTACAACGGTTGTTTGACGTAATATCGGTCGAAAGACGAATTTACGTGGAATCGCGGATAATATATTATGCATTGTCACAGAATAGTTAATATATATTCTGTGGTATTGTGTAAGCGCTTTGCCGAAGTGAACGAAACAATGCAGATAAATATTAAGGCTGAATTAAAATTATTATTTTTTGAAACTTGTCACCAGCACTGCAGCTCTGCCACTCTTATTAACAAACTGCCACTGATCGTCTGTTATACATTAAAAATGGCGTTCTGAAAGTGATTTCGTTGACATCCGGTATCGTACTATTTCCAAATTTTGTAATAGAAGCTCTTTTCATGGGACAGTCTCATCCAAATTGAAATATTCATATATTTTCATATTCATACTTTCCCTATACTCCCTGTCCCAAGTAGCAAGAATACGTTGAATTGAGGTTTAACAAACGTCAGCGTTTACACCTAATTAATGTCAATGTTGAATTGACGTCAAAATGCGACGTGTGGAGACATCAAAATATCTTTTAGGCAACATTCAAACGACGACGTTGAAAAGTCATACTAATTTTTTTTAGTTTAAATATATATGTCTGAAATGTCGTTAATATATGGGAAAGTAACAAATATTTTAATATTTACAATTATATTTATTAAATTAAGAAATATAATGGTTGTATACGATGTCAATTAAGTGACGCTTACGGTTATAAGCGCAATTAATTCGAGAATTTCTTGGTACGCCTGCTTAAAATTAAACATGCCAGCTTACATTTTTATTCGTAAATAACTTAAATAACATCTAGTCACCGGTTGCCGAAAACTCTAAGTAACGCCATCATCATTCTTTTTGTGTATGGGCAAATTTTATATACTTTCATGCATTGATGAGGATATGCTGAGGTCTGTCCTTTTCCCAAGGCTTCCTGAAGTTGCTTGCTGGCCCAAGTTTGATTATTTGCAGCTGCTCTAAAATTGAAGAGAATAACTACACTCAGTTCTAAAAAAAGTGACGCACTTGATTTTTGACCCAAGTTCAATGTCTTCTAAATCAGTAGATCGATTTTAAACAATATCTTTTTCGTAGGTAGGTAATACCTGTTAGTAATAATAATAATGTTTCATAGGTTCTTGGATAATAATGTAAAAACTAGAACTATGCTATTTTCTGACATGCCCTGTGTATTAGTTGAGGATTCGTATAGAAACTGTTTACACCTTATATGGAAGACCCTTTTTTTGTGAGTATTTTATTTTTTATTCACCGATTTATCTCTAAAATTGACCTAATTACGGCTTTTTTGCTAAAACCTTACCAGGACAATGTTTTTTTTTCTTAAAATAACAATAACTGGACAAGAATTTGAAAAATGTGCTTAGTACCGAATACCCAAGTAACACATATAACCATATATGGGCTAAAATGCGGTGATATTGGCTAATATCCCTGGCTAATTAGCTAAAATTGCTAGCCAAAATAACAGTTCTATTACAGTATAAAAACGGAAATATGGCTAAAGTGGGGAATAATAATTTGGCCATAATGGGGTAAAAATGGCCAATTGGCAATTATACGATCCTCTCTTTTGATTTTATGGTTGGGTTTATTAGCTACATTTTGACTTTAAAATCGAGCTTTTTTAGCTGAATTCTGACTTAGCCGAAATTTGAGTAACTTTTTTTTCCAAACTTTAGGCAAATAATTTCTCATTTTTTGCTTTTTCTTCATTTATTTGATAAATCATCAATTGTTTCAATACTTACTAGAATATATCTGGTTATCTGGTAGCAACAAAATTGACAGATATTTCTACTTTTTGGCCATCCAATATTACAAAAAAAAGTTGGAGGTTTAATTACCCCTTAAAAAATATTTTTTGGCCAAGTAATTATGCTGTAGCCTATCTACATTAAAAACTGCTACTTTTGGAGCCAAACAATCTAATTTGAAGCGAGCTTTCATGGCTAGAAAACAAACCAAGAATCATTTGCCAAAATTTGACAAATCTTTGGGTTGTATGTGTTTTTTATGGATAACTGTTAGACAAAAAAGCTCATCAGCTAATTTGTGCTACTTGGGTATCGGCTTCTCTTTATCAACTCTGGGAGCTTATCTTGTAGCATACTCGAAATTAAGTTTTTTATTCTTTCCGTTAGTATTTTGATGTTGTATCTGCCAATTCTGCTAGGCTCTCCAGAGACAGTTCGCGAGAACGCACCCTTCTTAATTTATTCCACGAATGTTTTACTGCATTCATATCGGGGCTTCTCGCAGGCCTTATATTGTGGCGATACTCTCAGTGTCGCACTATTGCTAGGGTATGCTACGTCAGAATATGTAGAACGACATTCAGGTATACCAATAATTTTAGACTTTTGCAGGTCTCCTAACCTCTAAATTCACTTCTGCTAGGCGCGCACAAACCGCCTACTCAGTAACCATAGCATCTCGAATTTGGCGAAAATCTTCTTGAACTTTTACAGGTGTATTTAATCGATTTCGTAAGAGCCAATGGAAAGAATAAGAAACATAATTTCAAGTATGCCACGCAGATTAGAAGCTCTCAGAGTTGCTAGAGGAGGCAATACTCGGTAGTAAGCAGATTCTTCAAGTTCTTTTTTATCCAGTTATTGTTATTTTGCATTAATAAAAAAGTTTTAGAAAATTCATATCGTTTTTATTTTATTAGAATATCGCTTCTGAAAAATCAAGTCGGAACCTTGGCAAAATGCAAGGTTATAATGTAATTCCGACATTTTCAAAACAAATTAATGAACAGAATAAGAAATTTGTCTTAGAAGGTTCTTTCATTTAGAGTGTAAGAGCATTAACATTTATGTAGCTTGGCAAAATTTCAGCAAAAAAGCTGTAAATCGGTCAATTTTAGATATAAGAATAGAAAAACAAAATACTCTCAAAAAAAGGGCCTTTCATATAGAGTGTAAAAAGTTTGTATACGAGTCCTCAACTAATGCACAGGGCAAGTCAAAAAATAGCGATAAAGTATGGTTCGAGCTTTTAGATTATTATCCACGAACATTTTCATTTGTTTCATTTCTACTGGAAGACAAGGGTTTTATCTACCTACGAAAAAAAATTCTTTAAAATCGGTCCACTAGTTTAAAAGACATAAGACATTAAACTTGGGTCAAAAATCAAGTGCGTGACTTTTTTTGGAACTGAATGTATGAGTGTATTGTATTTAGACCGAAAACAGTTTTAAGATTTGAAAAATATATGTATCAATATTTATTTTAAGTGAATGGGGAACATGGGTAGAACCTAAAAAGAAGAAGTCGAAATTAGAAAAGAACGGTTAACAAAATTTCTGTGTCCAATATTTAACAGTTATGGATGTTGCATAACGAAAACTAAAATAAACCTAAAAAGTACATAAAAGTTGTTTTGTCAACTCTGTGGCTTCATCAGACGTTAGAATTTAAGATCTAACACATGATCAGTGGCGGCTCTTCCTTAGGGTCCTTTGGTCAATGACCCCCCAAAAATATTTCAGAAAATAAATTATTCATTTGACCGTCACTCCTAATAGTTGTAATAAAACGCGAACATTGGCAAAAGTTAAATAATGCGTTCCTTAGGCATAATAAAGCTTGACGAAAGTATCCG
This sequence comes from Kuschelorhynchus macadamiae, assembly GCA_030620095.1. Lineage (NCBI taxonomy): Eukaryota > Metazoa > Arthropoda > Insecta > Coleoptera > Curculionidae > Kuschelorhynchus > Kuschelorhynchus macadamiae. The sequence continues at coordinate 73,613 of JAUTXW010001340.1, read as the reverse complement.
AAGATTTCACAGCTACCGAGCGGCAGCCGAACGTGATAGCAAATGGAATATGAAATCGCGATTTGGGTCATCAGCCGGTCTCTTCTCATAATTCGATCGATCGGTCGCGGCATCACGTCGGCATGCGGAAGATCAGTTATTCAGAGGTCGCGTGGTCGATATTCTATATATATATTTTTTTATTTTTATAATCCATGTGTGAGTTGGAAATATACAGGAAATAAAATGTTGGTAGTGACTAGTGCAAACAAATAAACAACTAAAAAGTGCTTAAGAACTTAATTTTGCAAAAATAGTCAATTTCAAGTTGGTCTAGTAGTAGTTAGGGGGAGGTCTAGAGACCTGACTGGTAGGCCTATAAGGCCCTTTCAGTCTACCCCAGCTCCTCTCTCAACCACCACCCGCCACCAGGTGTACATCCTTGAATCTGCCTGTCCTTACTATGTAAGTCTGCATATCCTTTAATGCAAGATCCTTAACTTCGTCCCTATGCAAGACCGTAGTGCCGAAAATATCTCGTCGCAATCTCGCTCGCGCTTCACATCTGCACAGGAAGTGAAGCGGAGTTTCCTCCTCTTTCTGACACTCCGTGCAGATAGAATCTTCCTCAATGCCTAACATAAAGAGGTGTCTTCTCAATCGACAGTGCCTCGTTACTATTTCTACGATGGAATTTAGGGCTTTCCTGTCTCGGGCTAGTAACCACTCTGTTCGGCCCTTATCGTGCTTCACAATGAAGTCTTTAGCTTGCCTCCCGACCCCGGACTGGCCCCATTCACGTCGAAGTTCATGTTGTGCCCATTCGTCGAGTGCTGTCCTTATCTGCTGCCTAGTGATGCCTAAAGCTGGTTCTGGTCCTACATACGGGCTGGTGGCGCCGAGTCTAGCAAACTCATCTGCCCTCTCGTTGCCCTTAATCCCACAGTGTCCTGGCACCCAAACCAACTTCACTCTTTTAGGTCGCGCCAACTGCTCTAGCCTGTCACCGCATTCCTGAACCAAAACTGATCACGCCATGGGTGAGTCGAGCGCCTTAAGTGCTGCTTGACTGTCTGAGCATATGACAATCTCTTCCTCTGCCCCCTCTATGACTTCCTTCATCGTTATTGCCATTAGAATGGCATATACCTCAGCCTGAAACACCGTTGAAAATTTTCCCAAAGGGAAGCTGGACCCGGTTTGTGTAGCCTCAATATAAACTCCAGCACCAGAGGATTGCAACTGTGTCATACGTGAACCATCCGTATAGCAAACAATTGCCTCTCTGGAGAACTCCAGCCTGTTTCTCTCCCAGTCCTCTCTTTCGGGGATTGAGATGCTATAACCCTTAGGCCATCTTAGTCTGCCTGAGGGTCGCGCTACTTTGTAGATAGATAAAGGGATCTCTCTTTCCACAATGTGGGAGATCCTTGCATGACCCACAACCTCACCTTTGGTATGCCAAGCTCCTGCGTCTCACATTCGCAAGTGCGCTGCCATAGCCTCTTCCTTAATGAAAGTAGACAACGATGACAGCCCTAGCAAGACATCCAATGCTGCTGACGGCGTCGTCCTCATTACTCCAGTTATCGCTAGGCTAGTCTCTGGACTTTTGCAAGACTGGAACGAATGGTTTTCCTCTCCACCGAGGGCCACCATACTATTGAGCCATATGATATCCTGGGTCTTATGACTGCTTGGTATAGCCAGTGCATGACCCTAGGACTTAGCCTCCAGGTTGTGCCTACCGCTCTACGGAGCTGCCAGAAAGTCGCTATTGACTTCCTTATCTGCCTATCGACATGAGTCTTCCTGCTCAGCTTTGCATCTACTGTGACCCCAAGGTGGTCTATGTTCGAGTTGTGAATGTAGATGAAATAAAATGTCGGTAGTGCAAAAAATTAAACCACTAAAGAGTGCTAACGAACTTAATTTTGGGAAAATAACCGAATTCAAGTTAAGTGGTCGCAATTTGCCAGAACTTAGTATACGACCAACTAGTAAAGGCAAAAATAAAGAGGTTCATCGAAACTTTCGCAAAAGTATGTACGATTTAGCTAACTAGATATGTGGTTGGTTGTGAAGCCTATGACTCATTTTACTGTTATGTTTGTTTGTTGTTTTCTAAGGACTCGTCGGACTCATTATAGTGCAAAACCGGTGATATTCGCACTCAGCTAGACACAGCTTATAGAAAATCCCTTAGAGATTTTAATGAAAATGTATCCAAAAATCGTTATATTTTAAATAAAATTATAGATTGAATGATGGAACGGCTTTGTCTGAAAATCCAGGAGTTTTTCGAGAGCTTATAATTTTGTTGAGGAGTTGGGCCAAGATAGACTATCCGCTTTAGCAATGTTAAGTATCGAGAAATAGTTTATAAAAGGAATGTGCGTGCAATTTTAACGAACGTGTCATTCAGCATTTTTACAATTCTAAAGAACGAAGAGTAGACCTGAACTTCAAGAGAATCTAAAGCGCAATTTAAAGATAAGATATTTATTTTTATTTTAAGTATGCCTATTTTTAAATTTATTATTGACCTCCCAATATAATTCGCCACGAGCCGCCACTGCACATGATGAAGCTACAGTGTTGGCGAAAAAATTGTCATGTATTTTTTTTGTAAAATAAATTAAGTGAATGTGTTTTCGTATAAGCCGGGTTTGATACCTTTTATCTTTAAAAATAAGCAAGGAAATGAAAAAAACTATACATAAGAAAAATGTGGTAAAAAAAATAAAGATAATCTTTGTCATACATCGTATGACAATCTTTATTTTTATTAAGTTAAAAGGTAGAACACGCGTATATTCAGAATCAAGAAAACGGGCCTATGTATCTATTACAAACTAAATTTACAGGGTGTCTCATTTTAAAAGGTATACAATATAATGATATTTTTTTTGGATTATTTTGAATCTCTTGAAAAATAAGAAACTTACAGCAGATTAAAATGTGGATGAATTAAAATGACCACGCTCTACTTTTTGTTATTGAAGGAAAGTAATGATCCATTATAGCTTAAGCAATAGATATATTTATTTAAAACGGTTCGGAGACATCAATGCTCCTCGAAATTATATTATTCCGTGCGGTAGTTAGTTAGTTAGTTATTTCCCTACTTCACTTTGAGATCGAGACTGAGAGTCTCGATAGGCAAGTCTCGGTCTCGGTCTCGAACACCAAGTCTCGGTCTCGAAATACTTCTTCAAGTCTCGGTCTCGTTTCGAGATCAATTATATTATAGTAGCATTATATATGTTCTTATAACAATGATACTAGTGAAATAGTCATTTAAAAAACGATATAAATGACCATAAAAAGAGAATTTCTTAAATTTAGAAATTCTTATAGTAGCGGAATTCCACTTCACATGTCGAAAACCGTAAATTGCTACCCTGTTCTCAAAGAGAGACACTTTATCACAACTATACTATATAGAATTTTGTGATATTGTGATCTTTATAAATTTATAATGGGTTTTTACGTTTAATTATTGAAAGTAACTAAAATCCAAAAATTTTTAGTTTTTGGTTCAATAATTAATAACTAATAGACTGTAACAACTAAAAACATCGTAATATCATATTCTTATATAGTATAGATACGGTAAAGTCTCCAAGAGACGAAGTAATTGTGGTGATTTTTGTTTAAACATTTTCCGACTTAAAATAAACAAAAAATTGTTAAAAAAATTATAATAAAAATTTCTTAACATTTTCTTCTTTAATAGCTTCGATGGCTTGCTAATTAAAGAAGGTACGTGTTTTATAGAACAATATTTTTGTATTGATTTTGTTTGTATTTGAAAATAATGGACGATATAAAATTTTTAACTCTATGTGTATACTAAAAATAATACATATACATACGGACAAGATTTTCAACAAACAAAACACAAAGTAGAATTTAGCTTAGGATTTTAAATAGATTATCAATAAAGCTAATTCAACTATTACGCTTAAAAAATAACGAACTGTTCTAATAACAAAGTAAAATTTTAAATTTCTAAACATACATTATAAGCATATTTTTAGATTTTATTTCAACCTATATAACAAACCTAAAAATATTACAGAAAATTTAATCTAATATTTTATAATTTCATTTTTCAAGTTACTTTTATAGCACGAATGCATACATAATAAGCATTTCTTTGAAGTTTCATTTAACATGCTTCTTAGTTTTGTATTAATTAACCCTGCTTGTGAAAATAAACGCTCTACTGTATAGACAAAAGATCTTTTGCCATTTTGGCTAAATTTGGAAATTGTTTATCGTGTGCTTTCCACCATTCTAAAATATCTGTATCCTTTGGAGCGCGCTTTAATTGTAAATATTGTATTATTTCTTTTCTCCAATTTTCGTAATCACTTTTTTTTTTTCAAATAGTGATGTATAATCGATGTCATAGTTATCATCGCTTGAGGAACTTGATATTACTGGTGATTCAGCAGGCACAATATAATATTTATCCCTGTACATTTTCTCAAAAAAGGTTATAGATTGTTCTTTCAGGTGGAAAATTGAACAAGTAGATATTTGTTTAATAAATAAATTTACTTTTAAAATCTACTCCACTTAAAATTTATAGTTAATTTACCAAAGAACAAAAATAATTGATTCACAAGTAGTATTATGAACCATAGCCGCCTTTGTGCAAGCACAACGTGCAGACCCCTAAGAACGGTCCTGGTTAAGAAAGTAAATACGCATCAAAGTAATAAAAGTTTGGTTCAAAATAGCAAAGTTTACCGAATACCTAAGTTTGTTTTACTTGGCCATCGATCGTTTTCTACCTATTGAATTATAACGTCTGTCCCTAGAATGCCCAGCACGTTGCTTGCATGAGTTCGGCAGCATTATACAGTGTGTCCTTATTTTGTGTTTAGTATATCTTATTCCATTTGTATATCTTTCGAAATGTCAAATAATTATTGTTCTGTGGATGGTTGTTTAAGTAACTCTAGTGATGTGTGGCCTTTCTGTTGATATCCAAAGAACAATTCCATCTGTTGGCAACATCATTTCGAATTATAGATTTTTGGAATCATTTTTTTATATAAATATATCTACATTTCTTCTACTTTACTGAAATGTTCACACATTGGTTTTTTTTACATTAAATTTTTAAGATTGGAAAAACTCTGGGTTTCGAACGTAGGCTTCCATGTACTTTTGTCTAAAAACATCTCGGCGAACAATTATTATTTTTAAAATTTTGTTTTCGAGGTCACCGAGATTTTCGAGACCGATACCGAGACTAAGTAGGTCTCGGTCTCGGTGTCGAAGCATCGAAACCGATACCAAGACCGTAAACATTTTCCGAGACTGATTCAGTCTCGGTCTCGCGAACCCCTAGCGGTAACCCTCGACTCGCGAACGGAAACGAGACGCGGCGTTTCCAAATTTCTAATCACTAAATATTAGAAGAGATCTTTTAGTTAAAAGAGGAATATTGAATTTGGCTGTTAATCTTTGAGGTTGAAATTTGATACAGGTTAGCTTGAAATAAAGTTTCTAGGAGTAAGCATATGATTGAATAGAAAACAAACTTATTTCTACAAAAACCTAAATAACTAAATCAAAGAAACAACGCTAAATATTAATTTAATCAAAAAGCTGTTTTAAACCTATTAACTTATTCAGGAAGAGTTATTTATTAACACATATAGAGAAAAAGGTCGGGTAAAAAATACGTTTTTTTAATAAAATACCTACCCTGTATATTGTTTATTTTTATGAAACGCCATTCTCTACTGATTTCAAAAATATATATTTTGATTATATTGGTGCAAAGCGTTTATTAATTATTTTAGTTTAACTGTAACATTATTTGTCATATAAGTCTAAGGTAATATTATAATATAATGCAAGCTTCTTACAGTTAAACCAAAATAATTAAAAAACGGGTTGCGCCAAGTAGTCAAACTGTATATTTTTGAATTCAGAAAAAAAGGACATTCATACATTTTGAAAAAATACACCAAAAAACCCAATTTATTTTATACTTAGCGTTCTCGAGTTCCAGAGATTCATGCTACAGCATTCTTAACATGTTCTGTAACCACAGCAGTCCTAGAGTTTGAATGCAAGAACATTTTTAACCGTGTATCTAGTCCCGTCATAAAAAGACACTAGACTTGATATTGGAACGTATCCGTTCAGACAAAAAAAAAACATTGAACGTTGTTCCCAGGAAAAGAAATGAAAACTAATTTATTAAATAATTATTTTAAGTTGTCTTTGCTAATATACACTAATATTGTGCACTGCTAAAACTCTCAGTAAAATCGGCTTAGCTTCCAATTTACATGCTGATGGAATGCTTAGATAAATAATTTATTCCCAATCTTAGATTTTATTACACAGTTAACAATGAGAATAATGAGATAAGAAGATATATCAGTTGGTGATAAGTAAAAACTTTAAAATATATTTATTTTAATTTTGATCTGTCTGTAAAAGTAATTGTCACTTTTTTAAATTAGGTAATCAAAAAGAAGCTAAATAATTTCTTCTTACTAAACACATCGTAAATAAGACAAGCGGGTTTTTCATAATCAACAAAATTTGCTCGCTGCCGTTTCCAGAGGTAAATATAGGTTAATAAATATATACATTCGGGGATAGCCGCAAATTATCTTTGACAAATGTCTGCGGTCGCTACTCTCGTCTGTCGGATTCCTCAACACACTTGGCAACATTGCGCGTTAACTTCCGCATCTATTTAGGTGGCCCTGAAAGTGTCTTATTCGATCTAATGCGTAACTCTAAATTGATCTATTCAGAAAGGTCCTGCTATACGTGGTCAACTCATAAAATAATAAAAAAAACCATTTTACCAAAATTGTCTATTTAAAAGAGAATGAGATACTAAACTAAAACAGTGGACTAAATAAAAACCGTATTTATTCTAGTTTCCAAGATATTCTAGGATTTCGCAGAGTTCCAATCAGAAAACTTCAAAGAACATGCTTATAATAAGTTCCCTTATTCGTGTGCTTTTTTCTTGCCCATAATACTGTACTTTCGAAACAGTTCTGGTTTAATAAGATAAGGTTTAACTCTAGCTTACCTTGTCAAACTGAGAATCATTTTTTCTTCATAAGTTAAATCCCCTTCTTTAGAAGCCGCTAGTTGGCAAATGAAACTTCTGGCACAACTCGCAGGATCTCGTTTTATGACTGTTTCCCAATCTATGTAATGTTCTTTCTTTGACTGACCTATTGACCTCTTAAACACTTTGATATCTGGCTCTAAAATGTTTCATAATTTTGTCAAAACTCAAAAATTAACAAATAAAATATTAATAATTTAATTTAGTAATTTTTTTTTCTTCGAACATTAACAACGGTTTTATATTTGATATTTATTATTTAACTTTAGAGTTTATACAAATTCAATACGATGTGAGAAGATTTAGGAAGGCCAGAGTATGTACAGGGTGTCCGGATTTGGTTGCGAAAGCAGGGTATCTCGCTTATTTTTAAAGATAGAACCTTGCGGTTTTCACGAACCTGAGCTAATTTTTTGTGAAACTCATGAAGCCGTAAACAAAATTTTCATAGCCTTCCTCGTTTTTGAGATATAGGCCGAAATAGAAAATTTTGCATTTTGGGACCCCCCTCGTATCTCGGTTATCCTTTAACTTAACGCAAAGGGAAAAATTGCTGCTTATGCAGTTTTTTACGCTGAATCCAGTGGTGTAGTCATATTTTTCATTTGAGTTGTTATTTTTCAGATATGACCCAAAGTTGTGTTTTTTTAAATGGGACACCCTGTATATTTGTCCAGAAATTCATTTGTCCTTTTAAAAGCTTAACAAACAACAACAAAAATCCTAATTTTTATAATTATCATCTCAAATTTTGCAGAAGGCCATGCAAAACAATGCTGCCTTTTATTTAAAGTCGTTAACAATATCTACATCCTAACAATAAATCAAAATAAATATGTAATTAAATCTATTTATCAAAATATGTATTGATAATTTCGCATCAAAAAAATACCACCTACCTAGATTTATGTAACACAAGAACAAAACAGTAATAACTTATTACGTAACAAGCCTTTCAGCAAAAATCAACTGTCGTATAAGAACTACAGTAACCAAGGAAATCAAAAAAACTGTTCAAACTGATTTCAATTTTGTTCTATGCATGCTTCGCACAATTTTCGTATTCGTTTTAGGGAATTAAGCAAAATAACGGGATGATTTTGTAAATAGCGAAAATTTTCTCTTATTGCATTTCCTAAATCTTGGACATTATCATAGTGGTCTTTGTAAATTCTATTTTCCAGATATCCCCATAGAAAGAAATCTAAAATCGACAAATCTGGGGACCTAGGGAGCCATCTTATAGGTCCATTTGTTCTGATCCATTGATTGGTAAAATTATTGTCCAGAAATAATCTCGTCATTCCAGAATTGTGTGCAGGAGCACCGTCCGGTTGAAAATAAATTTCGTTAATTTGCGCTAGAGGAACATCGTCAAGTGATTCAGGTATAGCTGCCTCTAAAATTTCTATATAGTGATTGGCTGTAAAAATATATAAAATTTTATATGTGTTCCTAATATGAAGCAGGACACATTTAGACCAAACCTGCCCTGCTGTCTTCTGGGAAATATTTGGTGTTGATTTTCCTGGGACCAGAATCTACTAATGTGCCTATTGAGTATACGAGAATTACTGAAATGTGCTTCGTCTGACCATATAACCTTCCTTTCAAAATCTCTAACCATATCGCATCTTTCTCGAAACCAATTGCAGAAGACTACCCGACGCTCTGCATCCCCTGGCTGTAAGTGCTGCACGAGCCTAAATTTGTATGTGTTGTATTTGTGCTTTTTTAGAATTTCTTGAACTCTAGTTTTTGGAATCCCTATGCTCTTTTCACTGGCCCTACAAGAGTTTGTAGGGTAAGCTTCTGCATTAGCCAAAACCGTAATTTCCTCAGCCTCCCGATTTTCTTTATTATATGTTTTCGTACGAGGTTTGGTAAATGATCCGTGATTAACTAAATTCTTTTTTATCCGATAAAAAGTGGATATATTAGGTTGCCTCCTTTCTGGATATCTAAATAAAAATTAAGCAATAGTATTTCAACATACCTAAAAATTAACTATTTACCTGTTAAAATACATCTCAGAAGCCGCTTCAACATTTTCATTACTTAATATAAAACAAGCTAACATATCGTACTTTTCATAATGTTCGAAAGTTTGGTTTTGTTCAATAATAATACAAATATATTTTTACACAATAAATAAATACAAAAACTAGCGCTATATTTTATATACGCGTACAAAATTGGGAAATGTCATTTGTTTCCAAGAAAACAAAAGAAAACGACATCGTTTTGCATGGCCTACTGCAAAATTTGGGTTGATAATTATAAAAATTAGGATTTTTATTGTTGTTTATTAAAATAGACCCATACTATTATATATTTTTGAGAAACTTTTAAAAGGACAAATATACAGGGTGTCCCATTTAAAAAAAACACAACTTTGGGTCATATCTAAAAAATAACAACTCAAACGAAAAATATGAGTACGCCAGTGGGTCCAGCGTAAAAAACTGCATAAGCAGCAATTTTTCCCTTTGCGTTAAGTTAAAGGATAACCGAGATACGAGGGGGGTCCCAAAATGCAAAATTTTCTGTTTCGCCCTGTATCTCATAAACGAAGAAAATTTATGATATGAAAATTAGGTTTACGGCTTCATGAGTTTCACAAAAAATTAGCTCAGGTTCGTAAAAACTGCAAAGTTCTATCTTTAAAAATAAGCGAGATACGCTGCTTTTGCAACCAAATCCGGACACTGTACAAGTCAAATTACGGCTTTAATATGGCTCTAATGATGGTTTTATTAACGAAACTGGTACTAACTCAACGGCATAGTTCTACCTAGCAGTATAGAAAAAGTCACCTGTTGCAATGTAAGTGCAGAACCCTATCACTGAGCCACGAGGCTCACACCGAAAATTTAATGAAACTTGTTTATATTCCGCCGAATGACGTATCTCAACCAATAGACCGTGCGGAAGCATGGGTTGTCCTGATAAAAATGGCTAGGTTAGATACTTCTGAAATTAAGCGGCAAGGGCGGTTTAAATGGGAAGGGTGGGGAAGGGGAGGTGACATCTTGTTCCAATCCCAAGAAACTGCATATCAATAAAATTTCTTATTAGATTAGGAAAAAAATTATATCTACTATTTACATCTAAGAGTCTGCCTTGTTCCGGGGCACCATATGGAGCAATGAAGATGCATTTTTCAAGATATAATGAATCAACCTCTCTGAAGGCAAAAAGCTTTCGAGCATATTCAAATATAGGTAAACGATAGCACACATGTTCCTTTACTACCTGTGACCTGTTTGCTATCGATGTAATCATCGACACTGATAGCCGATACCATTTTATTTCATACCGTTGTAAAGTTTTACTCCACCTCCATGGTCACCACCTGCGCTTCCAAATCCTCTTTCCCTTATTTGGTTAAAATCTTGAGCCAGTGTGTGCACCATCCAAAGGCCTGCCAACCCCAGTCCAGCTAAGATTACCAGCTTTACGAAACTGGCTGATTTTGCGAGACCTACTGCAGCACCAAAGACCATTATCTGTATCCAACGGCTCATCTAGAAAAAATAATAATAAAAAAAATTAGAGCGGGTTGGTTGGCTGAACGTGTAAAGTTTTAAATACCTAAAGTTTAGTGTGGTACCTGTATATGACCTTTGTTAAGTCGTGTGGTCCCTTTTTAACCTACTTCAATTCAATGTACTTTTTTGTATGGTGTCCCATTTTGGGTACTTTTGCGGGGTATCTCCGTTATTTTTATAGATAGAAAGTTGAGGCTTTCGCGACAGGTGCTACTTGCTACAATATTTTCATGGCCCTTTTAGTTTTTGAGATAAAGGGCTAAATTGAAAATGTTGCATTTTGAGGCACCCCTCATATCTCAAGTATCAGATCACTTATCGAAAATGTGAAAACTGTTTCTTATATAACCTTTCCCGTAGAACTCAATACCGGAATTAGTATACAGGGTCAGGTCAAATAGTTATCGGACCCTACTTTGTTTTTTAAATTGAACACTCTGTATATTTATATACATATATATAAATTTGTCTTTTTTACCTTTTCAAAAATATATAATAGTATGCACTTTTTCTCATAAACATGCAAATAAATAACAATTTTCTGAAATTAAATGCATAATTAATAGTAGGCTATTGTTTATGACAACAAACAAAAATAAATGTCAAATATTTGTCTATCTTATCGGTTTTTGGTTTATAAAGCAGTTTATAAACGTTCTTTTGGCATTTTTATTTAATTGATATTTATCAATTTCTTCGAATAATGGCAGCGTATGAAAATTATGAAAAATATGATATGCTGGTATGTTTTGTACAGAGTAACGAAAATTCTAAAGAAGCCTCTGCAAAGGTAAGTAAGCTATTATGGCTATGAAAATCTGTATTATCGTTATAAGTTTTTGCTTGTTAGATATCCAAAAAGAAGGCAACCGTTTTTGGGATATTTGTTCGCTTAAAAGCAAATTTAGTTGAGTAGGCCGGATCATTTGTTCACCCGCGTCCTAAAACATACAACAAAGAGAACAGGGAAAGAAAAGAGATAGATGTCTTGGGATATATAGAAGCAACACCTTCGCCATCATGTAGAAAAATTGGGGTGCCAAAAACTGACGATCAGAGGATCTTGAAGAAGTATAAGTATCATCCATACAAATTTAATATGGGGGAGTGTAAGGCAAAATGACATGGCAGGCAAAATGACATACGACCGTATTTCACGGCGAATCCGAATCTCTCGAAAGGATCAGTAGTGCCGGTCATCAATTTTTGTTTGCTGAAACTGTCGATATCGACTTTAAAGATTAAGGTATGTGTTTCCTTATGTGTGTTTTTTTTGTGAAATATATTTTTAAATCATTTCGTTTAAAGGTAGTATTATAATCAGTATACTGTTGTGTTTATTATACTAAAGTGAATTTGCAAAAGTATTTAGTTTAAATATTTTTAAACAAAAAAATTCAAAAAATAGTACCCAAAGGCAAAACGACACAGGCCTGCGAAAGGCAAAATAACATACTCTGTCATTTTGCCTTTTGATGCATCTAGGGATTTTTTATGTTTTTATTTATTATTTTTGGATGGTGTCTAACTACAACAGAAAGACTGATCGCCAATCGTGGTCAACAGCCGATATGCAAAAAGCAATTGAGGCGATGAGAGAAAACAGAATGGGGGTGGTTAAGAGCCTCCAAGGTATTCAATGTTCCTCAAGCAAAGAGAGAGACATCAGAATAAGAATATTCACGCTCGAGAAGGCAAAAAAGAACTTAGGAAGATTTAAGAGGTTCTTGAGCAATGAAATGGAAAAAGCTTTATTAGAACACATCCTTGACTTAGAGTCAAAATTCTTTGGTTTGACGCAAATCGAACTTCGCACTGTTGCATACGAGCTTGCTGAACGCAGTGGTACGCCGCACCAATTCAATAAAGACAAAAAAATGGCTAGCAGAGGATGGTTCCGCGCCTTTATATCAAGAAACCCAACTGTATCCCTACGAGTCCAGAGGCAACGTCAGCAGCGCGAGCCCGAGCATTCAAGAAAGAAAATGTAGCAAATTTTTTTCATAAGTTGGAACAAACAATCCAGAAAGAAAATATTAATCCGACTATGATATACAATATGGATGAGACGGGTATAACCAATGTCCAAAAAACACAAAAAATTATTGCTCAAAGGGAAAAGAAACAAGTGGGTTCGGTAACAAGCGGAGAACGGGGATTCCATACCACAGCTGTCGTTTGTGTTAGTAGTACTGGTAACAACATTCCTCCAGCGCTTATTTTTCCGACCAAAAAGATGAATCGGATATTATACGATAGAGCATCACCAGGAACACTTAAATTATGTAATAAACCAGCCTATATGATAAAACCACTATTTTTTAAATGGATTAAGTACTTTGTGGAAAACGTAAGAACAATTGCCGACAACAAAGCCCTCCTGATTTTGGATGGACATGCAAGCCACAAAGATTACAGTGCCTTACAGTTTGCAAAAGACAACAATGTAGTGGTTTTTGTTTGCCATCACATTGCACCCACAGACTACAACCGTTAGATGTGTCATTTTTTGGTCCACTAGGTACCTACTATGATCAAGGAGTAACCAGTTGGTTGAAGGCTAATCCGGGAAGGACTGTTTCAATGTTCCACGTTTCTTCATTGTTTGAAAAGGCTTACAATAAAGCAGCCACTGTTGGGAATGCCGTTAGTGGATTTAGAGCTACAGGTATTTGTCCGCTAAATCCAAACATTTTTCCAGACCACCTCTTCGCACCCAGTTTGGTTACATCAGTCGAAGAAATAAACGGCGATGAGAATGATGGCAACATTAGAAATACTCAACCGGGGTGCTCGAAGGATACTGACTCTCCCAGCAAACCTGGTATTGACAATGACCCCGAAGTAAGAAATACATCGATAAATGATATTTTAGAAGAAATACACCCCAAACCTGTTTCCAAGAAAGCTGTCAAAAATTCAAGGAAGAATTCTACAACTGTTTTAACTATTTCGCCTTTTGTAAACGAATTAAAGGAAGCTGAGATTAAAGGAGAGAAGGAAGAAGGATTAAAGGAGAAAGAAGCTAGAAAAAGTAACAGAGCGCGATTACCAAGGCAAGTGTTTGATTATCCAGATGACGAGCCTGAACCTTTCGTAAGTGGATCTGACGACGACGATGATGCAGCGGGCCTCTATTGTAACGAGCTTTACAGTAGATCCAGGTCCAACATACTGATTGTGCCGATGTATCTAGAAAGGTGAAGTAGTTTATTTGTGATGCATGCAAAGACTAAAGTAAGCTAAATTTTCTTACTCTTATTAAACACACTTGTGTTTTCTAACAAGCATTATTTTATTTTTTGTGAGTTTATTTTGTTTTTGTCTATTTTTTTTTAAGATTATTAAATCTTAAACTAAACCAACTAACAATTATTTATAACTTTGTCCAAAGAATTGTACCAAAATCATTTTGTTCTTTTTGAGTATATTTGTTGTTTTTTATTATTTTTACCTAAATAAACTATTTTGGTTAGTTAAATGTTTGTTAAACTTTACATGTATGCAATACATTTTTGTAACAAATATATTGTGTTGTTATTTTTACCAATAAATGTAATTTTTAGAGTGTATGTCATTTTGCCTACACGTGTATCTCGTTTTGCCTACACTCCGGTAGGCAAAATGACACTTTCAGGCTTATAATTCCAATGCTCAATTATTAGTATAAATGTAAATTTTGAGCTATAAACTATTTTGAACAAACTCTAAGGGACTAAAGACATTTCCGGTACGAAATTCGATGCTAACGATTTATTTGGCAGACTTGTTATCTGGTCAGACGTTTTTTTTAAGTACGGGAATTTTTAATCATCACAATACCAGGCACTGGCATAGGGAAAATCAGCAACTAATGTTTGAAAGAGCACAACAAGGACGGTTTGGGATTGGGGTGTCATGTTTTATTTTGGACAGATATAGTTTATAGGATTTTTGAAGGAGGTCTTAAAGCAAGTCACAACTCTAGGCTCTTAAGGAAATTTCTTGATAATAACTTTCCTCAAAGATGGATAAGTACCCACGGACCTGTTAGATGGGCTCCACGATGTCCAGATCTGTCAATGTTAGATTTTTTTATGGGGCTATATACAAAATATATAAAACACGATATGACGGCATAGCAGAATTACGAGAGGCAATTTATTTAGTTTAGTTAATGGTTCTTTTTAACGCTATTCAAAGAATTACAAAAATGTGCCAATTTTGCATTAGGGAAAATGGCAGTCCATTTAAACATGACTTTTAAAAATTTGTTTTTTCCTTTTTGTGATTATTATATTGTTACTTTATGCTAAAAAACTGTTGTTACAAACTTACTGTTGTTAAAAAACTCTATGGGTATTTTTAAATAAGAAGATGAGGATACCTATATGCAAGATATCTAATTCTTCGTTAGCATATTGGTAACTTTTAATTGTTTATTATTATTGTTATTCATAATTAATAATAATAAAATTGTCATTTATTTGCGTGTTTCTGAAAAGTGCATACTATTATATATTTTTGAAAAGGTAAAAAAAAGACCAATTTTATAGTCTATAAATATACCGGTTATTCCATTTAAAAAAATAAAGTAGGGTCCGATAACTTTTTGACCTGACCCTGTATACTAATTCCGAAGGCGGAATTGAGTTCTACGGGAAAAGTTATATAAGAAACAGTTTTCACATTTTCGATAAGTTATCTGATAGTTGAGATACGAGGGGTGTAACATTTTCAATTTATATCTTAAAAACTGAAAAGGCTATGATAATTTTGTTACGAAAAAGTAGAATATGTCGCGAAAACTGCAACTTTCTATCTATAAAAATAACGGAGATACCCAGCAAAAGTACCCAAAATGGGACACCCTGTACAATTTGGATGAAATTTTCAGGGATATTACCGAAGTGGTTCCATAGCAAGCATATTTCTAAAATATAAAAATGAAATAATGGAGTTCCATTGGTTCGGAGACCATAATTTGTGTTCCTTTGCCCACATTAGTCTATTTTTTTTTTCTGAATATTTTTTGTCAGTAAGAGCTTCTCTTTTGCCCATAAAATATTTTATGAAAAACGAATAAAAAGAAAAATAATTTAAACTTACTGTGTAAGTTTTAAGTCAATGTTTTTTGGCAGCTTTATGACAAGATGCTCTTAAATAAAATTTTTGTATTGCCCGATTCCATAATATTTTCAATTTGTTATAATTAGAACGCCGGTCTTGCTTGACAATCCTTTTTATATCTCTGTTGTCTGGTGAAAAACCTAGTGAGTATAATTATTTTGACATTCATTCTAAGGAGTTTAGAATTGATATAAGTACTATACAAGCCCTTGAGGTAAGTAGGTAAACGTTTCAAGTAAAACTTCTAACTTCTTTTTAACATAACCTATATCTTTCTACTTACCTTACGAAGCTAGAATATAATCGAAGGATAAAGTTTCACACTTTAAAGGATGTTCGAGAAAATCAGAAAAATTAAGGCAATGATTTTATCTACATACCTAATCTATACTAATATATAAAATCCTTAGTTAACACACTGACTGACTGACTCATTCACTGAAGATACTGCTCAAACCGCTTGACGTAAAAAGCTAAATTTTTGCATACGGGTTGTTTTGAGGTGTGTAAAGAAGGGATTTATCAAAACCCAATTTGTAAGGGGGTGAAACTTTATATATAACATATACCTAAATTCAATTGGTTTATGACTCTAATCCGTTTAAAAATTATTAACCCCCGCATTCACTAAGAAGGTATAAAAATTCGAGCAGATCTAATTACAATTAAAACTGTTAGTTCGTAAGTTGTGTCTTGCTTATGTCACTATTATTTTGTAATTGTAACACTTACAAAAAATAATTGATCAACCGTTGCACTTGTCATTTTAAACCTCCAACTATCAAGTTAAACCTGGTCTAAATTTAAACCTCTTTAGTAAATACACGTGTAAGATTTTTAAATTTTGAGGGACTGTAAAATCCATAGCGCTCAACTTATAGCAAAACGAATTGCACATCTCAGTTTTCATGGTCTTGTTCCAGTGTAATAGAAAAATAATATCTTCTATAATTTCGAAAAAAAAAACAAATTTCTTTAATTTTTGGTATCGCCCACATATGCCATCTGAGAGACCAAAAAACTAAAATAGGAATGTGCAATCCCTTTTGCAATGTTTGATTTATAGCATAAACTACAGCCATTCAAAATCTGAAAATCTCAATTTTCAAACTTAAATAGTTTAAGAACAGTCAGTTATTGAATTTAGGCATACGGTATATTAGATAAAAATGCTTAGATTTACCAAAGGATTCAAAATATCATGTCAAATATGGGGCGTTCCATTAAAAAAAAAACTTTTTGCCCCCCAAATTGCAGCCGTCATTGTGAATTTTTTGTATTCCAAAATGTCATATTTTTTGATGCTTTGGGAATTGTGTATATATATAAATATCCAGGTCAACATTCCGATTCTTTAGCATATTGAAAAGTAAGACAAGAAACAAACTTGCTAAAGGATAAAGGAAGCTAGCAAAAGCGTAAAAGCGTGGCTAAAATGATTGGCGTTTTTGCTTCCTAATACTAATATTTATTTAATTTTTTTTTGTTAACATATTTATTTAAGCATACAATTCGTATATTTATTAATTATCTCCAAGCAAGTGTCGTTTTTTTTCGTTTTATGCATAATGTAATTAAAATTTCACATAAGCATCCAGCTGTATCAAAACACTCACTGTTTATTATTTATCTACTAATCCCGTTATTACAGTGATTAACTTGTCTTGAACTTCCTATACATAACTCTTACGCACGAATAAGAAAGTGCAAGTGCAGAAAATAATTACAAAAAACTGTATCATGTAAAACAGTCTCATTTAAACGTTCCCGGAAGAAAGTGAGAGGTAAACGCTTAAGAGGTAACCGTTTGCCTTGTGCACGAAAACATGTTACATTTAGGCCCTCAACTTTAACTAGCGACAGGGCCGTCTCTAGCCCCTTTGGCGCCAAAAATTAAAATAACTAAAAAAAATTATTTAAAAACTCAAATAAAAAATTTTAAACATATAATTCGAAATAGGCATAAAATAAACGTATACACTTATTTATATAGAAACTTCATAAGTATATTAGAAGACCAAGAAATTTCATTTGTGGTGACTAAACTATTAAAATTTTGCATCTTTCCTTTTCACTTTTCAAATGGGGTATTTTTCTGTTTATTGTAATAATTATTTTCCTAGCCACGTTTTAGCTTGAATATTTATCAAAGTTTTACAATTTTTCGGTTTTTTGAGACCAAATAGTCTAGTTTAGTTCGGGTCCTGATGTTTTTGGTTGAGCATCAAATCCGTTTACGCTTTTTTTCGTTCGGAAAAAGGATATTTTGGGGTGCTTATAGCTCGAACTGGGTGCGTCCTAGTGAAGTTTTGCAAGGCATTTTTCATTGGAAATATAGAGGAGAATAAAAACCCGAATCTCTGTCGAAAAAATGACCGAAAATTAGAAATTTTTAAGAAAAACTGAAATTTTTCGAAAAACAATTTTTTTGAGACATTTTGTTTTTTATAGAAAAAAGCTCAAAAATATACACAAATTGGAGTATCTGTGAAGGATTCTGAGTATATACAGGTGGTACAATTACTAGATAAAATTTGTAAAATTCCCAAAAATGGGTACCTTTGTCCTCATTATCCTGTATTACAAGAAAGACAATACACCTTGGGCGTGGGGTATTTTTTTTTATGAAACTAGATATTCGTAGGTAGATTGTAACCAATTTTCAAAATTTTTGCGGTCATGGTTAAATTACTGCAATTTTTCAAAGTTGAAATTTTAATGTACAAATTTAACCTTACTGTGGGACTCACTGTAACCAGTAATCGGAATTATTTCCTGACAGAAGTATAGAGCTTTTATTTGGCTACAAAAACCTCTATAATATTTCCTTGTAGCTACTGGGGAAATAGGTGAAAATTCGATTTAAAGGAAAAAGTGCACGCTTGTGACTACAATTTCTAGGTGTTTCTGAGATGATCAATTATTTCAAAACATCTATTCATCCTTGACTTTCGTCGCTGTCAGAAGTGTAATTGAATAAATATTTAAGTAAAAATTATTTAATTTTAGAGACTCAAAAAGGATTTCTTGGGTATTTTTAAAATTGGCAGCATAAAATTTGAATGTTTTTAAGTAGGTAGCTACAATTTGAAGGATAATACTTTCCCCAATTTTATAAAATATCTCTAAGAAAATTAGCTGTCAATCTCGATTGAATGCATTACATCGATATTCCTTCAATAAACGTGCTATTCGATTATCATTTTAGGATCAGTTAGAACAGCAAAATACTTGCATCTAATTGGATACGAGAGAGATGTATTTTTTAGTATATATAGTCCGGTATGTTTGTATATTTTGTGAGGTTTTTTAGGATACAGGCATAGATTTTCTAGATTTTTTTATGCTGGTATATGTTTAGCGTAGGAAATGTGATGAAGTTCAGTATTATATTGTTCGGAAAAGTAGTAAAGTTTATATTATTTTATACAAGGTAGGTAGGAAATTTTTTTAGAAATTGTGTTTTTTCTTAGTGATACTTTTCGGTACAAGACATTAATTAAAGCAGTCGCAAATAAATAGAATTTTTGGTTACTATTATTATTATTAAACAATAACTTTTTAACCATTATCATTTTATTTTAATACTAATAGCTGCCAAAATGGTTTCGTTCGCCACCATTTTTGTACCAGTAGGATCAGCCACCGTTTATTATACAAAACATAGAAAAACACGTTCTGCGCCACACGTATAGGAATGCTGCACAATGCAAGCACCCAAAATCCACAATTTTAGTACCAGTTAGTTTGGATTAACAAGCGATTTTTTTACTTACAATCTGACAGTTGACTTCAACTCTTTCTACGTATTGTATTAATGGACGTTTATTAATTAAATGAGGTCGAAAGTAAGTGTGTACACAAACACAAAAGACCCTTTTTGCGACCTAACGCTCGCATTTGTTTTGTGTAATTGTATGTTCATTGTATATGCCTAAAAATTAAAATTTTGTAACCAATAATTCAGATTTTTTTGCGAGCCAACTAAATTCTTGTATATAGTTGAATGCAAAAAAATAGGTTTTGCTCAAGAAATAAAAATAAGTTGAAATTTGTTCCCCGATTATTAATAAATGTATAAAGCTGGGAAAACATCAATTTAGGGATTGTCTTATAAATGCGTTAATTTAAAAATCTAAGATGTGTAGTGTCGGTATGAAGATGTTTTTATTTTTAATATAAAATGAACCAGTAAAGTAAGTAGAATCAAAGTTATCAAAGATAAGTGGGTAATTTTCGGAAAGAAAAGTGAAAGAAAACAGGACTACAATTAAAGGAACCTAGGGGAGCGGAGATAGAAGTTTAATAAGATTTTCGATGGGTGGTAAAAAAGCCTAAGGGAGATCGGTTATATGGGATGGTTCTTGAAAAATAGGTAGCTTTTTGATAAGCTTGGCTGATTGTATAGGCCTCTCCTGTTCTACCGAGAAGATCAATTTAATTGGTTCCTAACCTTTATATGTGAACATTTAAGTCTTCGATGAGAATGATTCGGAGAAAGGGAATATTCGCTTTAGAAAATATTTTTTTGCAGAGAGAAATATATATACATAAGAATGTTTCAGGAGCTTTCTGTCTCAGTGTCAAGTTGTCAGTTGTATAAGTTATGTTGTTCGTATTAATGTTGTGTAATAAATTGGATCATTGTCGGGATAGGAATTATGACATACACAATATTAAATAATAAACGAACTTCCTTGCTTTATTTATTAATAAACTTATATAAGCATTTGCAGTAGACAATAAAATGCATACGTACCCTACAAAACAAATTGGAGAAACGCAAGAATTTATTAAAGTAAATTACTAATTAATTTCTATTGTCTTCATTAACTAGGTTTCCGTAATATTTAGTGTAAACTATAGCAATTATTTATTTTTTTCTAAGTAAATCTCTCGAACCCATTTTTAATTCCAGAAATTTCCTAGACAGACAAAATGTAGCGTGCGCGAATTATTTCATTTTAGATGTGAAAACGATTTCATTACCAGGAGTGAAGGGATTTCGAAAGCAAGTCTCAAAGTAAGGAGATATTACTATAAAATTTGAAGAAAGTTAATATAACAAATCCTTTACGAAGAAATGTGATTTTTAACGAATTGCCTTAAAAATTACTCCCCAGAAAGGAAGAATTTGGTACATAACAAGTAATACAGAGATCAGAAAAATATAAAAAAAAAACAAATCATAGCAAAGTAAAACTTTTTATTTTTATTTTAGGCTATAGTTAAACTGAAAATTCCATAATAATTTCATGCAGTGAACTAACTAGATCAACACTTTTATTTTTCAGAAGTGGCTGTTAATGATTTTTTTTATTTACCAAATCATGGAGGAAGTGAAACAATACATTTGTCATTTCCCACTATCACAAATCATGGGAGGCAACTGCACCCTTTGCCCCTCTCCAATCGCTTCCTACGCGATTTTTTATTATTGCCCTCATAGCAGCAGATTACAATGAGTTTCATTTTCAAGGGACAATTTCTTCCAATTTTTGGAATTTTATTGCAATAAATATTGGCCATAAGATGTATTTACGATTTTAAAACTTTGTCAGTCGTTGATTATTTAATCCAAAGTTTTTGTTAATAATTAATATGTTTATAGAAAATAAACAACTGCCAAGCAACATTTGTTATTTGTAATTAATGTCAATTTACATTAATTTTAAAATCGAAAAATGTTCTAAACGTAGTAGTAATTTAAAAGAGAGATTTAAGCAGCTTGTTCGGGCACTTTTATTGAATATTTAAGTCAAATGCCTACGTTTCGATACTGATCAGTGTAATCATCAGGACCCTTTTCCTACGACTAGTAAACTTAATATTCCCCCTACGAGAATATTTTAAAATATAAAGACATATAACATCACTTAAGCAGATACAAACTGATATCAGTATCATCTGATACTGTATCAGATAAATTTGATACAGTATACTTATCTGCATAAGAGATTTTGTATCCATTTAATCTCAAATATTCTCGTATGCATAATATTAAGTTTAGCAGTGGTAAGAATCTGGCCCTGATGATGACACTGATCAGTGTCGCAACGTAGGCATTTCATTTAGATTACAAAGGTTATATCACAAAAGTGAGGACCCTAAGAGGTAACTTTTTTTTTAATTGAACACCGTATATATTTTTAACTTTTAATTTATAACTAAATTTGAAAACTCAAGTGGGCAAGTAGTCAGGGACAGACAGGAGATTCTAAAGGTCGTAAAAGACTTCTACTCAAAACTATATCATAGCGACGATCAACCAAAACGTAATAAAGATATTCCTCGAATCATAAATCAAGGATCAGAAGAAATGCCTGAGATCACCAGAGAAGAAATTGTTAAGTCCATGGCAGAAATGAAAAACAACAAAGCGCCAGGAGGAGATGATCTGGTTATTGAAGCAGTGAAGGAGGGTGGAGAATGTCTTTTGGAAGCCATAACAAGGCTATTTAACAAATGTCTTGTAGAATCTACAACACCCGAGGTATGGAATAACGCAGTTACGTTATTATACACAAAAAGGGAAACATCGCAGACCTGAAGAACTATAGACCCATTAGCTTACTTCCCCATCTCTACAAACTGTTCACGAAGATTCTCACCAGGCGGCTAACACCCAAGCTAGACCTCTACCAGCCCGTGGAGCAGGCTGGTTTTCGATCAGGGTACGGCACTAACGATCACCTGATGGTTATTAAAACCTTAATTGAGAAATCTGTGGAATACAATAGACCACTCCTGCTTGTTTTCGTCGATTACGAGAAAGCATTTGACTCCATAAAGCACACCGAAATGCTCAAAGCACTTGCCGAGTGTCAAATAGACTACAGATATGCCGCCGTAATACAACACATTTACGAGAACGCAACAGCGAGTGTCAGACTGCATGAAGAAACGGACAAATTTCGAGTAGCACGTGGGGTCCGTCAAGGTGATACAATCTCGCCAAAATTATTTACCACTCTAGTAGAATATATGTTCAAGAACATCGAACTGGATGGCACAGGCATTAATATTAACGGGGAATACCTCACCCACCTACGTTTCGCCGACGATATCGTGTTGATCTCGGACAGAAATACAGCTCAGGGAAGTCATAACGGCTTCACACAGGGTTTGCGTCAAAATCAACACTTCCAAAACGCAGTTCATGACAAATCTAGTTGTTAGCCGAAATATCTTGGTAGACGGAAACCAAATTTCCCAAGTCACATCCTACAAATACCTGAGGCATGAAATAAGAATTAGCAGAGATAATCAGATGTGCGAGATTGAAAGAAGAATTGGATTGGCGTGGGCTGCTTTTGGAAAACTAAAACATGTATTCAAGACTGATATCCCTGTATGCTTGAAGCGAACGGTGTTTGATCAATGCGTCCTACCGGTAATGACGTATGGCGGAGAGACCCTGACACTAACGAAAAGGTCAATAAATAAGGTTCGAGTGGCTCAAGAAGCCATGGAACGCTCCATTCTAGGAATCACGTTGAGAGACAGAGTACCAAATGAGCAAATACGCCGAAGAACAAGAGTGACAGACGCAGTTAGGCGAATAACTCATCTTAAGTGGAATTGGGCTGGACACGTAGCCAGAATGCCTAACGAAAAATGGACCAAGAAAATCATGGAATGGCGTCCTAGACAGGACGCGTTCAGAAACAGAGGGCGTCCCCCAGCCCATTGGACAGACGACATAAAGCGCATAACAACAAACTGGCTTCAGAGCGCTCAAGATCGAGATGGATGGAAGCTAATGAGAAAGGCCTATGTTCAGCAGTGGACGATACAGGCTGTTTGATGATGATGTTGATGATGATATAATTTTAAATATTTGGATCTCCCAAGAAATTCCCCAAATAGCACCATATATGGTTTTGCAATTTATTTCGCCGTTGCCAAATTATTCAAAAAATATCTAAATTTAAAAAAATCAGGGTCCTACATAACCTGTTACAACTTCTAACCTACAACGATTTCAATAAAGAAAAATCGTACCAAGAAGATAAATGTCTAACTAAGAGTTTAGATAACTGCATACGTAATAATTTATTACAGGGTGTTTGCTGCTAATATGCCAACTTGGCAAAATTAAAACTAATTTGTCTTTGATTTTTTAAATGGCATAATATCCTGTATCTAACTGTCCTATCGCCCTCTTTCACTTTTATTAAGGTGATCTTATTCATACAATTTTTATTTATTGTGTCCTTGAAAATGCATTAAAACATGTTTATGTAATTTTAATCTAGTTAGCCATGTTTTCTTTTTAAAGAAATATACCTCAAAATAATATTGTTGTTCTTTCAATTTATCTGCCAGTAGTAAAAATTATTGTTGTAAACATTTTATAAAATAACTTAGCTTCAGATTTAAACAATAATTTGATATATTTATATTAAGTAAATGCAGATAGTTAATTTAAAAAAAAAATCTAGTAAAACATGACAAATGAAAATGCCAATGATATAAAAAAGTTCTTTTAATTATAACCAACAACAAATAGTTGAAGAACAAGTTTAATTCAGTTTACACATTTAATTATTCCGAATACATATTAAAGTGATAATAATAAAAAAGAACGTCAGGTGAGACGCTAAATAGGGAAATATTATTTTATGCATTAACAAGTTTTATATTATAATAATAAAATAAAATCAAACAACTTAAATTACAAAAAAAAATAAATCCCTTAATACACATAACACTGCTTAAATGCAACACTAATACTTGTAAAACAATTTCTGATACCTAACTTCATGTCTTCCTTTGTATTTTATACACTTCTTCTTTAAAATACCCCTATATAGTCCATTTTTGTAAGATCTGGCGATCTAGCCGGCCACGACACAGGTCCACCTCTTCTAATTCAACGATTTGGCTATGTTTGGTTTAAAAATGTTCTGATAGGCCATATAGAATAGACTGGCGTACCTTCATGAAGAAATCATGTTTCGTTCAGCGTTTCATTTGGTATTTAATGTAATAACCCAGGTAAATGATTTTGTAAAAAATCTAAGTAAGCTAAGTGGATTTTCTGTTGTGTAGTAATGGAAATTATATCTGTTAACACTACCATTCTTATGTAACGTAGCCAAATAGCCCCAAATAAGGAAAATTTCTTTTTTCTCTTATTTTGTTTTGATTCCACATACAAAACTCCAGTCTTCTTTGATAGTCTTCGAGAAACAGTTCTTGGAGTAATTGACTATGATATGGGTGCATTTTATTAGCTTTACTTATTCGTTCGTTATCCAACATGCGGATTTTTGATGACTGCTAAAAGTACATATAAAGATATTCTTCAGTTTGAGAACGTTTTTCTCGATTATTTTTATTATATGCTACATGCCACACTACCAGATCTTTGGAAACGTTCCAGAAGCTTTCCGAATGCTCTTCTTTCAGGTTGGAGTCGTACAGAGATCATTTTTAATAAATTACAAGGAAATAATGAAAAACACATGAGTTTTTAATTATTTTGTATATATCATTTTAGAGTCAATATTCTAGCTAAGCGATTTCGATATTATCACTAGAATCTGTTAATCCAGTAGGCCGTGGTGACGTAACAAACAAATACAATTGCATTATAATTTCGTGTCATTGAACTGGTTTGTGTTGTCATGTTTAAAGTGTCTTAGATAATTATTTGTTGTGTATTATATCAGAGTTTTGGCGTTGTCTATTAAGTTTGAGTAAGTACTACTTATTTTAGTAAAAGTTGCAAATGAAATAAATATATACGGTGTTCAAAATGTTGTCAAAAGGTTACGTAATTTTTTTAAATATAAATTTAAATAAGTCAAGTTACGCAGGCTGCATATATAGGTCTTTGCCTGTGTTGGCTTCAAATATTTTTTGTTCAGTTAACTGCACTCAAAAGCTGTGTGATAAGTTAAAATTTAAGTGCCAGGAGTTGCAAGTAAATCTGAAACTGATATGTTTCAGGTATCATGTCATTCACTAGAATTTGGTCTCAACAAAAATCAGTAAGGGCTAAAAATGCTGCAGTATTGGAGTATGTTATTAATGATCTTAATATGAGGGAATGTCGGGATGCAGAATGTAGCAAAATAAAACAATTATATTAATAGTGCGGTGGCAAAAAAGAGGACAAAAGTTTTTTGAGGAAAGAGAAAATGAGTGGCTTAATACAAAAATCACACTTGAGAAAATTAATTCGCCTTTAACTAAACCCTCTTCAAGAAAAAAAGAGGCAGCCCACGCAAAGAATTTCAAGAACTTGGCGAAAAGAGTAAAAGACAAAAAATTTCATTTGCCATGCGTAAGAATCTAGAATCGTCTGAGCGTAGAGATGCTTCACGAATAGTCAAAGAAGTTTCCGAGTACTCCCCGAATAGGGCAACACAAATAAAAAACGCCTATCAATTACCAAGTATGCTACCAGTCAGATATACTCCAGAAAAAGCTTTGGCATTATATGTTGACGCACGATTAACAAAAAAATCATATTTATTGATGCAACAAGGAGCTAAAATTCGAAACGAGAATATTTATCCAAATTATAATATCCTTTTGGAAGCTAAGAAGAAATGTTTTCCTAGTGAAAATTGTATCTAAGTTTCTGACACAGCTGCGGAAGTGGAATTACAGCAACTTTTTGATCACTCAGCTAATAGGATTGTGGAAGTGCAAAAAAGCATTTTTGAAGAGCGCCTATTAAACTTTTCAAATATCACATTTTATTTCAAGTGGGGGTGTGATGGCAGTGGTGGACATTCTATGTACAAACAGAGATATTGTAAACAAGAAGACAGTTTGGCAAAGGACGATTCCAATTTATATTCAATGTGTCTTGTTCCATTACAAATGTCCACAGACTCGGGCCAAATCTTGTGGCAGAATCCGCGCCCATCATCAGTACGATATTGCAGATCCATTAAAATTCTATTTGAAAAGGAGACTGCTTAACTTTCTAAAAGAGAAATCCAAAACATGAAAAATCAAATCAAACGCTTTCAGCCAACTACAATTACGATTTTTAACAAAGAAATACTTATCAACCCTGATTTTAAGCTCACGATGATAGATGGGAAAATGTTTGATGTAATAAGCGGTTCTTCTACTCAAACATGTGGCATATGTGGTGCAACGCCAAAAATCATGAATGACCTTGAGAAAATTTCTAGCCTTGAGTCAGACCCTTCAATGTATGACTATGGCATTTCAAGTTTGCATGCGTGGATCAGGTATCTTGAGTGTGGTCTCGACATTTCGTATCGAATCCCTGTACAAAGATGGTAGATACGGGACCAGGATGAAAAGACACAAGTAAAGGAACGAAAGAAATATATGCAAAAACAAATTAAAGAACAAATGAATTTACTAGTCGACATTCCCAAAAAAGGACACGGCACAACCAATGATGGTAATACATAATGAAGATTTTTCCATAGTTATGCATTGGCCTCTACCATAACAGGGCTAAACGAAGATTTTTTGAAACATCTTTCTGTGATTTTAACAACAATCTCTTGTGGGTATACAATTAACATAGATGTATTTTCAAGTTACTGTAAAGAAACGGCACAAATGTTTATCAATCTGTACCCTTGGTACAAAATGCCTGCCTCCCTCCATCGCATATTAGTTCATGGTGCTGATATAGTTAAGGTTGCTGTTCTACCTATAGGAATGTTTTCCGAGGAAGCTCTTGAATCTCGCATAAGGAAGCGAAGATATCGAGAGCTTTATAGCAGAAAATTTTCTAGAGAGGATACAGTGAGAGACCTATTCACGTGCCTCCTGGTTTCGTCTGACCCTCTTATCTCGTCTTTGTCTAAACGTATTGGTACTCGTTCTACAAAGGCACTACTAAAAGCAGATGTGATTAACTTGCTTAAAGAACTAAATTTTGGCAATACGAGCGATTTTGATCTTGAAAATGGAAACAGTGATAGTGACTAGGAAATATAAGTAAGTAAATTTACAAAAACTATAAATTATTTTCCTTTTTCAACAATTTAAAATATATTAATATTTTTTTATGTAAGTTTTAAATAATTACCTAATAAGCTTTTTCAATTTATTTTTCAACAGATTAATATATGAATAATTTTAATATAAAATTTTTGTTACGTCTTATTTTCATCGTTCTTATGCCTACAAGCTAAAATAGAGTTTTTCGATATTTGTATTTGCTTCTTTATCTTTTATTTATCAAAGAAGTCAATAATATGTATTCTGAAATGTGTAGTTTGACAAAATTTTCAAAAAATTAAATGTGATATTTAGTTCTCCCTAGAATTAACAAAATGACCTCTGTGCGTCGGTCGCTCGGGACAGCTTTGCTGATACAATCTTTTCATTAATAGCATGTTCTTCTCACTAACTCCCAATACAAAAACCATATCAACCATCATAATGAAAAATTCAAATTCAATTTAAATTTGAAACTAAACTATATTACACAATGTTTACAACAATAATTTTTGCCACTGATAGAGTGATAGATAAATTGAAAGAACCTTTTTCAAACAATATTGCTTTGACGTATAATTTATTTTCTTTAATAAACATGGCTAACTAGATAGAAATTACACCAATATGTTTTAATGCATTTTCAACAACACAATTAATATATCGCAAAAACTATTAGAGATATGTATAAATCACCTTAATAAAAGTGAAAGAGGACTAATAAAGGAACACGATAAGATAGTTAGATACAGGGTGTGTCATTTAAAAAATCAAAGAAAAATTAGTTTCAATTTTGCCAAGTTGGCATACTTGCAGTAAGCATCCTGTATAAAATTATTAGGTATGCGATTATCTAAACTCTTAGTTAGAGATTTATCTTCTTCGGAACAATTTTTCTTTATTGAAATCATTGTAGGTTAGAAGTTATAGCAGGTTATGAGGGACCATGATTTTTTTAATTTAGATATTTTTTGAATAATTTGGCAACGTCGAAATAAAATGCTAAACCAAATATGGTGTTATATAAAAAAAATTCCAAAATTATAAAAAATGAGGGTGATATGGTACTATTGCGCCAACCTGTATGTCTATTATACATCTGCATGTACAAGCCGATGTAAAGAAATAATCAATTGTCCTAATTGCAGATATATTAACATTATTATGATATTGAAAGCCATGTACTCTCGAACATATTATTTGAAAGAATAAGTTGTTGGGCGAGTCGTATTAGCTAACGCCGCTGTTCCTGTTACAGCACGAAAGAGAAACGCAAGTGAAATTAATTTGTAAAGAAATTTTTTAAAAATCGGACGCAAAAGTGAACCAGCTCTTTTTTTGTCGTTTTATTAACGATAACAGCCGCTAGGCGATATTGCACCGATGAAATGCACCGCGTCATGGCCGTCTGGATTTATTTCATCTGATTTCTTATTAATTATCTGCCCATAAATCGCATTATTAAAATACTCAAATATTGCGCAAAAGTCGTAATGGGATTTTTAATAAAATAAATAATAATTTGCCAAGGAAAATTATTACTTATTCTATTAAAAATTCAATTATGACTTTTGCGCAATATTTGCGTATTTTAATAATGATGTTTTTTCAAATATTTTTAATGGGCGCCGTTTTGTTCCATAATATTAGATTCCTACTAATATTTTCCAGTTTCTATCTATGCCACACTTGATTTTTGAGTATAATTTAAAATAAATTCAATAAGTAATTTTTACATTGATAATAAACATTGATTTAATTCGTTCCAGTTTATCCCAATATTACAATTAATTTTTGTGCACAATTTAAAGTCGGTTGAATTAGAGTTTTTACGTTGATTTTTTTAAAAAAATTATTTGGCCGCCATTTTGTTCAGCCATCTTGAATTCGTATAACAACTTAAGCACTTTAACTCTATATCACACTTAAAGCTTGCACAAAATTTGAAATTATATCTAATAAGTAGTTTTTCAAGCTGATTTTTTAAATATTTTGTTAGGTCGCCATTTTGTTTGGTTATCTTATATTCATATCAAAATTTTATCAGTTCATTCCTATGTAAAACCTGATTTTTGTGCAAAATCTGAAGTAAATTGGATAATTAGCTTTTTTAATAACATTTTTTTAACGTTTCATTACCAAAATATTAACAGGTCATCTGCATATGACTCTCAATTTTTTACTGAAATTTAAAGACATTCTGATAAGTTGTTTTTTAAGCTATGCCGCGAACTGTTAGACAGACAGACAAACCGACGGAATTGATAAAACACATTTTTTTGCTTCTAGGGACTCTAAAACGTAAAGGCATGTGAAACCTGAGAGGGTTATTTTTCACGATTACAAACATTTTATTTGGTCGCTAAAAGACCATAAAAAAGACAATACGATTTTAAAAAATCGGTAAATTCCTTTACCCGGGACTTCCCTCGTAATGAATTATTACTTTTATTGGGAAGAGTGAAGTGTGATCCAAGTTAGTTCAGTACATAGTGACAGTATATATGTGTTACATAATATACTGTCTCTTCATTTTTATTGGGCGCCATTTTGTTTCATCAAATTGGATTCCTACCAATATGTTTACCATTTCCTTTCTACCTATGCCACATGACTTATGGGCATAATTTAAAATAAACTCAATAAGTATCCCATATTCACATTTAATTTTTCTGCAATTAATTGAACAAGTTTTCAATAGAATAGCGAAACTTCGACAATTTAAAAAAAACATTTTTTTTACTGGATCCTAACCCCAAATAATACACAACTCTAACATAGAAACAAGAAGATCGTTAACGAAAACCATTTCGAAACTTAATATCTGGGAAATATCTGCTGTCTGTAGGTAAAGACTGAAAATATGTGTTTCATGCAGGATGTAGAATTTATATATGTGTCCTGAGGATGCAACAATAAAGTTTCGAAACGTCGACAACTTAAAAAAGTCTTTTATTTTTTTACTGGATCCTAAGCCCAAATAGTTCACCACTCTAACATAAGGAATCACAAGAGGATCGTTAACGAAAACCATTTAGAAACTTAATATCTGGGAAATATGTCCGGACAAACGGAATATGTAAAGACTGATAATAATATGACTGAAGATGCAACAATAAAGTTGCGAAACGTCGACTATTTATACTGTATTATACTCTAGCATGACAACAAAAGGATTGACAAAAATCTTTTTTGGCTTTTTCGCAACTGAATAAGAATATTTAACTTTAAATTGATTTAAGCAAATATTTAATAAAATTACATATCTCAACATGTAGACTAGTCTGTCTACGGAATGTTTCGATACATAAAATAAACAATATTATTTAAGCAAGCATAAGAAATTATGTCATTTACCTTAAGTTTTTATATATTTTATATAAGGTTACTAGTTGAGCTCTATACCACAATTAGTTCATTAGTTTTTCAGGCTGAATTTTTAAATATTTTATTAAGCCGCCATCTTGTTCCGCCATGTTGGATTTGTACCAAAATATTACCACTTGATTCCAATATAATACTTGATGTTTTTTGTAAAATTTAAGATAAACTGGATAAGTAGTTTTTTAATAATATTTTTATTAAGATTTCACCAGGCCGCCATTTTGTCTGCCATATTGTATTTTTACCAAAATGTTACCGGGTTATCCCCATATAGCCCTTAATTTTTGACTAAAATTTGAAGTAAATCGGGTAAGTAGTCTTTAAGTTACGCCGCGAACTGACAGACAGACAGACGGACCGACGGAATTGATAAAACATATAGTTGAATTAAAGCACATAAGAAAAAAATGTGCCAATGGTAAGTAAAGTTTTTTGATACATTTTTTCGATTTTTTAATTTAAATATTTATTTAATTATGCCTAACTTTAAAAAACATTACTTAACTTTTGAAACTATTTTTAATATACTTTAATTTGACGGTCCCAAAAATTTTGATTTCTCACTCGACGCTAAAACCTAAAGATGTGTAAAACCTGAGAGGGTGATTTTTTTCACGTATAACAAACATTTTATTTGGCCGCCATTTTGTTCGGCCATCTTGAATTAGTACCACTATTTTACTACTTGATCCCTATACCGCAATTAGTTATGGCACACAATTTGAAATCAAACCATTGAGCAGTTTTTTCAGACTGAATTTTTAAATAATTTATTATGCCGCCATCTTGAATTCGTACCAAAATTTCACCACTTGATTTCAATATAATACTTGATGTTTTTGCAAAATTTGAGAAAAAATTGGATAAGCAGTTTATTAATAATAATTTTTTAACATTTCACTAGGCCGCCATTTTGTTTCGCCATATTGGATTTTTACCAAAATGTTACCATGTCATTCCCTTATGACCCTTAATTTTTGAGCAAAATTTGAAGCCAATCGGATAAGTAGTTTTGTAGCTACGCCGCGAACAGACAGACAGACGGACAGACAGACAGACAGACAGACCAACGGATTTGAGAAAACATGTTTTTCGTCATCTAGGGACCCTGAAACGTGAAGATCTGAAAAAATCTCGGAGAGTGATTTTTTCACGATTACAATTTTCCCTTTCACGAGGGAAGTAAAAAACAAAAATAAAACTTTGCCTCCCTGCATCATGGAAAATATTCGTTTTTGAACAAAAGTATACTTCAATTTTAATACTTAAAACTATTTAATACTTATTTCTGAGTTACTCTCTATGTAACATGATTATTGTTTGAATAAAATACAAAAAAAAACTGTTCTCGGAACTGTTCTTGAGTGAAGATTAAGAAGTAAAAGCCTTTCTCAGTGGTATCATATGCCGGTGGCTCAATAATTACTATTTGACGTTTGTTTTTTAGGTTGATTGTCAACACCACGTATGTTGCTGTGGAGTACATACCAAATTTGAATTAACTGTCCTTGATGATGGTACAAATTGGTGCCGAAACGTTGGATTTGTAACAAGAGTTTTTAAATTTGTCCAAGAAAGCTGTTACACTTGACACTAAAAACCTATCATAGATACAAAGAGTGTACAGTAAGGACTTTTTTCTCTCGAGATTAGCCGTTAGGTTGAAACCTCCCAGAGCCAGTTTTACTTACAACTAAAATATGAAATAATGATCTGTTCTTGTCCATTTGCCTTTAAAAGTCCAGAAAATCCAGTGAAGAAGACTGAAACACAGTTGGTTGTTGAAGACATTTTTCATCGTCTCCTCGCTCTTAAATTACTAAGAAAGTTTAGAAAAAAAAACCTGCAGAAGCAACGTCTATATACGCCAATCTTACGGGTACTAAGCAACAGTGGAGTCAATCTTCCGAAAATTTTCGTTAAAAATGAATTGCTTGTCCCCTCGTTTTTGCTATAAGTGTCGGGTTTTACAATTCTTATGGGTTTCTAACGAGGGCGCTCAACTTTTTAATAATATTTGGAATTAATATCAGTGGGTGATGATCTTTTTTATTTCCCTAGTAAATCGGTATTGTAATCGTTAAAAAATCACCCTCCGAGATTTTTTCGGATCTACACGTTTCAGGGTCCCTACATGTTGAAAAGCATGTTTTCTCAATTCCGTCGATTTGTCGGTCTATCTGTTCGAGGTATAGCTAAAAACTACTTACCCGATTGACTTTAAATTTTGGTCAAAAATTATAGGTCATATGGGAATGACCTGGTAACATTTTGGTAAAAATCCAGTAGAGCGAAACAAAATGGCGTCCTGACTACTTAGTCATTTTATCTCAAATTTTGCACAAACATTAAGTATTATATTGGAATCAACTGGTAACATTCAAAATACATTAAAAAAAAGATGGCGGACAAAATGGCGGCTTAATAAAATATTTAAAATTTCAGCATGAAAAAACTGCTTATTGGATTAATTTCAAATTAACTAATTGTGGTATAGGGATCAACTAGTAAAATTGTGGTACTAATTCAAGATGGTCCACAATACGTTGTATATATGGGGTCTAGATATACATCAAATTTCCGACTTTTTGCCTTTTTTTGTGGTTTCTTGTGATTTATTTTAACATAATAAAGATTTTGGTCAATTTTTCCATAATAAATGATGGTATTACATTCAAATATTATACAGCGATCAGCAAAAAGTTTGTCACAAATGGGAAATTTTTTATTATGGACTTTTTTAGAAAATTTTATTCTTGATTAAAGTAAGTGTTTAGCGGAAAATAATTTTGTCTGTGTGAAATTTTAACTTAGACATACAAAGTGTTCAATAAATAAACAAATATGGGTTTTAAATTTTAAGAAAATGAGAAATCAAAATTTTTGGGACCCTGTACATCAAGTCTTAAATTTCCTTTTTCTTGCAAACTTTTTGCCCGTTACTGTAAAAAAATAGTTATTTTATAATTTAAATTCTATTTTATAACTATAATTTATGGCTTTATAAGGTAAACATTTTATAAAAAACATACATTATTCTGAATTTCCGGTCAATGTCGTATCAGTTTCGTCGCCATTTTCAAAGTTTCTCAAATCCATCTTTTCCAAAAGATCTTCACAACTACTTGTTGGCATTTCCTGATCACTAAAATAACTTTTTATATCATCATTCCATTTCACAAGCTTGACAGGTGCAGTTTTTCTACTAACTGATATTAAAGGATCAGACATAAGCAGCAATCTTGTCATCAAGCCTTGGTTAGTATTGATCCTTGATGATTTTCTAGTATGACTGAGGCCAGCTTTCCTTTCAATTTTATGAGTAGCTTCCAAAGCTTCCTCGGCATTGGCAAATCAAAAAATGAAATTATACCAATCGTACAAACTTAAAAAATATAATTCTTTGGATTCCTGTAATAATTTTTATATTTATTATTTTTTGCCGCTAGATATAACTCGTAGTATAACCGAAAATTTAACGATAAACTGTTCATCAATTCCTGTTATTTCTGAACGTAACTTGGAATTCGAGAAAAATCTTCTGGCCGTATTGCCATCGTTTGTGGAGTCAAACCCAGGCTTTCGCTTATCTACTAATAATCCCATTTTTGATTTAAAATCTGACTGAATCCGTTTTTTTTTTGCATCTTCACACAATCTTTTATTGGTTTCTCCTCTTACCTGCCATGTTCTTAAAGATAATCTGTACGATATATTTAGCAGGCTTTCAAAACATCTGATCCAACAATGAAGTTTCATTTCTTTCTTTGTGGCTCCACAAACAAAACATTTTGTCATTGCATTTATTTTAGACAAAACGTTACAAGCACTGCCATCAAGCATTGTAAACACTAGCTCAAACTAACTCTACGTTAACACTATGACTTTTAGTTAAGATATTAAATGTTTCCAGTTTTTAATTTCTTCATTTATGTCCTTTTCTTGTGGCCAGAACTGCTGTCAAATCCCTATTTACAAATTAGCTTTGCAGATGTATGCTTGTTTTATGTAACAATTATTGCATAACAACTTTTGCAGATATTTCAGTTACTGCAATAGAGTTCGGCAAGAAATGTTTTTTTGATTTTTTAAGAATGTGAAAGGCTAGGGAATCAATCTTTCTTTCGGAAAGATCCAGATCAAAGTACAAAGATAGAGCTTCAATTGGTAAGAGGCATTTAGACTGATTTGTATATGTTATGTCGAAAGATCTAAACGATGAGGCTAGCAGCAGCAAAGCAAACTTCCCCTTTAGATGTTGTAGCGACGAGTTTTCCGACTCGTCTTTTTCGAGTTCTCGACCAACAGTCTTCAAATGGGTTTTGAGGTCGTCCACGGTTAAAATCAGTCCGATTTGGGCTAGCGTTACTATCATATAGATGATTCTATCAGGCTAGTGACATAATCTGGGAGAGTAAGCGGTAAGTCGAGCCAGATTTTATTTTGAGCGAAGAAACGTTGTCGGGTTCTTTTACATTTTTGCCATTTTCTAGTAAGTTCTAAGCTTAAAAGGTCACCATGTTTGTTTAACGTGTTATATATTTCTAAACAATTATTATTTAATCCAAATTAACTCTGTATGAAACTTAAAATATCATATTTTCTTTTACTTGGCTGACAAGAAATCCATTTGTCGAAAATATCTCTATTTGTTTTCGTTGCGTGAAGTTCTAAAAAAAACAGCATCAGGGGACAGGTTGGGGCAGGATATTTTATTATAAATAAGTTGAGGAGAGTTCTAGAAATAATTTGGCGGAAAAACCGAAAGAACGGTTTTACCTTTTTTGAGTTTAATTAAAATTATACAAGCATGTAATCAACTTATTAAATTATATAAGCATATAATCAACTTATTAAATTATACAAGCATATAATCAAATTAATTTATTGGAAAACCATAAAAAAAAACAATTTGTCATAAATACGAAGAGTACATACCTTTAGTATAATGATCATTTAAAAATATTAACTGATACCAAAATTAAAATAAAAATGTAGCATACATATTATACCCGCAAAGTGTTAAGATTGACGAGTCACGCCTAGGATTATTTTAAACAACATATCTACTGGTGTTTTTTTAGTTTAGAAGTGAAGTTTAGTGTGGCCTGTTGTAATGTAATCCATTGTCCAAAAAAAAAGTTGATGTTTTTGTCACAGAAACCAAGAAGGCCAAATAAAATGATTGTAATCGTGAAAAAAATTGCCCTCCCAGGTTTTAAATATCTTTACGCTTTAGCGTCCTTAGATGCTAAAAAATATCTTATCAATTCCGTTGGTCGGTCTGTTGTACAACTACTATGTGTCTATAAAAACTTAAGGTAAATGATATAATTTCTTATGCTTGCTTAAATAATATTATTTGTATTATGTATCGAAACATTCCGTAGACAGACTAGTCTACATGTTGAGGTATGTAATTATATTAAATATCTGCTTCAATTAATTTAAAGTTAAATATTTTTGTTCAGTTGCGAAAAAGCCAAAAAAGATTTTTGTTTGTCAATCTAAACGCAACAAATAATCTGAACACATTAAAAAAAAACTAATTATCCAATTTACCCCATATTTTGCACAAAAATCAAGGATTACATAGGAATGAACTGGTGGCTTTTTGATATGAATCCAAGATAGCAAGACAAAATAGCGACTTAATGAAATATTTAAAAGATGAGCCTGAAAATACTACTACTTAAATTCGGTAAAATTCCATTTCCTCAAATAAACCTTCTTTTATGACTAAAGGCTATGAAAAGTTAAACAAAATAAAATAATTAAATTTAAAGTAATAAAACAAATAAAAACAAAATAAAATGGTTTACTGGTACTGGAATATAAGCAGTGGTTTTATTTGAGTAGGTATGGTATATAGGTAAATGTTTATATGTATGTATGTTCGATTTGGATTTAAAATTTTTTTACAGATAAAAGATGAAGAGATAAAAAATGTTTATTACTCCAAATCTAAATGAATGTTAGATATTTGAAGCAAATATATGTATTTTCATACATTCTTATTTGATTTATTTAGCTTGACAAACAACATAAACATGTAGCATATTAATTTTTATATATTGCTTCAGAAAATGATTTACTATAAGGTACTTGCCGAGAACTTCAGTAAAATATAAGTAAAACTCTTTTAAAAGAACTTTTCTCGTAATGAAACTTTTCATATGAAAACATTCGTGCAAAAAAAAATTAATCAACTCATTAAGGAAAAAAAATAAGAAAAGGTCAGTGTTTGGTGAAACTCACAATACCAAATTAAACAACTAGGGCTTCAACTTTTTGTTATAATTTGCTCAGTTTTATCTATTTTCATTATTCGTTAATCCATAATGAAATTTTATTTGGTTGACAGTTAAGGAAAATGCCCTCGCCCCATAGTGATAAAAAACGCTTTGATAAAATAATAAGGTTTTAAATTCTTATTACATTATTTAATAGAATGGCAAAAAGATACGGTTTTTAAAATATTTTTACCCTTATTTATACAAAATAAACATTTGAGTTCTCCGTTTGCAACATCCATTGTACAGTTTTCAAAAACTACCCTTATAACTAAGGCAAATCTATTGTAATTCAATTAACTTTTTCTCACTATTTCTGGTTGCTGCTATAACGGTTTAAACGGAATTTTTTTTGCAATATTGGGATGGTCCGGAAGTCCTGACGAAATCGGGACTGGAGGCATGCCTGGGGCATGACAAGAAATAACAGAATTTTGATTCAAAATAATTTTTGTTTTTCACTTACATTTGTGCAGTGATAACAACACTTATTGCGCAACAGAAATCAAACACCGATGTATCACATTTTAAAGCCGCAAATTCTTCGGAACATTTATAAACTCGGTGCTGCGTTGTTAGGGAGATGGGAAAGCAGCGAAAGTATTTTCGCGCTCTTAAGACAAGAACTAGGAATGTATTCAAGTGCAGCAATCGCGAATGCCATTTTCTGGTGCACACAAATTTTAATTGGCGATTTTAATTCGTTCATTGTTGTTAGTTCTGAACGTAGATCTGATCGTTTGTGTTCTTGCATAATATGGAATCGATAAAAGAATGTTTATACTAACTGCACCTGTGCACGTATATATATATATTTTTTTTGCAATATTGGGATGGTCCGGAAGTCCTGACGAAATCGGGACTGGAGGCATATATATATATATATATATATATATATATTTATATATATATATATATATATATATATATATATATATATATATATATATATATATATATATATATATATATATATATATACAGGGTGATTCATGAGAAAATATCAATACTTCAGGTACACATTCGGGACCAAAAAATTAACATAAAAGTCTATATAAATAAGTGTCCGCAAGGCCTTAGTTCTCGAGATAGAGGGTGTTAAAGTTTTTATTTAATTTTCCTATTTTTTAAATAAAATCTAAGATAATGTAAATAATGGAGTGAAAATTGATATACGGGGGTTTTTTGGTATGACAAATTCGAATCTAATATTAGTATCGCTCTTACTTGTAGGGGGCGCCACCTACATGTCTTTCTACTCCTTCGAACAATCACAACTTTTTGGTACAGTCTTGTATTACATTTTTGAGTAAAACAAATTATTCCCTTGCCATTTCTACATTAAAAAGGTATACCTGTTAAAAGTGGATACGAGCAACCGTTTTCGAGATATTTGGATTTAAAACAATTTCGGCGCATGTAATTTTTTATCACAAAATTTTAAAAGTTTGTTATTTTGTCCAAATTTAAACGCATCTTGGCACAAAAGCTTTGAAATGAAAGACTAAAACATTTTTTTGAGGTGTGTATTCAGTGCCTCAGACATAAACTAAACAAAGGGTATTTAATTTTTATTAAAATTGTTATTATTAAGTTGTTTTTAATAAAATCTAGGTTACGTCTTATAATTTTCAAAAATTCCACCATTTGCTTTTAAGCACAGGTCAGCTCTATGGGGTATAGCTCGTATGCTTCTCTTGTATTTACTTTAGCGAAATATACCAGTGATCTGAACCATCCCCAAAGACAATAATCCAAAGGATTAAGGTCTGGCGATCTAGGTGGCCAATTAAACGGACCTCCCCGACCAATCCATCGGTTTGGAAAGTTTTGGTTTAAAAAATCTCTTACAAGTAAACTGTAGTGTGCAGGGGCTCCATCATGCTGCAAATACATGTTTTGTCTTACATTAAGGGGAACATCTTCTAATAGATTTCGCAAGGGATTTTCAAGAAAGTTTAAATATTTTTCTCCTGTAAGACTACCGTCGATTATAAATGGACCAATTAAATGACCATTTAACATTCCACACCACACATTAATGCTAAATTTATGTTGGAAATTATGTTCTACTGTAGCGTGAGGATTTTCATAGGACTACCGGTGTTCATTGTGAAGATTATTTATACCATCACGCATGAACTGTCCCTCATCAGTGAACAAAACATACCTATACAACCTTCGATCTTCATTAATCCAGTTACAGAATTGCATTTTCAACTCAAAATCACCCTCCTGCAAATGTTGAACCCGTTGTAAATGAAATGGGAATAAACAATTAATGTGAAGATTTCTCCAAGCAGACGATTGTGTAATTTGATAAGTATCTGCAATCCGCCTAGTGCTTATGCTTGGATCATTTTCGACGGCATTGAGTATAGCCTCTTCTATTTCAACGTTGGGTCCCGATTCCCCTTCAGATAAAATTTTAGTACTTGGGAACATCCCAGATTCTCCAACAGTGTTGAAAAACTCTTTTATCTGGCACCCTTCTATCTGGAAAACGAAGCTGGTACTCCGCGACTGCTTGAATTGCGACCCCATTGCAGAAGCCATAGACGAATATCATACCTGCATATTCACGATGCGAGAATATCACAGGCATAATGACGTATTTAGATCTAAAGTTTCTTAAATGATTATTGTCAGATAATAAAAGTTATGAACAGAAATTGACAGTGACAAAATTTGATCTTATTATTAACTGACATTATTATTGCTAAGTAACAGGAAAAACGATGAGAACACCAACCAGCAGTTGTTCTGTCAGGCAAGGCACACTTCTATTTTTTTACAATACATGCATACTTTATGTGAATTTGATAAAAAAAATCACAAAACTGTTTTAAATCCAAATATCTCGAAAACGGTTGCTCGTATCCACTTTTAACGGGTATACCTTCTTGACGTAGAAATGGCAAGGGAATAATTTGTTTTGCTCAAAAATGTAATACAAGACTGTACCAAAAAGTTGTGATTGTGCGAAGAAGTATGAAGACATATAGGTGGCGCCCCCTACAAGTAAGGGCAATACTAATATTAGATTCGAATTTGTCATACCAAAAAACCCCCGTATATCAATTTTCACTCGATTATTTGCATTATCATAGATTTTATTTAAAAAATAGGAAAATTAAATAAAAATTTTAACATCCTGCATTTCGAGAACTAAGGCCTTGCGGACACTTATTTATATAGACTTTTATGTTTATTTTTTGGTCCTGAATATGTACCTGAAGTATTGACATTTCCTCATGAATCACCCTGTATATATATATATATATATATATATATATATATATATATATATATATATATATATATATATATATATATATATATATATATATATATATATATATATATATATATATATATATATATATATATATATATATATATATATATATATATATATATATATATATATATATATATATATATATATATATATATATATATATATATATATATATATATATATATATATATATATATATATATATATATATATA
This sequence comes from Kuschelorhynchus macadamiae, assembly GCA_030620095.1. Lineage (NCBI taxonomy): Eukaryota > Metazoa > Arthropoda > Insecta > Coleoptera > Curculionidae > Kuschelorhynchus > Kuschelorhynchus macadamiae. The sequence continues at coordinate 32,707 of JAUTXW010001340.1, read as the reverse complement.
TATATATATATATATATATATATATATATATATATATATATATATATATATATATATATATATATATATATATATATATATATATATATATATATATATATATATATATATATATATATATATATATATATATATATATATATATATATATATATATATATATATATATATATATATATATATATATATATATATATATATATATATATATATATATATATATATATATATATATATATATATATATATATATATATATATATATATATATATATATATATATATATATATATATATATATATATATATATATATATATATATATATATATATATATATATATATATATATATATATATATATATATATATATATATATATATATATATATATATATATATATATATATATATATATATATATATATATATATATATATATATATATATATATATATATATATATATATATATATCAGGGTGTTGTGTGAGAAATTCGAAGGGATAGCATTGACATCTCAAAAAACGTAAGAAATACGAGGTTGGTGAAATTAGTGAAAAATTGCGCAGTTTAATGTGAAATATATCGCTGATAAAGTTCGAAAAACCGGACTGGTTCCGAAGATATCCGTGAAGAACCGAAATTCGTCATTTTATTTTTTTCGGGCTACGTTTGAAGAGATATTCCAAAATAAATAATATAGTGATCTTCTTAGTCACTTTTTCTCCTCTACAAGATAGCGTGCGCAGAGTTAAAAACCTACTTTTTATCTTCGAGGTCTAATCATCAACTTCATTTTTTAAATACGGACCTGTATTAAAATTTTTTTAACAGGCCCTGGATTTCCCAAAACTAATGATATACTGAACTCATACATTTAGAGTGTTTAAAATTTTCAAATGTGAGCTTGGCAAGATTCTGGTTTTCCGTCTCTCTCTCTCTCTCTAACACATAAAAGAAAACCTTTAATCTTCTGTTCAAACACTTACGCTTATTAAAAATGAAATAAAAAAATTATGTCCGTATTTAAAAAAAAATAAGTTAATAATGAGACCTCGAAGACGAAACGTCGTATTTTAAATCTGAGTGCACCGTTTTGTAGACGAGGAAAAGTGTAATACCTTTTCTTATTTTAATTTTCAATATTTTCAATTGCAGCCTCAAGAAAATAAAAAGAAAAAAAATTACAATTTTCGTTTTTACATCTCTCGAACAAGGAAGTATTGTAATCGTGAAAAAATCGCTCTCCGAGATTTTTTCAGATCTTCACGTTTCGGGGTCCCTAGATGACGAAAAACGTGTTTTCTCAATTCCATCAGTTTGTCTGCCTTAGGGTCATATGAGAATGACCTGGTAACATTTTAGTAAAAATCCAATATGGCGAAAGAAAATGGTGGCTTAGTGAAAAAAAAAAATATTAAAAAACTCTGCCAAAATGACAGATAATAGTTTTTGGTGGGACACCTGTACATACTGGTACCTTGTTCTAAATATATTCTACATTTCAACTTTATATATCTTATAGAAGTCAGTTTTCTTTTTCAGACAAACATACCCAACCCATACTTCTGCTTTATTTGGATAATTGTTTTTGAAAGCAGTGGAAGAAAGAATCGCATCAAATTTTTCTTTAGTTGAAGAGATATTGTAAAAAATTGAGTAAAAAACGTACAAACACGTTTAACTCCCCTTTAGGGTAGACGTTCAAAAAATACAGAAATTGAAGGCCCTGGCGAAAGAATAATTTCAAAATCTTATTTAATTTAGTTCACGATATTGTAAAAAAAAGTAAAAGTCGTTATACTCCTGCTTCTTACTCCCTTAAGGGATAGTTATTTTTAAAAGCCATTGACAAAGGGACACATTAAATTTACTTGAAATATTGTAAATATTGAGATTTTTAAAAATGTAAGTTGATTATTAGAAAACTAGTCTTAAAAATCTGTGACAAAAGAATCGTCTTAAAATCTAATTTGGTTGAAGAGATACTGCAACAAAGTAAAAACACATTTCATGATCTTAATGGTGATATTTTCGAAATGTATATTTTGATAATTATTGTTGGAAGCCATTGGCAAACGAATCGTCTTAAATATTTGTTTAATTGAAAGGATATTGTAAAAAAAATAAGTAGACCATTTACTCCTTTTCGTAAAATCAAAAATTTGACTTTCAGGTAATTATGTCTGAAAACCATTGACGAAAACTGCATTGAAATCTTACTTGACTGGTTAATAATTACACACATAATATAACAATATTGAATTGGATTTGGATATATTTGTTTTAATTTTCGCTTGCCTGGCAGCTCTTAAGATTATTTAAAAGAGCCATTCCTGTACAGGTATGCGTTTTTGATTTTATAATCTTTGATGTAATAACTTACAAAGAACAGAATGGCATAGTAACGTATTTTTCTAAGGCGAAAACCAAGTATAAGTGCTCTTGTATTAAAAAAAACTGTGCATAACAATGGCGAAAGGTTTTCAAATAAATTCGTTAGGTTTTATTTTTTATCAATCCAGTCAGTTTATGATCTTTATCCTCTGCAGAAATTTTTCATTTCATTATACGCAAGACTACTTATTTCGTTTTGAAATTTGCCAATCAGGATATAAAAACTTGTAGAATGAAAAAGCAAAATATGACGCTTAAGATTTTAAGGCATATTATAATATTATATAGATTAAGTAATAACTAGCTATTATACTGGTATTTTAATTGATATTATCTAGTAAAATAGAAATATGCGACATGCGTTCAGAATATATATGGCTTTAACTTTTATAATTACACATACGGATATTTATTTTGCAACTACCAGTTAATATACACACATATTTTCTGCTGTTAACGGGTGGTGTGAATGCTCCTACTATATCTAGTGCTAACTATTTCTAATAATTAGTAAGTGTATACATATTTTCCAAAAGAATTAAGTAATTGTTGTTTACCTAACAAGTGCGGAAAGTGCTACTTTTTCGCACGCAATTGAACTTGATGATCATCAATCGCATGCGGAAAAGTCACTGTACGCACGTGTAAGGTACACTATTTTTTCTACAAGCGTGCGGAAAAACCCAAAGGTTGAAAAGAATCGTTTATTTATATCAAATATATAATCAGAAATTAATTATGATTAACAATATGAATAGTAAACGTGCAGCTTGTAGCATTTTGTAAATTAAGTGCAGAGGATAGATTTTTTTCTAAGTAACTCGGGGACTTGTAGGTTGGGTTTGTATCTTCCAGTTCTCTTTCACGAGTAGTTATTGCCGTAACCGTCTCCAAGTGGATTGGCTGAAAAAACTGGGTTGACAAAATGAGTTGGTTTAGAATTAATTATGTTTTGTGCAAATATTAATTTAAGATCTTAAATTATGTCTATAAAATATATAATGAGTGGTTGTTTTTTTTTAATCCACAAACAGAAAGCGAATATTGTTAATTGACTGACCAAATTAAACAGAATCATAGAAACATAAAATTTGGACCAAGCCCTCTTTTAACGATGTAGAGAAATACATAGAACATAAGTTTAACATTTAAATATATATATATATATATATATATATATATATATATATATATATATATATATATATATATATAGGGTATTTAAATTTTTATTATAGAAATTATGTAATTTAAGTAAGAAAAATCATTTTCTAATGATAATTTCTAACTTGGAAACTCACTAGAAATTGTAGCATTCTTGCTTTAGTTAGAGTTAAAGAGAAGTAAGAATTAAATTTAATTTTAAAGAGACAGAGAATCGATTAAAAAAATTGTTTTTCTTTCTTTACATGTTGGTGAATAGGAAAATTCTTTAAGAAAATTGGAAGGTTTTTTTGGAAAATATTGGCTTAATAAATGAAATTTTGGTTGTAAAAATAGCAATTCTAGTTGCGATAGGAAAACAGAAGGGTTAAGCTTAATTAGATTTTTATTCATATAAATCCACGTTGATAATGTTGTATAGATTATCAAAGTTTGAATCTTAAATAATGTAGGGAAATGCATTTTTTAGTTACAAAATGTATATCGCTCGGATTTATTAAATTAGAAAACTTAAATAATAAATATAATGTATTATACGATAAAATAGAGCATCTGGTTTACAACTTCACACAAAATTTGCAGGTTTGCTTATAGGGTGTTAATTTTTTAGTAACCAAATTCCCATAAAGAGCTGATAACTATCAACAAAATTCGTCTTGTATATAAAAACGTTAATAAATGGTAGTACAATGTTAAACTAGAATTTTTTGATCATTTAGAGATTTGTTAATTTCTTTAAAGCCAGCTGGAGCCAAAGTACTTACTAACAGGAATAAATTGATAAAAGTGACACACAAAAAGGAAAATCAGATTATTTCTGACTAAGAAAATAAGATATTATATATTTAATTTTCTTAAACAATTTTTTCATCTTTCATTAATATGCTTAGAAAAATATTTTATAGTTTTTTCCATTCATCTTCTGTTTCCAGTTTTTCTTTCACTAAAGCAAGTAGGCTACAACTTCTATTAACTTTAGGAGAGATCCGTCACCTCTCAAAAGATAGTCTTCTTGATATAGTTCCCATGGTATCTGAAGAAAATGAAAGAAACCGTATCGCAAAAAAAGCAAAGCAAAAACTTAATTTACTCATAATTGTAACCTAGCAACCTACTAAATCGTTTAAAAAATTGTTAGGTATATGCTGCTTTTTATAAACAAAAAAGTTATTTATTTTAGCAAATTCGCCATTTCTCAAAAAAATAGTCGTTTTGATACAGTTACCATGGTATCTAAAGAAAATCTAAAAAACCTTATCGCAAAAAAAACTTTATATACACATAAACCTAGTACAATAACCTAATATATTTTTTTAAATATTTGGCACTAGCTGGTATAAGTATGTTTTTTGTCTACAAAACAAGGAAGCTATACATTTTTTTTACTTACCTTAGCAACCATCGCTAAAATGGAAAGCACAAAGTCACAAATATTTATCAATCTAATCAAAAAGTAGTTTATTTGAAACTTAAATGTAAATGCTTCATTGTATTATTGGCAAATATCTTGTTTTTCGAAGCCTACTACGAGAATTTTTGAAGTAATATTGTCATATCGTCGCCTTAAAGTGTTAACCTAAGCTAAGTCCATTTTACCTTATTTTACAGGAGAGACAAAAAATGATTTGGCTGCAATTTTTTGGATGGAAATTAATGAAACTCGTATCAAATAATGTTAAACAAGTGTAAGAATGGTAATAGTATTAAAATTTCAAAAATATCTAAAGGTAATTCAGGTTTTTACTATTTTTTGGGAGATAGCTGGTTATCAGTTCTCCAAATTAGGTTAATGATGGACTTAGCAGTTTAGTGCAATGAAAAATGCATTATTACTGGCTCTAACACAACGAAACTTTATTAAGTATTTTAAACAGAGTATCAAAACGTATAAAAGTATCAAACAAAATAGCAATAATAGAAACTGTAAAAAAAGTTTCAAAAGAGTAATAACGCTATTTATGCATGGGGAAGGTCATCATAAAATTTGTGGTAGTCTATGGGCAAGGTCTTCTTGATTGCTTGAAGGTCTTCATATTTTTTGTCGGTTATTTTACGCCTTTCCGGGTGGAGTGGTTTCAGTTGGTCCCAGGAATGTGAGTTTATTTTGTTGTTCTTCGGTTGAGGAATTGTTTTCCACTGATCAACAAAGCTGGCTTTGTAATAGATTTCACCCTCAGGTGTGTACCTTAAAGCACGAATATCTGTCACTTTCCAATCCCCTTTACCTCTCCCTGGTCGAATTGTTTTATAACGCTGAATTGGGTCAAAATTTTTAAAAAAATCGTGCACCAAATATTTGACTTTGTAGGGAGCAGGTTTTTTCCTTGCATTAAGACTTATGGGTACATAATACGCTGGTAAGTTAATTACTTTATCTTTGAGTTTTTTTCGATGGTTGCGTGAACCGAATCGACTTCCATCTGTGTATGGCCAGGTTCTAAGTATTTTTGTTCTATTATTATGTTATGAATGATTGCTACATTCAATAGAACGTTGGCCATAACAGCATTTCTATTTTGGTACCCGCAACCATCCGTGTACATTATAATAGTAGCTCTTTCATCAGTACTTTCTTGAGAATGGAGGATATTGGGCAAAATTTTCTGTTCGATAAAATACATCCAAATACTTGCGAATTCTTCAGAACCAAGGCCTCCTTCACATTCATTCCATACAAAACAATAAGCATCGCAATTCACTAAGTTATAGAAACAAAGATTGTGCACTTGGAGCTTTGTTTTGTAGTCCAATGTGGAAACTTTAGACTTTGGGGCCATTAACACAGCCTGCAAATCTGCGGTGAACACGTATTTTTTTGTCCTTTTATCTTTCTCTTTTTCTTCCCTCGCTTCTACTTTCCTCTGTATGTGCCTATTAAATTTTTCTTCCAAAACTTGTCCAATCCTGTAGCTAACACACTTTTAACATTCATCTTTTTTTGGGTGGAAAAGTGCAAAATTTTTTTCATCGAGGGTTTTAGAAAACGATGCGATCGAAAGGGCCTCTTGTTTCTTTGATTTACACCAATCTTTGACATAAAAATCATAAAGACTTTGCCGAGACTGCCATTCAGCCAAAAGATATTTTTTTTGGGATGTTGATCTACAGTAATGTGATTCCATAACTGGTAAAGAATCCAAAAATTGCAGCAGGCATTCACGGTGATTTTTAAAAGGTTGAACTCTACTGGTTGATTTGCGAAGTATACTTGGAGCACGTGTTCCATAACAACTTTTCCAGTTAAGAATTGTCCAACGCCCAATCCCGACAGGATTAAGGAACATAGTTCTGCATACTCTAAAATTTTCTTCTTGAACTGGTAGAAAATATTCCATGGTTTGTCCTCTTTTCGTCTCGTTTTCTTTTTTTCGATTCCGGTGCCTTTTAGTCGACACCGATTTAACCTGATTGTTAATAAAAACTTTCTTTTCTCCCCAAGACATGTTTCGCCAAAATGACTGAAAAATACCTTGTCTATTGAATTCACTGATCAAAGAACATCTTATAAGACCTTTTTCTTTTGATACACATTTGCATCTTGGTTTCATAACACGTGGTTCCTACATAGGACCATTTTTCATCTCGTTTCACTCTGCCAAAATAAGCTTCACCACTTTCTCTCATTTTTTTGTTTTTCTGACTAAACCATGTTACCTCTTGTACTTGAAAACGTTTTTTGCGTTTTTTACTTTTCCTGTTAAGTTCATCCAAAGATGAAATTGAATCCGTATCCGAATATGGAACTAAATTAGTATTGAGGTCGCTTTCATCAGATATTTCGGATATTGTTGATTGTGTACTTGAAATTTGGGACTGCTTCTGCTCCTCTTCATGGCGCTCAAGGTTGTTTGTTTCCGACATTGGTATCGTCTCAGTTTCGTTGTTATTGGGTTCTCCAAGCACCTGGTTCTGGTCCAAGCAGTTTAAGTCGTTAGTGATTTCTGCTGGTTGATCTCGACAAGGAATCTGTAGTATAACTTTTTCATTGAAGGACGTGGAAGTAGGCATTAGGTCCATAAAACTTATTTCGACATTTTCAGTGACCTCAAAAATACTGGATTCGTTTATTGCTTCCACAGTAGATTGGATTATTGTGGGATCGTCAACTGCATTCAGGTTTATGTTGTCGTTCAAATCGATTACAGGTTGATATTCTTTAAAGTTGTAAACATCCCCTTGTGTTACTTTTACCATTTCTATCATTCGTTTAGCACGTGACATCTGAAATAAAAAATAAATCAGGAATACTGAACAAGAACCCAAACTTTTTATTATAAATTTTCATGAGACGGATCTCAAAAATTTACACAAAGGATTGATTGGGGTGCGAGAGGTTCCCAAGCCTTGAATTTTGAATAGCCAAAATTGTATAATATTTCTTAAATTTCTAACATAAAAAAGGTTTTTACCGTTATATACAAATACCTCATTTAATAACTATAACTAGCTATTAACTGTTAATATTATTTGTTGGCATAACTGAAATCATCACTTAATTTTACGGTTTTTATAAATAGAACGGCTAATGAAAAGCTGCTGCTATGTCCCAGCTTGTATAACAATATCTAAACGGAAAAACTGCTAAGTCCCTTTATGGGAATATACAAGATTTAACGTCAAACTATTGGCACATTTCACAACTTAACTCAACAAAAATGATTTCTTTAATGCAACAGTAGATTTACCTTCAATATATCACTTAAGTCACATCAAAAACTGTAAAAACTAGCAATATTCTCACACCATTCCAAAGCACGCTCTTGTAACCTCAAATTTTACGATGCAAAATTAAATGCACAGCTGTCAAGGACTTAGCTGTGTTTACGCGGGCAAATTAGAACGATTGGACTTGGCTGGTATTCATATTATGCAATATTTAGGTTTTGGATAGAAAATGCGACTTGCCTGTTTAACGAATCGATAGATCAAGTTAGTAAAATAATGGATATAGTAATAACTAATTTTTGCTAAAAAATGGACTTAGCAGGTTAACACTTTAAGGCGACGATATGTATCATGATATTATAACGATTAATGAGTGTGTTTTTTTCTAAAGTGACCTGTTCTATTACAAACAAATAAAAATTTAGTTAAATTCTTGAAAATTCAATTATTATAGGGGTTATACAAGGTGTTTTGCATTAGCTTAGCATATCCATTATTCAATATTTGAAAAGTTCCTTTTTTTCAAGCTGGTTTCGACAAACAGCCCTCTGTGGGTCGCCGAGGGGGTAACTTTTTGGTTCGAAGAGGTCGATTTGGTAGACTGCACTGGTGAAAGTTGGTCACTAGTGGAAGGAATGGTATTGAAGTTCAATTTTAAATATTCTCGGCTTTCAGCTACATCAGATAGTACAAAGCTTCTAGAACGGTAATTTTATTTATTAATAAAATATTTCCTTTGTCTTCAATATGATCCAATGATATTTTTGTTAGTTCTTCTCAGCGACATGCGCCCGCCAAACCAAATATACTAGCTACTTTAATATGGAGATAAATTCCGTCAGACGCTTCATTTATAAATTCAGTTTTCCTCTTTTGAAAAAATTTTCGCCTTCTTTGGTCTAAATCCAACATTTTGTTTTTTTTTAATAGGCAGTGACTTTAAAAAACTTGCTTAAATCCATGTTTTCACTGAGTTTGATCATAGTTTTTAACATTGAGTATCTGAACCAAAGCGAGTTTGGCTTACATGTTTTGGATAGTTCGGCGAAATATGCCACAAAAACGGGTTCTTTCAAAGTTTTGATCAGTGGCGGCTCTTCCATAGGGTCATTTGGTCAATAAGCCCCCAAAAATATTTCAGAAAATAAAGTATTCGTTTGACCGTCCCTCCTGAGGAAAAGTTAAATACGCTACACTATTAGCCGCGCGCGGCGCTTCGAATGGTCTCGTTGCGTTCCTTAGGCATAATAAAATACGCTATATTAAGCTAGGCTGGGCAGTCCGAATTGCCCTGATTACCTTAAAGCTTGACGAAATTACCCGAAGATTTCACAGTTAGCGAGCTGCAGCCGAACGTGATAGCAAATGGAATATGAAATCGCGATTTGGGTCATCAGCCGGTCTCTCCTCATTTCGATCGATCGGTCGCGGCATCACGTCGGCATGCGGAAGTTGAGTTGTTCAGAGGTCGCGCGGTCGATATTCTAACTCGATATTGTTTCGGACGTTTTTAATCGATGAAAATTGATTTATATACTGTTTTTTGTCAGACGCTTCATTTATAAATTCAATTTTCCTCTTTTGAAAAAATTTTCGCCTTCTTTGGTCTAAATCCAACATTTTGTTTTTTTTTTAATAGGCAGTGACTTTAAAAAACTTGCTTAAATCCATGTTTTCACTGAGTTTGATCATACTTTTTAACATTGAGTATCTGAACCAAAGCGAGTTTGGCTTACATGTTTTGGATAGTTCGGCGAAATATGCCACAAAAACGGGTTCAATCAAAGTTTTGATCAGTGGCGGCTCTTCCATAGGGTCATTTGGTCAATAAGCTCCCAAAAATATTTCAGAAAATAAAGTATTCGTTTGACCGTCCCTCCTGAGGAAAAGTTAAATACGCTACACTATTAGCCGCGCGCGGCGCTTCGAATGGTCTCGTTGCGTTCCTTAGGCATAATAAAATACGCTATATTAAGCTAGGCTGGGCAGTCCGAATTGCCCTGATTACCTTAAAGCTTGACGAAATTACCCGAAGATTTCACAGTTAGCGAGCTGCAGCCGAACGTGATAGCAAATGGAATATGAAATCGCGATTTGGGTCATCAGCCGGTCTCTCCTCATTTCGATCGATCGGTCGCGGCATCACGTCGGGATGCGGGAGTTGAGTTGTTCAGAGGTCGCGCGGTCGATATTCTAACTCGATATTGTTTCGGACGTTTTTAATCGCTGAAAATTGATTTATATACTGTTTTTTGTAATATATATTTTATTTTTTTTATGATCCATGTGTGAGTGGGTAATATACAGGAAATAAAATGTTGGTAGTGACTAGTGCAAAAAAATAAACAACTAAAAAGTGCTTACGAACTTAATTATTTTGCAAAAATAACCAATTTCAAGTTGGTCTATGTTTGAGTTGTGAATGTAGATGAAATAAAATGTCAGTAGTACAAAAAATTAAACAACTAAAAAGTGCTAACGAACTTAATTTTGAGAAAATAACCGAATTCAAGGTAAGTCGTCGCAATTTAACAGAACTTAGTATATGGCAAACTAATAAAGATAAAAATAAAGAGGTTTATCGAAACTTTCGCAAAAGTATCTAGGATTTAGCTAACTGGATATGTGGTTGTGAAGCCTCTAACTCATTTTACTGTTATGTTTGTTTGTTGTTTTTTAAGGACTCGTCGGACTCATTGTGGTGCAAAACCGGTGTTAAAGACTTAAAACACTTAAAAGAAAAAATAAAAAAACATGAAATGTTCGGTGAACTATGCTATGGTCGGAAGTGTTGATATTCGCAATCAGCTAGACACAGCTGAGAGATTTTAATGAAAATATATTCAAAAATACTTTAAACAAAATTATAGATTGTGTAAAATTACGTGGGGCATTCGACCTGGCACTACGTGGCTTTCTGAAAATACAGGGATTTTTCGAGGCTTATAAAGTTTCTTGGGGAGTGGGCCAAGATAGACTATCCTCTTTAGCAATGTTAAGTATGGAGAAATGGTTAATAAAAGGAATGTGAGTGCAATTTTAACGAACGTGTCATTCAGCATTTTCCCAATTCTAAAGAACGAAGAGTAGACCTGAACTTCAAGAGAATTTAAAGCACAATTTAAGGATAAGATATTTATTTTTATTTCAAGTACGTCTATTTTTAAATTTGGAGGTCAATAACTCGCAACATATTTCAACACGAGCCGCCACTGGTTTTGATGCCTTTAGTTTGACACCAGGTTTTAAACAGAATATATTCTTTTTCTCCTATGACGGGATTTTGATGGTAGCAGATTGAAGTTTGCAGTTCTAGCTTCTTACAACACTAACTCTGACAAATCTTCGTCTGAAGAATCCATTAAAAACACTTTTACTCAGGTTTTAGTACGACAAAAATCAGCGACAGCAAAATTGGTTTTGATTGACAATGAATAACACACGTATTTTAACTTTGATTCAAACTGGCAAATAAAAAATCAGGTGTTTATTATTGCTTAACACTGATTTTATAAGGCATAATACGAGAGCCATCAAACAATTTTTTAAAACACCTTTTACATATTTTTTAGTATTTTGTTGAAAATGATAGCAGGATTCCAGCAAATTCCTAAATCATTTTGCTACCTATCAGCGAATCAATATATTTTTAAATATTTAAAATCAGTAAGTATATTAAAAAAATGGGATTATTTATTTTTTCCGCACTAGTGCGGAAAAGTAGATCTTTCCAAAACTAAAATTAATGCGGAAAAGTGAAGTTTTCAAAACCGGGCACCTAATTTTTTCTGTATTATAAAAAGAAAGCTTAAATTGATAATAAAATCCTCATTTCTAAGCTTTGGCAAATTTTGGCACAAACCAAATTTCTAGATTTTTAAAATCATTTTTTAAAAAATTAGGAAAAGGATGGTTGTTCACCAGAAAAAAATCATCACGTCTTACTCTTAAGGCTAAATAGTAATAACTAATGATGTTTGCTTCCTTACCTGTACCACTTTTAGCCGTTATAATAATAATTACAAACTTCAAACTATAAGCACAACTACACAACTGCTAAAGTGTTAAATCTCAATTTGATAAAAAACTGATAACAATTATTCGGGCGTCCAGCGCCTACTTGTCGACTTTATTATTTTAATGAAAATAATAGATAAGTACTTATTTATTTTTTACAATTTTTTCCATCTAGGAAGCACATGTCAAATTTTCGACAAAAATTATTTATACACTGTCTCTCGCCAACAGCAACCAATCAAATCACAGGCTTTTGCTTTTACGACTGTATCAGAAACTGAAAAGATTAATGGAAACCATATGTCGTATTATGCAATCCTCAGGAGATTGAGCACTATATTTTCTATTCTACATTACTGCATGAATTTTGCAAAAAAAGTAAAAATTAATTGTAAATAAAACACAAATTGGGCCAATATTATACACATATTAATATATTTTTTATCAATAAATACAATAATTACTCGAGAATATCTACTTCTAAAACACACAAAGCGTCACTTAGCTTTGCAAATTAATTCCAAATAAAAAATAAATTATATTCTGATGTCCTAAAAAACTTATATAAAATATACAAAAATAGTAGTTGTTTCACGTTACCAGTTTATTAAAAGCATTAATTAATATATCACAATAAGTACACGAACGAATCTAAATTAATAAAACAACTAAAACATTATTATTGTAACAGATATAATGAAATAAGAATATACCAGTAACACATTCATTTTGTGAAATTATAACTTTAACCCTCACTTCTGACCGAAGCTACAATTAAGTTCAAATAAATAAACAGTTATCCTTGTGACATCCATGTTCATCCACATTTTTTGTTTGTTTTATTACGTACTAGTCAATTTAAATATAGTGTATCCCAATTAAAATGGACATATCTTAATATCACAGTTACAATATAGTATAGTCCTATCTACAGAAAATAGAATTATAACAGATATTCTGGGAATCCATCTTAAGTGAAACACTCTATCTCATAGGTTATAAGGACAATTTAAAGTTTCAATCCATATTTTTCTAATTCTTACTCTCGACAATGGGCTCATTTAGTTAAACGTCAGAGTGTCATTTACATACTGTCAGATATTATATGTCTACTTTCTCTCTCAAAGAAAAAAAGATATATATATATATATATATATATATATATATATATATATATATATATATATATATATATATATATATATATATATATATATATATATATATATATATATATATATATATATACAGGGTGATTCAGAAATAAGTACCGAAAATGTATAGGCATGTAAACCTTGACGAAATATGAAAAAAAGTATAATATAAGCCTCACGGTTTAGAATATACAGGGCATTAAACATGTGTGATAAAAAGAACATTTTACTATGTAATATTTGTTAGGAGCGAGATATCAATTTCAATTTTGGAACATGTTATCACTACATAAAGACTTATTAACCCAACAAACCAGAACCATATGGGTCACTTCAGAGGCGTAGAACAGGGGTATATGCTTTACATTTACGGTCATATTTTTTTACCACCCGGTATATTGCCCATTTTTATTAAAAACATTTGTAGCTTGGCTGCGCGTCTAAAAATTATTACTCTTAGAATTTTTTCATACCAGCTATCATTTCGGAGTTTTATTCGAGTTAATGCGCCAAAACCCTTTATAGGCCAAGCCATAGAGCAGAAATTTATTCGATTTGCTGGTTCATGCTGATGTTTTTTCGACTCGTAACTATTATTTATTAATTTGTTTTAAACAACTTACTGCAAATTCTTTGCCTTATAAAATGGAAACGATTTAAAGAATCTCAATGCTGCAAAAGGTGACTTGTAGAGAATTGAAATACGAACAAAACGAGCTATTAACCAAGTCCATAGGATGATTAGTTTCGAAGAAAATCCGGAAAAAGCGGAAAATTCACCATAAGTCAGCCATTTTTTAAGTTGTAAGATCTTCCGTGAAATGGTAGTCAATGACTTGAACTTATGCAAGTACAGGACAGGCGACGTCGGATAATTAGTTTTTAAGTTATTGCAATTTGAATTTTTTACTTCGCTAACTTCCAACGGGTCTCGATGCGACACGGATTGGCTCATTTCAATTTTACAAGAAAAACTCACTTATCATAATTCCAAACGTAAAAAATGCTTAAAAACATGACATCCTCACTCTTATCCAGTCAGTTTGTCAAATCATAGATACCCTTGATTTGAGAAAAGTATATGATTTGACAAATTAATTGGATACGAGTGAAGATGTCATGTTTGTAAGCATTTTTTACTAGTTTTGCAACATTTAATTGCAAAATAAGAACGTACGTTTTGTAAGTACGATACGTGAGTTTTCGAAATTTTCTTGTAAAATTGAAATAGGCCAATCCGTGACCCGCTGGAAGTTAGCGCAGCAAAAAATTCAGATTGCAATAACTTAAAAACTAATTATCCGACGACGCCTGTCTTGTGCTTGCATAAAGTCCAGGTCATTGACTACCATTTCCCTCCCGGAAGATCTACGCTACAATTTAAAAAATAACTCACTTATGAATTTTTGCAAAAATTGGAATTTTCTGTTTTTCCGAACTTTTTCATCTTAATCATCCTATCAACTTGCTTGTTTAATAGCTCGTTTTGTTCGTATTTCAATTCTGTACAAGTCATCTCTTTATAGCTTTGCCATTGCTTAAATATATATATATATATATATATATATATATATATATATGTGTGTGTGTTTTTAACTAGAATGAAAACTGAAAAAACTTTGTTATGTAGTTTTTCAGCTACTCATATATGTTACAGAAACATTTGAACATCAATAATATTTTGGTTCTAATCTAGTATGACCTTCAACAAAATGTTAAAAAACTAATTATTCCACTGACTCCCAATTTTGCAAAAAAAGCAAGTAGAAGTAAAAAAAAATCATTTTCACGTTTTACTTTTAACTTAAAAATAATAATAATTTTATTAAAATGCCTAAAAAAAATTAACCAAACAATAGATATACAGTATTTCTACTTAGATACATATTTTGCATGCCTCAAATTAAAACAGGAACAATGAAGTAATGTAGTTTTTAATTGTTTATTGAAAGTGTGTTTGCAAGTATTTTTTGGAATTGTTAAAGAAAAGTTGTGCAGGTGGAAACTGAATATTTATTTTCTATGACAATAAAATACGTTTTGCCCTAAAATCTAGGTATAAATTGACAATATTAATTAATTAATTTTGAAAATCTACCTAAATTTACATTTTCTGGCCGTGAGATTACGTTTCAGTGCAACTTAATAAATAACACGTGGTCCAGTTTCAAAAATTTTTATTTCATTATAGACCTTTCGGATGTATTTTAACCATACTCAAGGTTCTGTAAATATAGACGACAGAAATAGTACTTGGAGCCATATTATAAATTTTAAATAAAAAAGGCAAAAAAGTGAAATGTTTACGAAAAATCTAAAATTTTAAGAATATATATATATATATATATATATATATATATATATATATATATATATATATATAGATTATAAAGTAGCATTTAATTATTAATGACAATTGAATTTAATAAAAAATAATAGTCTTATAGTCTTTTGGTCTAAGTAATTTTTTTTTGTTAAATTTAAAAATGACGCTATAAAAAGACATTAAAAACTAAGAGAGCATATAGAATTCGTTTTGCTCTAGGTTGGATCTTTTAAATTTCACTTTTTGAAGTTCAAAATTGTGAATTTTCAAACGTAAAGATCTCGCAAAAAAAATAAAGATCAGCTGGATCTGGATCATACTAGTGGAAGTATTAAACGAGTCCATTGTCAGATTTAACTTTGCTTTAAGCAAAGTTAAATAAAAAACACTCCTTTAAAAAAAATAAATTAGACATGTTTATTTGAAAATCTCATTCTTACTGTAGGCATAAGTACATGCAGAACGATTCAGATGTAAATATAAAAAATGAGAAAAAATTGTGTATTATTTAAAAAACTGTTTTTTTTTTCTGACATTTGATTCTCGCATACCTTCAGATTCTATAATTTTTAAATGCAACGTACTGGCAGCTAAACAGGATAAAAAGAGATCTAAGACTTGTCATCTGACCTGACTGACTGGTTTAATATGATTACCCATCTTTTTGCTTAATATAGAATGGAAATTTTTATTTTACCAAAGTTGATATACCATTCACTTACATCAATACATATGTGTAAAAGTCTACCTACAATAGAAAAGATATAAACTACTCAGCAATTAATACGCCCGGGTGAACTAATTGGGCAGTGACGTACCCTTAAAAGTTCTTACTTCTGTATTTCGATAACAGCATGCCTAATGTGAGTTCTTTTGTAGAACGGGGAAAATCTTACTAAAAAAAGGTCATCGCTTTTTGCGCTTCAAATATTTCATCGATAAAACACCAGCACCCGAACCCCCTCAGAGTACGCCTCTGTTGAAAGGTGATAAGGCTTTCAAAAGATATAAATTAAAAAAAAGTTTACATACAGGCATTTTGCATGACCAGTTGTAATTTCCAGAAAAGGTTGTTCTTTGTCTTCCTTAGCTTTTATATTATATTGAACATCCCTATAAGTTTTTATGCACTGGTTCCAATAAATCACCTCCATATGAAGGTATAAGATTTAAAAAATCATTTTAAAGCCTATAAATTTAACGTAGTGCAGAGTTTAATCCCACATTAAAACTTAAATTTGTGAGTTTGATGCTGTTGAGAATAAATGAAGATAGAATTATTTCAAGGAAAATCTTGTGGACCGACGAGTTGAGTGTTTTAACAAGTGGTTTTGCAAACAAGCAAAATTTCAGACACTGGACTGGTGTAAAAATCCAAAGTTAGTGAGGAAGACCGGTTTTGAAGGCCGCCAAACAGTAAACTTATTTAACATTTTCTATACCAATTTGTTTTTTATAACCATGGAAACTCAGTGAAAAAAACTAAACCCATTTTATTAAAAAACATATCCTTCAAATAACTGCTGTGACTGTCTACAGGGTGTTTCACCATATTTAGACTTTATCTATTGCCTTTATTATAAGAGATAGAAAAAAATGTTAAATACAAAATTGTCCTAAACCGCCAAGAAATAAATATTGAAACAAATGAACATCGCAGAGCTACTAAAAAAACATAAACTTGGTATTTTTTAAATGGGACACCCTATATATTACATTATATTTCGATAGAGAATAATTTTCTGATTTCAAAAATGTATAATATGTCTATATTTGAATCAGCAGTTTTTCAAATACTTATGTTTAAAAATAACGATAATATCAGATTTAGGTTTACGAAATCACAGTTGCCATGGACAAAAAACAAAACAAAGCGGAAGATTCCAACGTCTTTAATATTAATTAATACTTATTTAGATGTCAAAACGAAATTCAATCGAACCAAATCAATTATTTTACCTGGGCGTATGAATTGTTGAGTACTTTATTTTAAACATTCAGAACAATTGGCAGTGAATTATGGAAAAAAGCTGAGAGATATGCGAGACACATACAAAAATTGTTTAACGCAAGATATATTCATTGTTAGGCTAAATAATTAACAACCATTGGCATGGTATATTTACAAGCCTGTAAACATATTTAATATACAGAAATATAAGAAAAATGTAAAATAAACCATATTCTGAAATTAAATCTACAAACGTTAGTGTAGAGGCATTTGCAGATGTATTAAGCATAAAAATACTAGGACTTCAACATATATCTTCAGATAACCTATATTTTTTATCTCCTAACATTGTATTTAAATCGCAACTCAAATAACAATTAGTAGATTTTGCATTGCAATTTGATTTTACAATTCATGTTACTATTGATATCTTTGGTATACAAATCTACCTTGCAACCTTGAAAATCACTAAAAATTCACAAGCAG
This sequence comes from Kuschelorhynchus macadamiae, assembly GCA_030620095.1. Taxonomy (NCBI): domain Eukaryota; kingdom Metazoa; phylum Arthropoda; class Insecta; order Coleoptera; family Curculionidae; genus Kuschelorhynchus; species Kuschelorhynchus macadamiae. The sequence goes on along the minus strand of JAUTXW010001340.1, from coordinate 14,547 downwards.
AAATTAAAACATATTAAGAACTCAAACTTATACATTTGATATCCACATTCAACTCAAACACTGTTTCTTTTTAAAAATACAATTTAAACAAATAAAAAGACATCTTTGCATTTCAATTGGCAGCATTTATTTGATAACATCTCACTGATCGTTACTTTAATCTGATTAAAATTTTTAGTTCCTAAAACATTTATAATATAGGAGCTACTAAAAATTTCAACCAAAATCACAAAATTCCGTCCATATTTGTCTATGGATATTAGATCTGGAATGAATGACTAGAAGAAAAACTTCACAATGTTTTGTCATTTTGGAATTATACACATAAAATATACAGGGGGAGTGGTAACTATTAGAAAATCTTACTTTTTTCTAATTTCTAGAAATATTTTTCAATATACAGGGTACTTCAAAAAATGGGGGACATTGGCTAACATTTGTTTTTTAAATGAAAGATCTTTTTCCTTTTTGGAATTTGGTATTCTCCTCAAGATTCTAACCATATTTAGAGAAAAATATATATTTAGAGAAAACTTCGGGCAATAAGTAGTCCACTTGGCGGTCGTTACAGACATCTTTTTAAATATTTTATCTTCCCTAACAACTAAACTGCTGGCCACTTGAAACAGTTCACCTGCACTTTTTGGTAAAATTTAAGTTAGAATACTTTTAAAACGAGACGAGGTACTGGGGTGCGGTTTTCAGCTGTATCTTGCAAATTTTATTACATACAATCGATGTTAGGTGTAAAACTTACCTAAGCTAAAAAGTTATTTATACGAGGTGTTAAACAAGACAAATTTTTCCAATTTTTTATTTGTTCCGAAAATCTACAAAAACAATTTCAAACTTCTTTTTTAATTTTTAATATTTTTTGTAAAAAAATTTAATTTTTCTACATAATAAGCTGTAACTTTTTATTAGCCATTTGATGTAAAATTTTCTTGCTAGAGGGCCCTTATGTGCACAGTCTGCACTTCCTAGAAAATATAAAGGGTTTGAAAAAACTGGCAAGGTTAGTTAAAAACCTAGCAATCGTAAAGATCATGTATGTATATTTCAACAACCTGTAGCATAAAAAAGGATTTAAATTTAAAAGTTTTACTTAAGTTTTAAGGACTACCGACGTAGTATTTTCTCCAAAGGGTTTTTTAATTTTCCCTCTAACTTTATTATTTTAAAAAATACAGATGTTGATTTTACAGCCAAAGTTACCAACATCGGGTAACACAAGAGACATGTAACAGTGACCCCTGCTTTTTTATTTTAAAGAAAACCCTGTACATTTTATTCAGCTTAAAATTAGCTTATCAACGATATATTACAAGGTAAGTTTTGTTTTCAAAATGATGGCTGGACAGTCTTTTTTGAAAATGCAACTTTGACGTTTCATGATAAAAATGCAGTCACTTTTTACAAAATCCTTCTTTTAAACAGTTCAAAATAAGATAGTTTTTATTTTTTAAACACTTCGATTTAAACATCCTTTGGGACATAATATATTTTTTATTTGTTTCATTTTTTGTTTTACCGAAAGAGCAATTTACTGCAATTTTTTTAATAACATTTTTTATATTTTTTTACATTCATTTTCGTTGTAAAATTGTCTTTTTAAAAATGTATCAAATGTAGAGTCAAATGGTAAGCTTTATTTTTAAAATGACTATAAATTAGCATGTTATTTTAAATGAAAACTCTCCCGATTTGTCAAAAACGGCTGGCATAACGCCATCTTGAAAATAAAGGTTAGTATAAGACACATTCTCAAAAAAGGAATTTTACAGCTAAAATGACTGTGAAAAAAATTGTTCAATTAAAATATCGGGCAAAAATGCTCTTTTCAGTGAAACCAGCAGTGAAGAAAATTAAAAAATTCTTTTAGTACCCATGACGATAAAGGTTTCTCTAAAACATGAAGAAATAAATTTATTTTAGACTGTTTAAAACAAGCATTTTATATATAGTGACTGTATTTTTTGTATAAAGCAGCAAAGTTCAATTTTCAAAATATGGCTGTCCAGTAGCCATTTTGAAAACAAAACTTAACTTGCGATATATCGTTAAAAATCTAATTTCAAGCTGAATACGATAGTCCATTAAATACACAGGGTCCTATTTAAAATAAAAAAGTAGGGGGGTTACTTCCGGTTAAAGCGGATGTAATTTAATTATTTTTTATAGAAATTTTTTCTTTTATGGAGTTATAGCCACATTGCAAATTTTAAGTTGATATTTTTAAAACTAAAAAGGTGGCAGCCTTTTACATGTCTCTTGTGTTACCCGATGTTGGTAAATTTGGCTGTAAAATCAACACCTGTATTTGTTAAAATCATAAAGTTAGAGAGAAAATTAAAAAACCGTTTGGAGAAAATATTCACTATCACTTAAAACTTAAGTAAAAACCTAAATTTGAATTTTTTTTTACGCTACAGGGTGTTCAAATATACGTACATGATCTTTAAGATTGCTAAGTTATTAACTAACCTTGCCACATTTTTTTCACACCCTGTATATGTTCTGAGTAGTGCAGATCGTGCACATTTAAAAAAAATGACTTAAGGGCCCTTTATCAAGAAAACTTTACTTATAAAAATCATATCTCAAAAAATATTAAATTTTTTTAAAAAAGTTTGAAATTATTTTTGTAGATTTTCGGAACAAATAAAAAATTTGCATAGTCTGGTTTAACTCCCTGTATAAATAACTTTTTAGCTTAGGTAAGTCTTACGCCTAACATCGATTGTATGTAATAAAATTTGCCAGATACAACTTAAAACCGCACCTCAGTATCTCGTCTCGTTTTAAAAATAGTCGAACTTAAATTTTACCACAAAATGCAGGTGAACTGTTTCAAGCGGCCAGCAGTTTAGTTGCTGGATATTTAATATACTAATGAATGCCCAAGAAAGGTTATCTTATCACCCTTAATACCGGATCTAGTCCACCATAGCTTTTAACTTTACCTAAACTCAAGACTAGAGTTAATGATGGAATTTATCCTATTAAATACAGAACTAAATATTATATCCTATGTAAGACATCTAGTAGTAATCCTTAATTAGATTGATAAGATTATTCTGGAAGTTACGTCTTTACGAATCCCCTGTTTTGCTAAGGAAAAAGAACCATGGCAAATTTGACAGTTATGTCACTCATAGTGACAGATGTAGAGAAAAAACTTTGCAATTAATTGTCTTGTTCATCATGGAACGCTTGTCCAATGAGAACAGGATATTTTTGGTGAATCTTATTACACAAATGGAGAATGTTTTGTTGAAACTGCTAGAAGATATCGCACTATCTGTTAAAGTTATGGAGAATTTTATGAAGAAATTTAAAGAGACTGGGTCATTAATAACTAACAGATAGCATACTTATAATGGCGGTGTCCGATTAGAAGAAAACGTTGCTGCAGAGAGAGCTAATGTTAACGAAAACCCAAAAATGTCAGTTCGTAAACATTCACAGCGAGTCAACATGAAAAGATCGAGTCTGCAAAACATTTTACAGAGAGATCTGAATTTAAAAGCTTATAAGATACAGCTGACTCAAGAACTAAAACCAAACGATCTCTTGTCAAGTCGTAATTTTGTTAATGGGGCATTAGAGAAAAAGCAATTTCATTCACAAAATAATCTTCATTTCAAAATTGATGGATACGCGAACAAGCAAAATTTTAGGATATGGGCTGACTACATCCAGAAAAAGTTACTGCGTTCTGTGATTTTTGGAAGAGAGTCGTAACTGGTCCTCATTTATTCCAAAATGAAGTTACTGATCCGATTACTGTGACATCGGATGAAATCCTAAAAGTTGCAATGAAGGAATTTGGCGATCCATTAATTTCTCGAAATCACCTTACTTCATTAATAAAAGAATGGATTTTTATGAATAAACTTATGGATAATCGAATGAAATAAGTCTGTAAGAATCTTTAACGTTACCGTGTTTCTTAAAGTTGACACTTTTTGAGGCTCTGGTACAAAATGACAACATACGAGTTGTGGATAAGAGAAACTATGCGAGCAAAAAATATTTATTACCGCCCTGTCCCTTCAGAAGTCGCAGGTAAAGATCCGTGCGTCGGATTACAGCTATCAATCAAGAGCGAGTACAAAAATTGCAAGTTAAAAGTAGTACAAAATGATAATTCTCTTTCTAAATCCACTACACCTGGGGAAATGTATATAATTCCTTCAAGACGCTAAAAACTCTTACTGTGATTAAGCATCGTAATAATTTTTTTCAGTACCTCATACTGGTAAATATAATAACCAAAAGGGCAAAACAAAGTGAATATTTTTTAAAAACCACATTCTCTAATATCTATGGACTATATTACATCATTTCGCATACGCGTATAAAAGTTAAGTGCCCCTGGGACACTAACTGTAGTATGCGAAATATTCTAACTTAAAAACAGCCGAAATTGTTGCTTAATAAATACCTCACGTGACTTATAAAGCTAAAGGACCGTCAATAGGTCGAAATGCCCGTTTTAGTGTCCCATAAGCAAACTCTAAAACTATAAATACGGAACAAACAAGTAAATTATTCAAAATATTAAAAAAGTAGGAAAACCTTCGACGAAGAGAAACCCAAAACACACACCTAATGATGTTTCATACAAATAACAAAATTTGCGGCGTACCTTGCGCTAAAGACTTTTACCAAGTCAGAACATAAACGGGCTCTTGTAGAGATTAGGTATTTTTAATATTCTCATTTTTTCTGGATTCACTGTAGATCTTACCTCTAAAGAAACATTTCAGCAAAAAAAATTGCGGATGAATCACTTTTTTTCGAAAAAAAAACAAATAGTTAGTAGGGCACTACAAAGATCTATTGTTACTTTAATTATGTTAAAATTGCATGCAAAATAGATAATTAGAGTACATTATTATATAATATACTGTTTTTAATTTAAGTTTTTAAAGGACCAGTGTATCAACCAAATATGTCGATGCTATTCAACTAAAAAATTCTTACGCAATGTTGCCAAATTTAATTTCATTTTGTCAGGGAAGAATTAATCACTGTTTATTAGGGTTGTTAATACCTAATTTTTTGTTGCATAGTTGAAACGCTGTCATTAGGAGCACAAGGTGAAGCGTTAACGCCGAAGATATTATTATTGCCATAATATAAAAACCCGTACAGTATAAAAGCGGAGCTGGCAGGCTACCGTGATACATTGAGTAAATCGTTACCGGGTTAGCACCAGGTTAAGCGCCGGAGGCATCATCATTAAAACCGTATCACAAAAAACTGTACAGCTCAATCACCGGTAATCTAGAGTTAAGTTTAAAATATTTACATCATAAATCAAGAAATGTATGGCAATTTGGCAACACTGCTAGTGTCATTTTATTTCTAATACCATATTAGGGACTTATTGCATTGCAATAATTTGAAAATTTTAGAGAATTTGGTCGGTTTTTATTTTATATTCTGAGTTAAAAGTGCGTCATCCGTCAATTTTATATTTTTAATCCGTAACATAAAACATAGGCTTTCGTTTAAAATTTGGAAAAATCCAAAATACTTACTCTCAACAAGACCCTATAAACGATTCAGGACAAACCAGATTCAAGATCGGCACGTAAATATCCAAATTCTAAAATTTTCAATAACTCACAGTTGAGCCGCTGGATCTTTATCCACATACGTCATCAATTCATGTTAATATTATATAGACCAGAGAGCAGAATTATTTTTTAAGCCGGACCTCAGAAAATCACAAAGCAGGCTATTTTTTTATTGCTCTTTGGCATCTCTTTCTAACCAGCCAAAGCTTACATTGATATACCATCCGCAAGTTCAAGAAAGATTGCAATCTTTTTTTACCCTTATCTGCAGAAATTGCAATTATGTAAAAAAAGCAGGTCAGGATGTACTGCATAAAAATGATCCTAAGGATTTTCTCCTTAAATGAGAGTTTCTGAGATTGGAATCTGTGATTAATTTTTCTCCCACTGATATCTCTGTCAACTTGGAAATCAGCGGCGGCTCGTCAAGAAAGGCAGTGCCCCCCTACAAGATTGCAGTAAAATGTTTTATATTATATTTCTTTTTTCATGTATTACTCTCTAAATTTAATATTATTGAGTTTCCAATAAGGAAAGATTTAAAGTTTAAATACACTTCAATATTTAAAAACCACAGCTTACATTATTTTGAAAGGAACATCCTGTATATTTAAAACTAATCGACAAATACTCATATCAGAGGAAATAATGTATTCCTCCACATTTTTGCTTCCAATGGAAGGGTTTTTGTCAATTTTCCCGGCTGTCCTCTAAATAAGTGATTTACTTGAAAAAAATAGAGGTTCTGTCTTCTGCTTTTTAATAATTTCTTTAATATTCAAATTATTAAAAGATAATTCAAGAAAAAACTACAACTTTTGTAAAGTTTGGCGACTCTGAGGCTATGAACTCTCCCTTTCGTCGGGGCTTCAGATCCGTGAGGCGCACTATATTTAAAATTGTTTTTTTTTTATCTCCTCTGTAGTTAAGGTTGTAGCTAGGTGTCAAAATATAAATGACAACCCTGTACATCTATGACACTTGGGACACCCTGTATGTACTAAAACCAGGAAATGAAATGTTGTCTTAGCATAGCATACCATAGACAGAGACAACATAATCTAATATTGTATTATATGTTTTGATAATTCTAAACTTTCTAACACAATAGCTAAAATTCTTAGAGATAGAATATCCGTTAAAATGTTTTTAAACAAAAAATAGAGAATCGGAAGCTTGAATAGCCATCAACTTTGTTATTTTAGAAATGTATGGTTTATTTATGTTTAAACTAAATTTAAACTGATACTCAATGTCTAAAACTAACAATGTTGGCTATTGTTTGAATTATAATCAGTCACCCGGTATAATTTCTACCAAAAAGAAAAAACTTTTAAATTCAAATGTGTCCATGATTGCATAATTCTGCCGAAACCCTCTAGGTGTCAATAGATAATGAATAACCCTTTTCTTTAGCCCTGGAAAAGATTTACCAATTAAAATTTTTTGCTAACCCTGAATAATACTTTTAAAACTTAATATTTAGGAGTGTCCAATGACTAAATTTTTCTTTGCATAATAAACGATGACGTAAGGATCCAGCGGCGCAGCTGTACTCAGTTCCAAATCATGTCATGGCACATTGAGCCATCAATTTTAACTTCACGTTAACCATGGATTGAAAACTTTTTTTACAAGTATTTCTTCTCCTCCCCATATTCGGAGATTATATTCCCAAAATGCCCCAGGTTACATATTATAGTCACACCTTAAATTTTCAGGAATATATTAACACATATTTTCGCTCCTCCTTGTATAATAAACCTGTTCTAGTTCTAAATTACTATGACGCCGGGTCTTCAATTCAACAATTATACTTATGTTTCGAGTACGTTAAGGTTAACATGTAAATACTTGCTGTTATCGAACGATCTTGTAATCTTTACACGTTCTGCCCTAAAAAGCACCTCTAAAAAGCGTTAAGCAGCAACTGCCAACTGCTTACGAATCATTTTGTGCGTATCAAGGAATGTTCTAGCGGGCACTTAGACGCCAAGAGTTGCCCTGGATTTCATGACCTTGTCGTCGTAGTGAAGGGCTAAGCTTCCGACTAGCGCCACGAGGGTGCGATCGAGCCACGTGACTGGGTTCGGATATACGAGACCGCCCTCGTAGAATCCTAGGTGACCACCGTGGGCGACTTCAATGTACAGGGTGTTGGGTGAATCAACTGAAATAGAAAGGAGAAACTATAGTAACAATAAAAGCAAGCTGAGTCTTATATCTGAGTTATAGAACGCATCAGTTTTATTCCAACATTTTTATAAGAATACAATGTGTGCAGTGAAGTATGCAACAAATAGAACACTTTCAATTCTCAGAAAAATGTTATTCTTCTTTTCTTATTCTATTTCCAAAATATTCATCAGTATACGAGGGACGATCAAAAATATGAAAAATTCTCAAGAGTAAAGTGGCATGATTTATCAAAATAGAGAAAAATTGTTTTAAGAAAAGTTGCTTAGAATTAAAATATATGCCCAAATATGAAATTGTGAAAGAAAATCTTCAATTTTGTTTTTTTATAGTTTTTTTTTAGCCGACACGCCACTGTAGTTTTTTAAAAAATTTCATTAATTTTCCAGCTATTTACTAAATGTGCATAGAATGAAAAATAAAAACTTTAAAAAACCTCTTATTTAGGGTTGTTGCACACTACCTAAAAAAACAAAATTGGTGTAGCAAAAGGCTATAAGTAAAAAATGCAATACTACTTATTCTTATGAAATAAGGTAGGTGATTTTGGAAAAACAAAATACATAATTATAGCTGTCTACTTTTCGAATGTCAAAAAGATCAAAGTTTGAAAGTTTTTTTAACGAAAAATGGCTGCCAAACTAAATATCATTTCGGGAGGCTGCAGTAATTTTTAATGGAAGGCATCGTGGGTTGTTTCAGGTGGGGTTTTCGGTGACAAAAACATCTACGGCCCTGCAAAAACCTACAAAAATTAAACGCCAGGAATAATATCTCTTTCAATTGGTATATTAAAACACTAAAACACAAAGAAATTCATGAACTTTTTAAATTCAATAATTTATAACTAAAATATACAACAAGAAAAGGAAAATATAATTTATTCGGTGTGCCTTCCAACTCTTTCGATACATTTACACGTTTTCTTTGAAAAATACCTTAAAACATTATCCAACATTTGCAGTGTGATAAAGGCCACTGCTCTTCAAATTTCATTCTCTAACACATCAAGGTTCGCAAATGGTCTATTTGCATAAACCTTTTGTTTAAAAAACCCCAGAGGCAAAAAATCGAGAGGTGTCAAATCGAGCAACCTCGGCGGCCATGGATAATTAGAATACCTTCCAATCAACCTGAATTGAATGAATTGAATTTTTTTTCCAAGTACTCTCTAACATTTTGGGTGCTATGGATCCCAACTAGCACTAAAGTAGCTACAACTGTTTCCACTACTACTCTAGGAGTTTTTACGTATCTATTATTAATAATTCTACTAATCAACAAAAACCTTGGGTTACACGTTTTTAAGTATTATATATGTATTTGGTACTGTGAATAATACTTTATAGTACTGTTTCATGTAAAGTAATTATATAATAACTACTGCCAAGACTTAAGAAATTGACTCCAAGGTCGTCATTTCTTTTGGTGATCTACTTATAAATTAGTAATTATTCAAAGTTACTGTTTCCAATCTGTTTACTAAATTACAACTTTTAAATATCAATACCTTCTTGAACTTTGCAGAGACTACTCCATTATGTCCAAATGTACTCCTATAACGTATTACTATAAAGTAAAATGAGTCGTTGCAGAGTAGAAAAAGTTATCGTCTACTGCTACTTTAAACTGGTTATTACCAGCCTTTATTTTTGGGTTCCAACTTAGAAGTAAGAATTACAGTAATTATTTACAAAAGGAAACTATTACCTCTTGTACTTGAGGTTCCGGCGGTATGGGGCGCTGGTACGAGATTTGGTCTATAGTGACTTTATAAGGATAGTGGAGACAATTGAAGACCACCGCCATATTGATGCAAAATTTCTAAAGGTTTAAATGGGCGCTTTTATCAAAAATAAAATTTTCTGAGAGAATGAAAAAGTTTTCCTTTTATTGTGTATTTCACTGGAAGCACTGTATGTTCATAGATGCCGTTAAATTGTAATATTGCAATTTTATGCACAATATTAAAAAAAAAAGAAAGAAACACATAAACGTGGTAAAACAAAAATTGGTACTCTCTAATCCTGACAAATTCATTTTTTACTTACCTGCAGCTTTTCTTATTGGCTCCAACAAGGGTTCAGGAACAATAGGATCATCTTTGGCATTGACGAAAATAATAGGTTTTTCAATATTATGTAAATAGTTAATACTGGAACTCCACCTGAAAGAGAATTACTCTTGTAAAAAAATGCTACAGGTAGTTAAATTATTCATATGAACTATTAATCGATATTAGAAATAGTTTAAATTTTTACGGTAATATTTTTAAAAATCGAATTTCTGGTTTAGATAAAGAAAATTAGAATTCAAACAGCTTTATATAAAAATTGCCTATGTTCGATGTTACATAATGCCTTGCAAAATTTAATATTTTTACTCAACCCCAATTTTGAAATGGTTCAGCTTTTCCTTTTTCAGTTCTGCTATAGTATATCCATTTGAAAAAAGACCGGAGTAGACAAAATTGCCCTATGAAGAAAATAATAGCTGCTCCCCACAACATACGAACAATCAGATTATAAGAACACGTTGAAGAAATGGAGGAAGAACTGGAACACATTAAGTCGGATATTCTGGGATTATCTGAAATTAAGATAAAGGGAGAAAGATCAACAATTTTGAAATAAGGCCACCTTTTATACCAAAACAATAATAATATTAATTCAAAGGGTGGAACGGCCATATCAGTTAACAAAAAACTGAAATATTCCTTAACAAAAAACTAAAACATCTCGTAACAAAAATGCAAGCAGTCTCTGATCAGTAGTATATATAATGCTCCAGTTTAACAAAAAGTTCTTCAGAGGAAGAAATTGAACAACTTTATGAGGACATTTCGCTGGCTAGAATGGGTAAAAAACAGCCTGGAGATCCGCCAAACATTAGAGAGTTTGGCTTGGGCACGAGGAATACTAGAGGTGAACGCTTCCTTGAATATTTTCAGAACGAAAATTTGATTTGCTTAAACACGATTTTTTAAAGAACCTCAAAGAAAATAGACCTGGACAAGCCCCGATTGCAAAACCAAAAATGAAATTGACTATATTCTGTCAAATCATAAACACGATACCTCTGTCCTCAATAGATTCAGTACAGGAAGTGACCATCGATTGGTTCGCTCAGTGATAGTAATCAGAAAAACACCTACAGAAATACTAGCAGAAATGGAATTGAATGACCTAACCTCAAGAATTACCAGCAGTATTCAAGTAGCAAAATATAGCAAAATCAGCCCAAACACACTAGCACTAATGGCACAAAGAAGTGTGTGAAATTATGAGAAAGTCTTCAGGCAATGAAAAATGGATTGTCTCTAGATACTCCAATATTATCAAGTATATTTACAAGAATCCTACACTACATGGCAACACTGACGATGACACCATTACCAATAAGATTCCTATCCAAAGAGGCGTCCGACAAGTGGATACTATTTCCCTGAAACTTTCAACTTTGGCACTTGAGAATATTTTCAAAAGGCTGTTATGGCAGAATCAAGGAGTAAACATTGACGGAACTTACTTGCGTTTTGCAGATGACATAGTGCTCATTAGTAGCGATGTTGCCAATGTTAACCACAATGTTGGAAGAACGACATCAAACATCGAGTGAAGTAGAATTGGAAATGAATCTGTTAAAAACAAAAGTGATGAGTGAAGATCAAATTCAAGTGAGCATGGACAACCATACTCTGAAAATGTTATATAGTATGCCTATCTTCATCTTAGAATAAAGAATGGAAAGGACAACCGAGTCCTCAGAAATAGCAAGGAGGGCCTCGGTTAGGCTGCTTTCAAAAGATTGGAACATATATTTAAAGATTCAAAAATCCCCCTGAACCTCAAACGGAAAGTATACAAATCATGCATTTTAAATGTGAAAACATATGGCCTAACAGAATGACTCTCACACAAAAAAGTGCTAATAGGTTAAGAACAACTCAAAGAGCTATGGAAAGGGTCATGCTCGGAATAGGTTTGAGGGACAGGGTAAGAAATACAGAAATAAGAAGAACAAAGGTGACAGACATTGTGAAACGCGTAGCACAATTAAGGTGGGAGATGGGCTGGGCATGCGGCAAGACAGGACCCTCAAAATGGACGAAAAGACTACTTCAGGGGCGTTCTAGGCAGACAAAAAGAAATATCGGAAGATCTCCTAGAAGATGGCACGATGACTTAAAGGAAACTGAGCTGGGAAAAACTGAATGCGAATAGCCGAGGATAGAGAAACATGGAAGAGGCATAGATTCAGAAGTGGATGGAAAATGGGTGAGAAAGGAAGAAGGTTCCAGGATAACTTCAGGATAATTTTGGTTATCTTCATGACTATGGAAGATATAATTTTTGCTCTGTTAAAATTAACAAATAAATAAAACTAGCTTTCTAAACAAAGCTTTGACCTCAAAAACTAGAGCAATATGTTTTATTTACGGTTTAAATCAATAATTTATCTTTTTAATATTTTTTATCACTGCCAAAAAAACTCTATCAACAAACAATTTTTTGAATTAGTGATTTTTGTTAATTTCTGGCCCATCGGAGCCAAAAAGATATCTCTTTGTGAGCAATTTGATACTACGCAGTTTTATACATTTAATTCCAAAACATAACCCCAAAATTAAAACACGTACCTGTATAATTCAGTGATGGTTGTGAACCCATGAACTTTCCTCGTGTAGGCTTCGTCCAGTTCAGGTAAAGTGGCTGCAGATATGATTTCATTCTCGACCAACTGAAATCGTTGTTTAGCCTCCTCGCTCAAAAGAACCTTACTATGGCGCAATATGATGTTCTTCAAATTTTCAGTCATCACATAGAGGTAGAAACGGCGGAAATTCTGCCAGTTAAGTAGCCATTTGGTGCCTCTGTAATAAAAATCCGAATATATTTATCTATCTACATACATACATATATATATATATATATATATATATATATATATATATAGGGTGTCCCAAAAGATCCTACCAATAATAGGAATACATAGATTTGATTAAAATCGATTTAGCCATACTTGCCTTCATGAAAAGTTAATATTAAGAAAGATACAGGGTGATTAAGTTAAAATTTTATTTTCGATTTTTTAAAATAATATCCCTGGATTTTAGGAATCTAAAGTGAAAATTGGTGATTACGAATTTTTTATAACCAGTAATAATAATACGCCTTCAATTTTGATGTAACTTGTAGAGGGCGCTCGAGCGCTAATTTTCGCTTTAAAAATATTATAACTTCTTATGTACAAAAATTATGAAACTTTCTATAAGAAAAAATAGGTTCTACTGTCTTTTCTCCCAAAAAAAGCTATACTTTATAAATGTATCAAAGTTCACCGTTTAAGAGATATTTGCGGTTTTTTTAGTTCACTATGCAGCCGTATTCATCATTTCATATTGCAGTTTAATCATTTTTATAAATTTTAATAAATCGTTCAGAAATAAAGCTAATACGTTTCTTTGGGACAGATGTGTTAATTCCAATTGATTCTTGTTTGATAAAAGCCTACTTTATAAAAATTATAAAACTCGAATATCCTAAATGGTGAGTACACGGGGCTGTTTCAAGTAATAAAACAGAAAATATCTCGAAAACTGTAAAATTTAGGTACATTCATAAGGTATAGTTTTTTTGTGAAGAAAATATAATAGAAAATATTTTTTCCATACAAAACTTCCTAATTTTGTATTAAAGAAGATTAGAACAAATTTAATTTTTAATTTTAATTTAAATACAAAAAGTAGCGTTTCTACCGCCTCTACAAATTATATCAAAATTGAAGAGATGTTATTATTATTACAGGCTATAAAAAATCCGTTATCAACACTTTTCATTTTAATATCTCAAAAACCAGAGGACATTATTTTAAAAAATCGAAAATAAAATTTAACTTAATCACCCTGTATCTTTCTTAATATTAACTTTTGTACTAAGACAAGTATGACTAAATCGCGATATTATTTATATATATATATATATATATATATATAAATATATAAATATATATAAATATATACACATATATATATATATATATATATATATATATATATTTATATCACAATCTAATTTAATTCAATTGTTATAAACTATTTTCCATCAATCATAAATACATACTGTATACTGTCAGACTCACACAAATACTTTTAAAACAACCCGTATCCACAAATAGTTCTACATTGTTAATATAATCAAAAAAACTAAAGGATATATATAAAAAAAAAAACAATAGAATTCTTTAACCAGTGTATCACTTACCTCCACACTGCCAAGCAAGGTAAAAGAACATCTTTCTCAAGGTATGTACTGTACTATTTTAAATAAATGTTTTAATAATTTTAGTGCGTGCCGTTATACCTAATTGTTTTTATTTATTAACATACATATATACACTGTTTGTATTTAATTTTTAGATGTGCAGAATTAAATATTTTGAAAAAGCCTGAAATGGACAGGCAAAACGTCAATTAAAGTTTCTTTGTTCAATCCACGAACCTCATCCCAAGAAAGTACTTGATATTTATATATATATATATATATATATATATATATATATATAAATATATAAATATATAAATATATATATATATATATACAGGGTGATTAGTGAGGAAATGTCAATACTTCAGGTACATATTCAGGACCAAAAAATTAACATAAAAGTCTATATAAATAAGTGTCCGCAAGGCCTTAGTTCTCGAGATACAGGGTGTTAAAGTTTTTATTTAATTTTCCTATTTTTTAAATAAAATCTATGA